>AFXF02001838.1:0-121052 GCA_000231825.2 Tetrahymena elliotti 4EA
ATTTTGAAAAATAAATTAATTTTAGCAAAATTTTAACTTTAGACAAAAAAGAATGAATATTTTTAGAGAAGAAAGATAATAGATTTATATTTAATAAATTAAAAATATTTAAAATAAAAATGAACTGTCATATATTTAATAGTAAGTTAAAAATGAATAAAATAAAATAATTATCCAAAAATGTATTTTATGTTTAATCAGGTATCCAAAAGTATTTTTACAGACTTTAAAAAATGCTTCAAAATAGTTTAGATTTATATTTAAAAATAATTATGAATTATTAAAATAGAAAAGAATGTTCTAGTATTATTGTTTAATTTTTTTGCAATTCATTATGGAAATATATAAATTGAACAATTTTCTTTGAGAAATTAATTTTATCTCCTGATATCTAAAATTATATTTCATCAAACAATGTATCTAACTAACTAAAATTCTGATATCTAAAATTATATCTCTTAAAAAAAAATGTATCAAACTAACTAAAATCTTATGTATGTGAATATTTAATATCGACTATTAAAAATGACAATTTATTATTATGTCTAGAAAACAAAATATTTATTAATTAAGGAAAAAATACTTACCCCTTAGCTAATTTTATTAAATACTTGCTTGATTAATATTTTTTATAAACTTTTTCACTAATCGACCAAATTGTATGATTGCTATTTAGTAGAAAATGCTATCTGAAAAATAAAAAAGATTCTACGAATCTGCATGAATATTTAGCGTAAGATACGTTTACTGGACAAATATTGAGCAGAATTAATATGTTTCTACCTAAAAATATTAGAGAAACATTTTTTCGAAATCTTTGTATAATTTATTTGAATATAATTTATAGAAACAAAAGAAGGAAAATTTATTTCAATTAAGGAGTTAATTTTATTTTTTAGAATTTAGCACTCATTCATTCATAATTGTAAGATATTTTATTGAATTTTATGTAAAAAGCATAGTAAATTCACCTGTTTATGATCATTTATCTTATCTAAAAATTTACAATTTTTGATTAACTTTTTAAGCATAAAATATGATTGTAATATGTGTAGCTCTAAAGCGATATATTACTATCCAGATACTTTCGAATAAAAGAAATCTATTTAAAATAGACTAAGAATGAATGATTAAAGATAATAATTACTCTTTTTGAATTTTATTCAGATTGTTAAAAAAATTAGTATAGAAAAATATATAATAGATCTATTCATTTATATTACAAAAATCGCTTAACATTAATTATATAAAAATATTTACAATTTATGGTCAGAGGAGAAGTATTATATAATATTTATCAAATAATCATTATCAATAAGAATTTATATAAAAACACTAGAAACAAAGTCCCTCTCTTAATTAATTAGTCAGCTAATCCTATTTCATAATACCAAAATTGTTTACTCAAATTCTTTTCAAATTAAAAATAGTTACAAGATTAGTAAAGCATTTGTACATCAGCAAATAGGTTGTTTAATATATTGTGTCGTCATTTAATAATTATTATTAAAAGTCAGCTTAGAAATTAAATCAATTATCATTTCAAATGAAGTATTCAGTTTCTATGATTTTTGATCATTTTGATCAGATAAAATCATAAAAATTATAAAATATTTATCACAATTAATCACTAATTAGAAAAACTCTTTATCAGATAGTTAAATTTATTAATTTCATGTTTAGTTTTACTTGAGTTTTGTCTATTATATTTATTCTGAATAATTGATAAATATTTCTTAATTTCACTTTTTCAAAATTTTTTTTGATGTTTTATGAAAATTTCTAAATATTTTCGTGTAAAAAAAAAATTCAAAAATTTGAAATTTGATGGAATAATATTTATCTTTCCTCTTAATTATGATTCAAGAAGGTTACATTAACATCTACATTTAGCACTTATAATTATCAAAACAAAGATTATTTTGGCAAATGATTTTATTGAAGTGATATGACAAAACTTTAGTGAAATTTAGAATAAAAAATATATTTTATGGCCTCTAAATACCACTTAGAACATAATTTTGACTTTATTTTATGTTTCTTAAATTTTAGAATAATAAATGATTAAAATTATTTTTTTAATATTTCTAATATTGTTAAATCATTGTTATTTTTGAAATTTTTAGTTTTTTCTTAGTTTCCAAAGTGATGAATATTCCAAACAATTATTTATCAAGATTACTTTAATATTTATCAATAAATCTATTATTTAGTACTTATGATGATATTAATAAAATAATTTGTTTGATTTTTTAAAGCAATTTTATTGATGCAGATTTTAATAGAAGTTAGAATAAAGAAGATATTCTTTTATCTTTAAATACTGCTTCAAACATAATATTCATAATATTGATTTTACTTTAAGTTTCCTAAATTTTAGAATGACAAAAAAATAAAATTGTTTTTTTAATATTCTAAGCATTTTTGTTATTTTTTAAATTGTTAATTTTTGCTGCTTCAAAAATAATAAAATACTCTAAAATTCTAGATAATTAATAAATAAAATAAAGTAAATTATATTTAAATAATCATTTTAAAAATATCTAAGAGGCAATAATACTAAATATTCCTATTTTTTTTTTACAAATATTTATTTAATTCAAGCACATGCAATTAAATTAATAAAACTATTATTGTCTAAATAATTTATTTCAAAATTTGGCATAATTAAGCTTGAGAAAAACTTGAGGAGTAAGTTAAAAGTTTTATAAACCATTAAGGGCTACTGTTGCTTCGTCTTCTTGGGAGAATTCTACAAAAGCAACCTTTCTTGGAGCAATTAATCTTACTTCTCTTTATTAAAAAACATTATAAATTTGCTAATATTTTTGTATAAATTAAATACTTAAATCCTGGATACTAGCTGAAAAGAGCTTTAAGAATATCTGTAGTAACGAAAGTAGGTAAATCTTCTAATATTAGAACATTATTTGGCTAGTTTAATTCACTTTGTTAAACATTAATTTGCATTTATAGTTGCTATTATTATTGTTGGTGGAGCTAAGTTTGATCTTTTTACTCTGCTACTGGTTCTTGTTCTCCTATCTTCTTTGCATTATTGTTATTATCCTTCTTTTATTTCTTTTTTGGAACCCATCTTCCTTCTAACTTGTCTAAAATCTCACTTCTTTATTTTGCAAAATTTATTTTCTAATGTATTATGGTGTAAAAAGCTGATTAATTTTATAAATCACCAATGCCAAAATTAAATAAGATATTGTGCAGCCAACACTTACCACCAACTAAAATATAATAAATATTTATTTTTAATTGGGTTTGTTTCTTTAAAAATTATATTTAATAATATGCTTAGTTGGTTAAATGTTGGAGATCTTATCTACATTTTAGAATTCTTTGAAAACTAATATATTTATTATCATTACCAATTCCTTATCAAAAAATAAAAATCCATTCAAATTCTTTTTTGCATTAGTGGCAGCAGTGATATCCTTGAAAATAATCCATGCTTATCCTCTTAATGTGTTAGATTTTTTTAATATGATATCAAGTATCTCTCCAAATTGCTAAAATAAGAAATACAAAGCATATTTCATATCTAAATATTTTACAAATTAAAATTAGCATCAATCTAACAAACATTTTTTCAAACTTAAAATATTTTTGGGAAAGAAATGCTTTAAAAATAATGTTTCTTACCTTCTTAATTTATTTTATCATTCAAATTATTTATGTATAAAGTTTCTTTTGGGGTGCTTCCAGCTATTTCTGGTTGTTGGTGACTCATTACCTAATAAATCAATAATAACTTTTGAAATCAAATAAGATATTTTAATTACTTTTATTTAGTTAATAATACCTTCTTTATAATTAGCTAGATACAAAAAGTATAAAAAGACTAGTTATTTAATTACCCATTGATTATAACAAGAAAAATTTCTATAAGCATTAAAATTAAGTTAAATACAAGACAAATATTATTTAGTAAACAAATAACATAGCTTTATTGGCTTTATTAAGTTTTCTATTGAGTTATGAAGGGAAATTAAAAAATATTTTAAGGAAAATGTTCAGAATATTTTAAATTATTTATTTAATTATAATCTATTAATAGTGGTATAAGGTTAAAAACTATCAAAAAGTATTAGATTTGAACATAATTTAAGGATTTGATCTCCCCATTAAGAGATTTGCAATAAATGTAATATTAAGAAAGTTTCCTAAAACTTCTAAAGAATTTAGAATTGAAAATAATAGATTATTTAACAAACGTTTTTATTAAAAGAGCTATTAGTCAATATAATAAACAAATCATTATTTTTATGGGTAAAATATAAAGGATTTTTGAACTATAAAATTTAATAAGAAAAAATACTAATACCATAAAATAACTTTGAATGGAAAAAATATTGATAAAATGTGCATAAAATATTATTTGTTTCGATAGATAATAAAATAAAATACCTTAAAAGTAGAAAAAATAAATATACTGTTCCTTATTTAAAAATAATAATAATTTTTGTGGAGTAATAGATTTAAAAATAATTCTTATTTGCTCTTCTTTTTCTATTCTTATTAGGTATTGAATTTATGAAAATCTTAGTAAAATTAATTCTGGAGACATTTTTATTTTAAAACACATTTTCTAGTCTTATTTATTTATATTTAAAGATTATTTAAGGCAAAGATAACTGAAATTCATGTTAAGTTGAAAAAGAAAAAAAAATTGAAATTAAGAGTTAACGTTTTTTTGTGAATAATATTCATAGATTTAGAATGATAAAATTTAAATTTGTAATCAGCAGCTATAATTCTGCTGATTGGCTTTTAAAATTTTTGTAACAACTCATTATAGATAGTGAGAAACAAGAGTTATTTAAAAGATTATAAAAGATATAACTCTATTCATCTAATCTTACTTACTGAATATCATTTTAGAGTCACTTGTTTAAATTAAAAGTAATGCTAATGAATTGATTATTTTACTGATATTTCATAACTCCGATATTAAATTAAAAAAATTTTACCACTTACTCCTTGCTTCATGATAATCACCTTATTTTCTACTTAGTTTCTACCCTATAAGATTTAATCTAATTTATGCTTTTCTTTTATTCCCAAAGTAATAAAGAAAGTGAACGTTCTTTTATTTATATAATTATTATTAAAGCTATTAATTTTTTATTTATTGACCCCTAAGGTCGTTTTAAATCTCTAACTAATCAAAATAAAAAATTCATCAATAGATCTCCTTTCTTAATTATTAGGCTCAACACTTTTCTTTTTTCTCTTCTTTCTTTTTTTTTCTTTTTTCCAAAAAAAAGATGGTTTAATAATTACCTACATTTACTAGACTCTGCTAAAAAATTTTGCTCATATTTGATTAATGGTTATAAGCATTGATTAAAATCGATATTCTTACAAACATATTTACTTTATTTCTTGAGTTTTTTTTAATTTAATTGGCATATTTCAATTATTTAGAAGCAGTAATTAAAAAAAATTCATAAGAAAATCCTTTGATGAAAGCCCAGCACATTTAAAAAAAGCAGTTTTTTAAAAAAATAACTTCAAATGCGCAAATACGATGAGCAGGAAACAATAAATTTTTTATTTGATGTGAATTTTAATTTATAATTTTCTTTTTTTGTAGTAAGTATGTTGAGTAGAGTTGAGAAGAATAATATTAAAATATTATTAAATTCAATTTTTACAAAAACTGATAAATATTTATCAAATAAGAGACTATTAGTTAATTAATCAAATACTATAAAAAGCTTCTTAGCCACGTCTTTTGTCAGATTTTAAACACTCTTTATTAAGGTATTTAGTAATGAATGATCATTTTTTAAACAAAATAAAATGCCAAAATTACTACATATTTTAGTCAGTTGATCACTTTTATCCTTGTTTTTATGAAAATTGGGTAGTAACAAAAGACTTTCCTCTGCTCCCGTTGGATATTTACTTTTCATTTCAGCTTTAAAAAAGTAGATCAATTTAAAAATCTCTCATTTTTAAATTTAAATCTTGTTATAATCTTTATTTGTTGATACTTTTTTTAATCAAAAAATCTTTTTTTTCAAATAGTAGATCTCTTATCAAAGATTCTATTAGCTTTTACCATAATCATCTATTTTTAAAAATATATCACTTAATCACTTCCATCACTTTCCATAACAATTTATAAAATTATCAATACAATATGTCGTATATCTTAGTTTTAATACATTTTAAGCAACTATTTTTATTTAAAACTAGTTTAGCAACATATATACTCTTTTGGGTTTAAGGAGAAAAAATATTTTTGAGAAAAATTTTCAGATTTCACTATTCTTACTTTCAAATAGCATTTTATAATATCTATCAAGTGATCAATATATTTATTGACTGGGGGTTTTGGTTGGATAAGAGAGAAGATTAATTATTTTTGTTAGGTTTAGTTTAGATTGATTTGGTTTGCAGAAGTCTTATATATATATATAAGGAATAATTTTTACATAATTTATGATCAAGAAAAGTAGAAAAGAAAGATTTTTTATAAAAAGAGAAAAAAGGAAATTTAAAATTTGATCTTTTACTTTGCAACAGCAAGAGACATTTTTAAATGAATTACAATAAAAGTAAAAAATCTATTTTTAAATAAAGTAGGCAGACAGATAATTTAAATTTTTCTTTTTTTACAAACTCAAATTTAAATCTATTTTTGTTTACTTAATTTTGGAATAATACTAGCAAAAATAAGAAAGCATAAATTAAAACCTAAATATTTTGTGCAATCAGATTACAAATAAGTTAAATCTAGTTCTCCTTATTTATTGATTATAAAAAAAATGAGTTTAGTTATAGAGACAAACACATCATTTATTCTGGATGGTGATTAATTAACAAGTTGTTTAAGTAGATTCGAGTCTCTCAATAAACTAAACAAAAACTATACCATAAATATACTTATCTACATAATAATTGGGGAGAAAGCTTAATATTTCAATTATGCTAATAAAAATATATGTTTTGAAATAATATAAAGAAAATCCTTCCCCCCATTTAAGGTTTAATATTTACTAAATTTCTAAATTGAAAGTAAATAAAATATAAATACCAAAAGAAATAAGGCTTACATAATTATTGAGGCTCTGAAAGACCCATCACCCAGAATGTTAATTTTAATAAGCTTTTTGCATGCAATTAAAAAAGAATCTTCACTGAAACTTCTTAATTATATTATGTTTTTTTGCCTCTTTTAATTGCTTTAGAAAGCAAAAATAAATAAATATAAGCTTATTGCATAATATTTTTATGATATCAACCCATCCTTTACATTTTATATATAAATTATATGGTTTAAGTAGTATTTTTTATAAATTTTTTGGGCTATAATGCTTTTATTTTTCTGTGCTGTATGTATATAAGGCTTTTATAAAAGTTTTGGCTTAGCTGAATAAATGGGTGGACAATTGCTCCTCAAACTCTACCTAATGATCGAATAAATTAGTGGATCCAAACCAATTTATTTTTTCACTTCAAAAACAACAACGAACTTAAAAATTGAAATTAATAATTTAAGCTGCTCGTTAAATTTTGATTCAAGCAAATTAATTAAAATCTCTACATAAAAATTGATAAATTTGTAGCCGAAAACTACAAAAATATTTTCCTACCCCATCTGCTTATTCTATGCCAAAAACAAAAAATATTAAATATTGATGTCAAATAGATCCTCATACGCAACTTTTTATCTTATATTTCAACAGTCTTTCTCTTTTTTTGAAAATAAACTGCTTTTATTTATTCTTAAATCAACTATATTCTTTAAAATTTGTTTGCATGCACATACCATTCAACCAATATGGTTGAAAGCACAATCTTCAATTAAGTAATAAGTAGAATGAAAATATTTTGTTTCTGCTGGTAAAAAATAGGTTGAACGTTATATATTTATTGATTTAACAACTATTTTTAAACTGACCAGCTCTAAACGTTTCTTCTTTACAAGCAAACATAATTAGATTAGATAGAAGTATTAATCTAGTTTATAAATCAATTCTGATTGACAACAGTTAATATATTGAATTAACTTTTGACTTAAAATATGACGATTATAGTCTAAAATAAATAGGATCAGCCTAAATTAATATTTTTGATGGGAAATACTCACTTTCATCAGCATATTAAATTTATTCATGATTTTACTAACCAACAATCCATATATAAGGAAATAAATTGCTTTTATATTTTTATATAATTAAACTAAAAGATACTATGTGTTTTAATTGAAAGGTAAATAAATTCTTATAATTAATTTCTTAATTGTAAGCTACTCACATTTTCAATGGTAAACTGTAATTTTCTATTTACAATGTTGTAAAGAGGTGGAAGAAAGATAATTTTATTCAAGCTTTCATAACAGAGTGTTGCTTTTTTTAAATAGGTATGTCTGGTAAATAAATAATGTTTCATAATCAATATGGACAAAATACCCTCGAGAAATATCAAAAGAATAATTTTTGTTGTTAATAAGCAGTTTATATTAATAGATAAACAAAGTTATATGTAATATCTAGCTAATTCATAAAGTAATAATTGAGCTTTATTTGGTTTAGTCATATTGTGTAGGTATTTTGTTTTATAAAACTACTTTTTTTGTAAGACTATATTTTAGTTATTTTGAAAACAGTAAAGCTCATGGCTTTATGATTCTTTTATTTTCGTTTATTTATTTTAATTTAAAGACTCGAAATAGGCTTGTCATAGGTTGAGGTAGAGTTTAGAGTTATTTTTTTTAATGTGTTTAATGTGAACTCCTAAGCAAATACTGATTCCTGAATGAAGACCAAAATATTTTTGAATTGTCCTAAAATACCTGGTCCTTCATGTTTTTTTTCCAATTATCTCGAATAAGCTAGCAAGCTTTATAAAAATTTAGAAAAAGAAAAATCCTTTTTATTTAAAATTTGATCATCAAAACAATCATATCACCAAAAAAAAAAATTAATATTGGGAAAAAAGTGGAAGGTTAATTAAAAAAAAGTAATTAGAAATAATTGTTGTCAAATAGATCTTTTAGAGAAATTATAAATTTTCATTAATTGTTTATATATTTTTTTTTTAATACAAATTTCTTGTTAATTTTTTTCACCTAACTTTAATTTCTTGCTTGCAGATCAATTTTCCCTCATAATGCTTAACTAAAATAGAAAGGCTTAATTTCATTTGTATTTTTTTTCAGCAAATATAAAAACGAATGTTTGTGAAGAATAGATTAGATTTAATCTCAAATTTGGAAAATTTTTATCATCGTAAACAAATAAATAGATTCGAACGAAGGTATTGATCATATAAAAGAAATTGTTGAGGAAGATATGATAAGATGGTGTAATTGTAAATATACATACCATCAAGGAAATTGATATTATTGATAAAAGTTGAATTGGATGGTCAAAAAAATAGTTTTAGAATGAATGATATTTTTGTGATGGGTTTTATTAAAATATTATTTATATGGTAGTTACTAAAAGTAGTAAAAATATAATATACTTATATAGTAAATTTTATTTATATTAGTGAGATTCTTTTTTTATACAGTGAAAATGTTAATTTAATTATTGACTCATTTTAATACTGCATGATTGTTTTTACTTATTAAGACTTCTGTCTGCTTATTCAATTTAGTTTGATAATTAATTAATTATCTAATCTGATTTCAATAAAATATATTGAAAAATATCTTTCTTCTTTCTAATCTTTTACAGGATTCCTGCAAAGATCAAAAAAGTAAATTTTATTAGATATAGCTGATTATTAAATTATGGATATTTTGTGTAATCTTTATTTATATGGTTTATGCGAAATTTGTTATTATTATAGAAGATGAGTAAAAAAATATTTATTGATATATTAAGTCGTTTTGGGAATAAATGATCTGAGGGTTAGTTTTTTAGAGTTAATAGTTAAATTTAGTAAAATTATAAAAGATTAGATAAGGTATCTTTTCTTTGGTTTTCTTTGAATAAAAACTGTTTGGTTATCATGTATTTATATTTATTGGTTTGTTTGATAATTTATTTATGTATTTAGTTAGGTGCATTATTTTAGTTATATTAGTAGGTAAGAGAATGAAGCTACATTTAATATTTATTAATCTTTTTTAATTTTTCAGAGGAAGAAAGTCAAATAGATGGAATAAATGTTATTGTTGTCAAATTAGATGTTCTTTAATCAAGTAAAATATAAGTTTTCAGTTTTGTATGAGTCGAAAAGGAGTGGAGAGTGCAAAATTAGAGATTTTAATTCACAGAAATTGATTTATTCAGCTCGCTTAGCTTATTTATTTGTTAGATGATATATTAGATTGCATAGTAGGTCATCAAAAAGTATTTTTATATATTTTTACTTTTAGATTGAATAATTAATTAATTAAATAGTTTTTGGTCAAAAAATAACTTTGCTAATTGATAATCAATCAGCTTATTACATTATTTTTTACACTGATTCAATTTTGGAAAGTTGATTTATTGAAGTACTTAGCAGTCTTTTTATTTATGTCTTCGAGGTTATATTTTTTGAGGTTTTTAAGGTTTTAGAATGATTTATCATATGACTTGGCCAAAGTAAGTAACTTTGTGGAGGGTTAGATGATTTGGTCATAGTTTAATCCAATTAAATCAAGTAAGGGGAGCACAAATTAGAATTGGTTGAAGTTAGGGAAGAATTATTACATAACTTAGATTGAAACAAAGACAGAAGATACTGCAATAAATTTGTAGTTATAAGTACTCATAAGTTCATAATCTAAAGTGGCAAGCTTGAACATGTATGAATTTAAGCTTTTGAAGAAATCCTTTGATTCAGGTGAATAGTTGCTGAAGAAATCTTGAGAATCAAGATACTTAATCATAAGGTTAGAGAGTATATCTAAGGTAGGGAAGGAAACATTGAAACTAAGGGTATTCAAGATTTCAGCTTCAGTCTATTTTAATTATTACATGCTGATTTTTTCATGGCCAATCTTTTCATAAACCTTTTATAAAGAGAAAGGTACAATTTCTTCATATTTGGAAGCAATGAACATGCTAACAACACCAATAGTGTGGAGTTCATCAACTCTTAAACTTCTATTTTAAATGAAAATAAATTTAGTTAATTGATTTCGATAAGGTTGAATGATAAATAATTTTCTTCTATACTGCTTAACATCAAAATATCTGTTGAAAATTAATCTTTTTGGAAAGATTTTTATTCTAAAAAAGTTATTTTGAATGCTTTTGGAGCGAAAGTAAGAAATCAAAAACTATATTATTAAAGTGAATATTGTTATTTTTACCTTCTTGCATAGGTAAAGTAAGCATCCATAATGGCAACTGAAAGAGAGAAGGTAGTTTCAGAGAAATTGTAAGCTTTAAGGA
Organism: Tetrahymena elliotti 4EA; assembly: GCA_000231825.2. Taxonomy (NCBI): domain Eukaryota; phylum Ciliophora; class Oligohymenophorea; order Hymenostomatida; family Tetrahymenidae; genus Tetrahymena; species Tetrahymena elliotti. The sequence goes on from AFXF02001838.1 coordinate 11,364, forward strand.
CTTCAATCATCCAGTCAATCATTTTAGCTCTCATGTAAGGAGTTATGGCGTGTCTTGACAAGAATTGAGTAGGTTCTTAAACATCCTTTATTGTTAAAAAAATATTAAGTAAATTAATTAGCATTTATAAATATTTATATTTACCATCATGTTATTAGAAAAGACTCTAGGGAAGTAGATCTCTTCGTTGCTTTAGGTCTTTTATAAAGATGTTTATTCTGGGAATTAAATGGGAATAGTGTTTTAAGCACTTTCAATCCATTCATAATTTGGGCTTCCACATAATTAGGAGTTAGCAGAGTTCAAATTTTATGAACATGAAGAAGCATCGGTTGAGTCTTAGCTTTAGTAGCCATTAAGGACAGGTAAATTTTATTAGAAGCTCTCAGCTGATTCAAATTCATAGTTTTAAACCTAGAGGTTTATTTATTGGTGTTGGAAGTTAGTAAGGACTTATTTTTAAGGGGCGCAGTTAAATTAATAGTCATTTAACTTCTATTTATTTTAGTTGTCAAGTTAAAGCACTTTGCTGATGTTATTCGATTACATAACAGGCATTTAGTTAGTGTCTCTTTTTTACCAGAAGCTCATTGTTTAAAGATAGTATTGAGGATGTTAGATGGTTTAAGGTAGAGTTTATTTGTTTGTTTATTTAGATTAAAAGAGTACGAGTCTTTGATTAAGTGAATAGAATATTGTATAATTTCACCTTCTTCTTCTCTTTTTTTTCTTTTTCAAATTAATTTTTGATTTAAGATTTTTTTTTTCTTATATTTTTTTATTAGATTAGGATAGTGTTTTACTCCCCTCAATATAAAGATCATAATACATTATCATAAGAAAGGAGTTCTCCCTACCCCTTCATTATCAAACAATTTTTGGTTAAATTCTGATATAATAAACATAACCTTTTACTTGTTAATTTTTGTATTCTTCACTTCAAATTATGTTTGTTTTTAGAGAGGGAAAATATCCAAATATTATTGGTGAGATTTACTTTTTTTTGAATATAAAACCTCAATACATCTTACTCAGCATTAATACAAATGGATTAGCAGATATGATTGACATTTTTTTTCTTTGCATTACTTATCTATAGGATTCAAAGACAACAATATTTGGCGTTTTATTAAAAAGTGTTTATATTTCAATAATTATAATTTGATTAAGATTCAAAAGATTGGATTCAAGATTCAGATTAAAATTACTATTTTTCTAATTGATATCTATCTATCTATCAATCTATTTAGGGAAATAGATGAAATAAATCATAAGTGGGGAAGATTGTTTGTTGATCTATTGAAAAATATATTTACATTGTTCCTTCTTTCTCACTTATTTTTTATGTTTTCCTTCAAATCTAAAATGGATTAAAGAAGTATTAATTAGAATTCTTATAAATTTTAACCATATTCAAATAGTTATAGTACTTTTCTGCTATTTAGCAGCTCTAAGCTGAATGGCTAGGCTAGTAATTTGTTACTTATGAGTATCCTTAAATATTTATTGGAATAGACAATCAAACTCTGTGTCTTTACTTAAGACTATCAAGAAAACACAGTTAATAAATTTATATCAAGCGATCAAAATAATCTTTTTTAGGAACAAAGTAAATATATTGTTTTTTTTCATTATTTATGGTGGAAAAGTGGATTTTGCTTTTAATAAAACAAAATTTGAGATGAGTTTACATATAAAGACTTAAAAATGATTAAATAAGAATTCTCCATTGTTTTGGTTTCATATTAAATAGGTAGTGATAATATATTTCAATAATTTATTAATGTTGATTTCATTAGTATGAGTATTTAAATGTTAATTTATTAACTAATGCAGCTTTATTTTCTATCAAATTAAAGAATATTTATTTTTCTAATTTACTTATCAGACTTTTACCAATACTTTTTTATTTATCTTCACTTAAAAAATATCTTCTTTTGCTCTGAAATGTCATTTAAAAAGTGAGAATAAACCCACATGAAAAAGTAAATCTATAATAAAATCCATTTCTACTAGCTCAAATCAGAGTATTATACAAAAATATTTTCAATATCTGGGATCAATCACCTCTCAAAAATAAAGAATTTTTGGGTTGATAGCAAGCTTTTATACTGTATTGGTTTCTTAAAAATTAAAAAATCCTGTAAAAACAAAATCTAGGTGTTCAAAATTTATACTTTTGAAAAAAGATATAATCTGTATTAGTTGCTTATCAAATCACTTTTAAAAGATTGAACTAAAAATTTTTTTAAAGCAACATCTTTTTTCTTCAACCATTTTTTTGAAAACACCACACTTTTTAAATGTAAAATTTATTTAATAATTCAACCAATATTTGAAAATCCAGAAGAACACATGGTAAATAAATTCACAAAAAATCTAATTCACAATTTGGTTATTAAAAAAGGATGGAGTTTGATAAATTTTAAATCATCAGACTTTATTAACTTTATTTTTTGCTTTAACAAAAATTTAATGGTATTAATCATTGAATTTATTATTAATAATAATACACTGTTTTTCTTGATTTTTAAATTTTTGAGAGAGATTTAAACAAAACTTAACACATTTAAAAATGTAGCTATCAATATAAAATTATATTCAAATTAATAAGATTTTATCAAAATAGTTCATAGGTAAAGCAATTTACTTTATTTTAAAGTCATCTGCATAGTATCCTTAATTAAATAAGTAATTTTAAATAACATTCTCAAAAATTTAAATCAGTAAAAGTTAACAACTCTAAATATCTTTCAAGAAATAAACACTAATTATTTAACATCAAATTTTATTTTTTTTAAATAATTTCCTCAGGTAAAATATGAAATACTAATCTGGTTAATGAAGTCTTTTTTATCTTCTATTAAAAATAGTGCAAAGAAACAAGTTAGCTATTTTAGCATAAATTTTTAATTTAGTATTTTTATATTTTTTATTTATTGAAACCAGTAATACGATTGATAAAAAACACTTAAAAATATTACTACCATTCAGAAATTTCTATTTTAATATTTTTATAATAATTGTAACATATTCGTATTAGCATCGAAAAATTAAAATATCTATTTATATTGCATAGTTTTACTTATCTTTTAATTAATTTAATAATCTTTCACAATATTTCGTGAATCAATATTGCTTCTTCATATATTTACTTATTTGTATATTATGAACAAAAAAAAACATACCAAAAAAATATATTAACATTCTATTGTACAATAAAACTATAACAAATTACAAAAGCAACCAAAACTTTTATTTACGAAAGATATATTTTTATATTATCTCAAAGAACCAATAATCCACTTTCTAATTACTATTTGTATTAGTACTATGCTTTTGTTGAAATTTTTATTTTTTTTTTAAAGAATGCAACAATTTTAAATATTTTTAAAGCTTAAGATCGGATTTACAATTTCTAAATTAAATTTTTTTAATTTTAGGATTATGGAAAAAATATAATTAATATTTTAGATAAATAGAAATTTATTGTAAAAAAAATAGAGTAAATATTTTATTGAAGATATCTGATAAAAAAAATAGTATTAAAATAATAAAAAAATAAATAAAATTAAAATATTAAAAAAACAAATATGAGAGCAAGTTATCCTTATTGATAAACATGGTTTAGCAGCAAGCAAGATAATTATATAGGTTTTTGATTTAGAATAACATGAAGAATATAAATGTAGATTTTATAATATATTTATATTGATAGCAATAAGATATTAAATTAAAGGGTGAATTAATTAATAGGAGGCTAAAAAGTAAAAAAGAAAGGGGAAACATAAAGACAAAGAAAATCAAATAATTGAAGGTTGAAATTTAGACAGAGTTATTAAGAAAAAAAAAACAAAACAAAAAAGTGTAAAAATACATAAAATATAAATATATTCATCAGCAAAGAAAAAATGGAAAGAGATCTTTTAAACCCCATCTACGAAGAAGAAAAGCTTAAGAATAAGTTCAAGAGACTTATCCAAGCCCCCAACTCTTACTTCATGGATGTCAAGTGTGCTCAATGCTAAAACATCCAAATGATTTTCTCTAATGCTCAATCTACCATTATTTGTGAAAAGTAATTCACTCAAACATTATTTCCATTAAAAAATAGTTTTCCCTCAAACATGATCGAAATCTAATTAATTTATGCAAAGCTTGTTTCCTCGGTTTCTGCAGAAACTTGAAATAATTTAATTATGTTTTCTATAGCTAGCTGGCAATTATCATCTCAAATATTCAATTAAATAGGATATAAATTCAATACAAACCATCAAAACATTTTACATAATTATATTATGAATGTCAGATATGTTGGTTGGTAAGTTAGTTACCAAAAAAAAAAAGCAAAAATTGGAAGTTTTAGGAAATACACACATAGTTTTTATATCCAGATGATAGCTTAAAAAAAGAAGGCATTTCTTAAATTAAGATATAGGAAACATCCACAAATTTATTAGAATTTTCAATTTATTTTCTGTATCTAAACTTTTAATTATTAAAATTAAATAGGTGCTCTGCTATCCTCTGCAAGCCCACCGGTGGTAAGGTTCAAATCTAAGCTGGTTGCGCCTTCAAGATTAAAAACTGAGATAAACAAACAATGAAGTGTACATAATAATATATTAAATTTAATATGGGAATGAATATCATTAACTTGTGAATAGATATATTAATGAACATTAAAGGAAATAATTAATTATCTTAAGAGTTAATCATTGTTCTTTTATGTGTATTTTAATTATAAATGCATATCTTACTTTATTTAAACGATGAATAATAAGTAAAACTTTCATTACATTGGTCATCAATCAAAAATATCTCCAACAATTATTTTATTTAATGCATTATTTGTTTACAAAATTCACCTCTTCTTGTATTTTTATATCTATCCAATTAAAACGTTCTTATATACGCAAAATATCAAATGCTAAATATAATCAAAGATATCAAAACTAGATCATAAGTTTATATCTATTCCCGACAAAGGTGTTTAAATTCAAAATATATGCTTACCTTTGAAAATAAATTTATTCAGACAGACAACCTGTGTATACATACACATCTAAATTTTTTATTTATTAAAATTACTCACACAATTTTATTATTATCTAGCATAGCTAAAAAATTTATTCCAAAATGATACAATTCAAGCCAATAAAATAAAATAAAATAAAAATTTTGTTTAAACTGAGGTTTCTTCTAAAAAAATTAATTTTATAAAATAAATTTTATTCCCTTCCTTTCTTCATACAAAAAATTTTTGAGATGGCCATAACTTTAGTTTATTTTTTAATAGCTAATTAAAGATGAGTTAACATATAACTTAAAATTAAGTAAATTTTAGTTAAAATCTAATTAATAAATAGTAATAAATAAATAATTATTTTTTTACTAGATAATCCTCCTTATAAAAATTAAAAAATTTAATTCAATAATTATTTCTTGATATAGAGAAGATTAAGGTAATTTTTAGAAAGAAAAAATTTAGCTAAAAAATAAAGAAAAATGGGAGGAAGAAAGAAAACTGGTAAGAAGGAAAAAAAACTGAGAACATACGCTATTCCTAAGGTTTTTGATTGTGAATTATGCTCAGCAGACTAATCCCTTCATATTAAAATGTATTCAATTTTTTGAAGCACACAATTTATGTTGGCTTTAATCATTTCGCTTGATTTAATATCTTTCTAACTTTAAAAAGATCAAAAAAGAATAATTAAAGGGAAGCTACAATTTATTGTGTCAAGTGCAAAAAGAAAGTTAGTTTTAAAGACTTTGGGCGTAAATAATTTATTTATAAAAGGACTTATTTGCTTATATTTCAGTAGTAGTGACTTAAATTAAATTATTTTATTAATGTAAACTAAAGCATTGGATTCAGCAATAGATATTTACAATAAGTGGTGTGATGATATTCAAAATAACCCAAATGCAGATAAAAATTCTGAAAATGATGATTATGAAGATGATCCAAATCTTGATGAAGAAAATGATCCTGGTGAGACCCTTTGATAAATAAAATCAAGAAGATTAAATTATATTCCTTTAACTCATATATTATATATATTTATATGTCTTATATTTTATTACACAAATAATATCAAATAGGATCAAGATAATATCAAATCATTTTTTGTTTTTTTAAAATATTTTTTACAAATTAATTGAAGAGATTTATGATAAAAATATTTTTTAAAAATATTAAAAAATCTAATTCTATTTTAATAAATTAAATAATTAGCTGTAATACTGGCTAACTAACTAGCCACAAATTAAATTTTTTAACATGCAGTTATTTAATCAATAACTTTTATCTTAGTTTACTTACACTTTAATAACAAAAAATTTAAATCTATCTATTTTAACGTTATTTTAACAGCTAAAGATAGAACTGATTCTTTTATAATTTTATTGTTGTTCACACATTTACTTATATTGTATCTTGCTTGTCCTAAATATGATTACATTTTTTTAATAGTAAAAAAATCTTTGTTCAAAATAGCATGAATAATTATTTCAATAAAATTGAAATTAAAAGAACAAAAATTATTGTAAAAAGATGTAAATTCATCAAGAACATAAATATAGAGAGTAAGTAAAAATAAAAGGGTCTTAAGGATGCTAAAATAAATAAATAGATATCAAATATTTATAATAAATTCTCTTTATAAGATAAAACTTATAGAGAAAGAAACACAAATGTCTGCCAAATAAATAACTTATTTGTGAGAAATAAGAAAATAATAATGAGATCGATTAATACTATTTCTTGAAATTACACCCAAAAAACCTTTTAATAGTTAAGCTTTAGTTTATTGAAATGATGGTTTTATCCAACCATTATGGCGAATCAAAAATACAATAGAAGGATTTATGATTGATGAAACCACTAACCACTAATTATATAAAGAAATTTAAATTGGTATTTAAAATTTGTATTTATTATTTTTCAGGTTGAAACTTCATCTTGATTTAGGGATATAATTCATTTTTAATAGCACCCTTATAGTAAATTTAAATATTATTTTTAATTTAACAGTACTACCCCTACAAATTTAGTAGAATTTGATTTTTTGATCATAGTGTTAATTGTTAGTTTTCATAAGATTTTTTAAGAGCTAGCTGATTATTATCAAAATTTAATTTTAATTTTTGGATATATGGATACGAAACATATCATTTGGGTTTGATTAGATTATAAAATTAAGATTTGTTATTTGAGCAGTAAATTAAACAATTTTTTAACATTTTCTCCCCATTTAAGAAATATAACAAAATTTAAGTTAGTGCTGAAATATTATAGTAATTTGAAAAGTGAGGCAGAGTCATTTTTCAGGCTACCTTATTTTTCTAATTTAAAACATGTTGAATGAAGCTCTTATTTCTAATCAGTAAGAGGTAGAACAAGTAGAACATCAAATGTTTAAATAAAATCTTTGGTGAGTATAACTGGCAAAATTGTTCTTGAAAAAACTTATTGTGTTTTTGTTTTTTAAGCAATACCATTTCATAGAGAGTGATATATATATCTATCTATAATAATGAAATAAATAGAAACGTCAACTTTGAAGATAATACTTCTTTTTCTTGTATTGATAACAATAAAAATAGAATACAAAGATTATTTAATTTACATATCTTCAAGAAATCAATTTTTTTTTACAAAATGTTGATAATTTGATTTAAATTATAAATTTACTTAGCACATTTAGTGATAATTGATATAACAGAAAATAAGATCATCTCAAAAAATTATATTAAAATATTTATTGATACAGTTATCTGTGTTTCTAACTCAGATAATTATTTTAAAATGATTTTTTGAAATTTTTCTCATATAAATTTATTTGGTAAAAATTTATAATAGACATTAAATTGGAAGTAGTCTGTAAAATGAATTTGATACATTTGAATTAAGTGTAAAAAACATGAAGCTGGATTGATAAAAGAAATATTATTAATTAAAGATTATATGAAACAGCATAAATAAAAGATTTTAGAAAGAATATTTATTAGTCAGTAAAGTATTGTGTGAGGTATATGAATTCAAGCAGAGATATTAGGATTTTCTTTATTGTTTATTTTATTTATTCCCATTTCAAATAGAATTTAGTAAGGTATTCCTGTTCGCTAACTATCAATCAATCTATTTATTTATCAATAATTACAATTTTATTGCTCACTAATAAATTCACTCTATTATAATTTCATCAGTATAATTACCTTCTGATTCTGTATTTATATATATTCCATTCATAATTGGGGGCATAACTTCTTCGTTTTGAAAATCTGTATCCCTTGGTAAGTAGAAAAGCTAATTATCTATAAGGACAGGGTAAGCAAATCTAAATATTTAAATTGCTAGATCAGGTTCCATAGGTCTTTGTATATGGGAAATATCAAATTTTGTCTCAGTTGGAATTAAACCATACTAAGCATGCTTTATAAAAATATTGTTTCCTCCCTTTTCAAGATGGATTTAATGAATTATTCCTGAATATATTCTGGCTAGATGATACACCTTAGGAGTTATATAAAGAGCTGCCATACCATAAAAAATCAACCCATACCATTTTCTTTCTTTAAAATTTATCAACTTATTTATAAAATAAAGAGATAAAAGACCTCCTAAACCTAAGATTATATAATAGCCTTTAGACACTGAATCATAGATGGAGTAATCGTATATTTTACACCTAGCGTTTATGAAGTTAAGAGGCATAAGAGGTGTATACCTTCCTCTAAAGTAGTTATCGCTGTTTTCTTGGAAAGATGAAAAAGCCTTTCTTACATTCAAGCGATTAATTAAATTAAATTTAAATGATTGCTAAGCGAAATTAGAAAATTTAAAGAGACCAAACATTTTTATAATAAATATTTTTTCGCGTATTTAAAATTAAATGACTCTAAATCAAATATTAGCACACAAAGTATATGTAAACCTTATTTATTAAAATATAAATAAGATTTTTCTAGATAGTTTTTTTTCAAAATCTTTTTATATTTTCTAAATAATGCTTATTTGCACCTTACATTATTTTTAAATCCTTACAAAGTTCAAACAACAATTTTGTTGGTTAAAAGAATGATTGGATTTGAATAATTTTGTGATTATGTTTTTCTTGTAAAATTGATATTTGTAGGTAAATTTAAATTACTGCTTTCCTGCTGCGATTGTGTTATTTATTTTAGTATGCGAATCAAAGTATGTCTTTTATGCCTGTATTTCAGTATAAGTCGTTCAAATTGTAATATTTATAAATAAAAAACTACACAAAAACATCTTAAATTCTATTTAAATATTTCATTTATCCTATAATTGAAGAATCTTTTGTTTAAGATGTATTTTTTAGAGATCAGATTTTTCAATAAAGAGTTTAAACAGTATTTCAACTCCTACCCAGTTAGTTAAAAATGCATACCGAACAAACAAAATACAAAATAGCTAAATTATATTTGAAGTAGATTGAATATTAAAAATAGTTAGCTTTCATGGGTAGGGATGGATAGAATAACTAAATAATTTTCCTAAATAAAAAATCCTATTAATTAAACTAATTATGTATGAGGTAAGTTATAATTATATCAAAAGATCCAAAAATTCAAGCATTTCAAGTTAAAAAAGGCTAATTCAAATTTTACCAAAAATAAACAAACCTAACTCACTATTTTTAGAAAATACATAAAATAAAAAAAGAGTCAATGTTTATATTGAACTGAGAAGAATTGCTGAGTATAAGAAATTGATGATTTTAAGCTATCTTGAATTTTGCTTTTGAGCAAATCTTTTTACTAAAAGCTGCTTACTTAGTTTAAATGAAATACATATAGATAGATAGCTATTTAATAATTATTTGCTTTGTAATTAAGAAAAAATAGAAACACAAAAAAAACCATACAATTTTTTAAATTATTTCTTTCTTAAATAACTGTAAAGATTATCTAAAATTTTATTTTTATTAGTAACAATAACAAAATGGATAAGTTGTGTATTTAAAAGCATTTTGTAGTCTTTGTAAATATTTTTGTTTAAAGGGATATGTGAGTTTTTGAAGTTAATAATTTTAAATGTATTTTAGCTTATTCAGAATAAGTTAAGCAAATTTAACAGGATAAAATTTTTTTAAAGTAAAATCCTTCTTATATGATGAAACCAGTTAATATTTAAAAATAGACAATTTCTGTATTTATGAAACAAATTTTCTTAGAAAGATTGATTTATTTGTCTTCCTTACAAATAAACTAGACAATTCTAATAAATCCTAAGTATTTAAAAACTTGCTTCAACAAACTGATTTAAAAAATTCACCCTATTTTAAAAATCCTTTAAAATTACATTTTTAAATGTATTCTCGGTAAATTTAAACATTAATAATAGCTATTTAAAAATCAAAACTTTTTGAACTCTCCTTATTGAAATTTAAATTTAAACAACATAAGCAGACATTAACAATAAAATTTAAAGATAAATAAACAAAACCAGTAGTTATTAATTATTTTTGAAAATAAAAAAATTTTTTAATTTCTCAATACCCTCAAAATAAAGAATAGATAAAAAAATAAACTAAAATAGATTAGAGTTTCTTAACTTATAGAAACAAGTTTAATATAAGAAATCTCATTTTTAGAATTGCCCATTTTAGTCCTTTTAAAAAAATTTCACTTATTTAAATTCATTTTATAAATCATTTTAAATTGTTTTCTTCTAAAAGGATGAAAAAATGTTTTAATTTCTTTTATAATTTTTATATAAATTTTAATATTCTTTCTTCAAGCATTTTTCTATGTGTAATATTAATTAAAATAATGTATTTTTAGAGAGTCATTAAATCTAGAAAGTTATGGAATATTAAAAAATATGTTTTTATTTAAATAATAATTTTTAGATTCAATTAAAAATTTTTATAACAATCATTTTTTGATCTCTTTATATTAAAAAATGTTTTTTAGGAAAATCAATTAAATTAATTTATTTTATTACATTCTACTTATAAACTGATTCCCTAAGAAAGTCAGGTGATAGTAATTATAAATTTAATAATAAATTTATTAGTACGCGAAAAGAGAAATGTCTTTTCTTAGACTTATGAAATATTAATAAACTCATCAAATAAAAAATGAGAAAAGGATTATTTAGAAGTTTTCAATATCTGTTTGTTGAATCAAAGAAACAATTAATTAATTTTTTAGGAATAAAAAATAATTATAAAATTTTGTATTAATGACTTAGTTTTAATTATTAATTTTTAATTTATACATCAATTTATTTAATATGCTTAACGACTCTTTTTTTCTTGCTTTGTTTCTAATCAGCAATTTATTTTCTTTATTTAGGATAAAAAAGAATAAAGCATCAACTAATTCATAAACAAAAAACAGTAAAATATACTATTTACTAAATTAATTAATTTATTTTCATACAAATATAATAAATCATTTATATTTAGTATTTTTTAGCCCAAGGATAGCTTCTAGTATGAATAGAACCTTACCTACATACGAATAGTAGAACCCTAATTAGTTTTAGCAAGTTTAGATTAACCAACAGACCTTACCTTAAAACCCTTAGCAAATATAATTAATGCAGCAATAGTAGGTTAACCATCAGTAATAATAAATTTATACATTATCACCTGGAAAGAATGTTAGAATAGAATAACAAGGTTCCCCTTGCAAAATTGTTAATATTTAACCTATTCAATAGATTTAGCAAATTCATGCCATTTCTAAAAAGTCATTTTATATTCCTACTTCTATCACTCCAACTAGATAAAGAATTGTAACCTAATAAGTTTAATCTAATTCTATTAATTCAATGCCTATTCAAAACCCTAATCAATCTCAATAAAACTAATAAATAAGCTTTTAGCAGTAAAATCAACCAGTAAGCTAACCAAGTATTTCCTAAAATTTATAAGCATCTTCAAAACCTATTTCATAAATGCCTGAAAAGCATAGATTGCTACAATAAAGCCACAAATAAAACTTATCACAAAACTAAAATAATAATAATAATTTTAGTAACAGTAACAATAACAATAGCATTAATCTTGTTGGAAACGGTTAAATATCTAACCACCTTAATGGATAAACAAAAATATAAAGCTCATAAGGTATATAGCCTACAGGGATAAAGACAAGCATCCAAAGAATAAAGAATAAAAGTGAAATCAATCTTCCTACCGAATTCTCATAAACCCCAATTTAGCATATTCAAACTCCTTAATAAATGATTAGTTTGAATAATATGTACATATAAAATAGTGTAGGATCGCCTCCTACTCAAAACATTTCTATTAGTTAAAATTTATTTCCCAACAATATTGACTTCGCTGGAACACCTAACAATCAGAACATGTAAAATTTATATTTATTTACTTCAATAATTTTAAAATAAATTTTTATAAAAGTGGATAAGCAAGCTAATTTAGTGATAGCAATCAAAATCAAAGTGCAAGCTTTCCTCATTCTATATAGAGTACAACTAATAATTTTAGTACTCCTCAAACAGCTGTTAAGCCTCAATATCTTAAAAATTAAGCATTTTAGGAAAGGGAGAATTCCCCTTATAAATATTTATAAAATTAATTCAGTACAAACTAGAAGTCTCCAAATATGTAAAGCACAAATATAGGCACAAGCACATAAAATTCTAGTTAAATTCCATTTGTTTTTTCAGAGGAAGCTGCTGTAGGATCTATAAATGTAGGTAATTCTTCTTCAGCTAATAGATATGTAAATAAAATTCAAACAAGCTCTCCTGAAAGACCACCTTAGTTTTACATAAAGTAAGGATATTAATTTAATAGTGGTAGCTTAACTAATGCTTACACTCCTAAAGCTAACTCTAACTCTATTTCGAATGTTTCATAAATTGGTATACCATAACAAACAAAAACTAGTACAGAGTTTGTCAGAAGCAGTAGTTGTAATGATGTAAGAAAAAAATCTTATAGAAATGCTCCTTTCTATTAGGATAGCTAATTTTTAAATAGTGAAAATTAGAGAACTTTAAATATTACTCAAAATGATAGAGTTGGTGATAGAAGTTAAGAAAGAATTTAACAAGGTATAAGCAATGACATAAGCATCTAAAGGCCAATTTAAATTGTCAACTAAAGTGGATCATATATAAATTTACCAAAAACACCAACTAAACTCAATCCTACTTCCTCCTCTCAAAACTTTCAATTAGGTTTATTAAATAGTAACTCTAAAAAGCTTAGAGAGCTTGAAGAACAAGTGAAAGAACTAGTTAATGAAAATTCTAAATTAAGTGAATTACTTGAAGAAAAGGGATATTTATTATAATAAATTTAAGATGAATAGTTAGTTTAAAAGTTACTTGTTGAAAATAATGAGCTCAAAGAGAAGCTTCGTTTGGCATAAATGGAAAATGATCTCAGTATTCAAAACAGAGTTTTACATACAGAAAACACTAATTTAAATAAAATTTTATCAGAAAAAGTAAATGAAATAAGGGAATTAAAAGATAAGCTTTAGTCAAATTCTTAAAATCTAGATGGTTCAAAGAAAGTTGATTAGCTTGAAAGAAATATAAAACTTCTAATATAAGAAAACGAGCACTTGAGCGAAGTGTTGAAGTAAAGATAAATAGAAGTATAAAAACAGAGAGATGAAAATTTAGAGATGTAAAACAAAGTTATCAATTTACAATCTTATATTTAAGAACTTTAAGAACAACAAAGCCGTTAATAGAACATCTCAAATGAAAAGTTTAACTAATTACAAAACGAGTTTGATAAAATTTCAAGCAAATTAGCTGAAAAAGAATCGGAGCTTAAGTAAAAGGAATTAAATGCTTAAAAAATAAAAAGAGAGGATGAAGATTAGATAACAAAACTAGTGGATGAAAATGAAAAACTAAACGAAATAATTAGTTAGTACATTAATTCAAGTAATACTGATCTACTTAACAGTATTGGAGTAAATAAAAATGCTAGCAAGAATATTGTTAAAGAAGATGAGGAGAAGTTGATGATGTATGATTCACTTTAAAACTGTAACAAAGACTATGAAGAAAAAATAAAAAATTTAGTATCGCAATATAAAAACTTAGAAGTAGTAATTCTAGATTTAGAAAAAGACAAAATAGAGTTAGCTGAGAATTTACAATTTATGGAAGACAGATAGAAGTAATTTAAAATATTTAACATTTTTATTTATCTAATTTAATAATTAATCATATTAGAGTTATAGAAAAGTAAAATGATGACTTACAATAAGAAATAGAAAATCTATCTAAGAAAGAAACAGCAAGTAGCGAATTTATCGAAAAAGCTAAAATTTATGAGAATTAAAACTAAGATCTCTAAGCATAAATAGAATAAATTAATCAAGAATTAATGTAGAAAAATGAAGAAAACTAGCTTTTTGCCTAATAGCAGGAGGCCAATAAAAATTATTTTGAGTAAATTATCTAAGAAAAAATAGAATAAATCAATAGATTAAGTCAATAATTGTAAGAATAATCTAACTTTATTGAGGCATTATAGCAACAATAAACAAATCAATTTAATGATCAGGATGAGTAAGAACAAGAATAAGATAAAATAAAAAAAGCCACTAACAAGAAACAAGGTATACCAAATTAAAGATACTTAAAAAGTGGTTAACAATAAAGCGATGATGAAGATCAAGAATAAAATTAACAATCAAACTAGAATAATAATAACAATAATGATAATAGCAAAAGTGTAGAATCTACATTTAATTAATCAAATGAAGAAAACTATTTTGAAAAAGAAAGTGAATAATTAATTGAGACACCATTAGATAGCAATACATTTGAAATGACTAAATACCAAAAAGAATTAAAGGAAAAGAATGATATTATTAAGAATTTATGCGAAAATCTTGACTTTTAAAAGGAATAAGTGAGTGAATTAAATGAAAAGGTATAACATCAAGCATTGTTCATTATTGAATTACAAGAAAAAATTAAGAAGTCATAAGACGAAATCAATCAACAAGGAGAAAAAATTTTGGAATTGCTATCTAATACAAGTGAAGACTAATCTATCTCCAAGAGTTAAAGAAAATCAAGTTAGGGATAATAAATGTCTCTGTAGTAAAATGAGTAAGAATTAATATAACAATTAGAATATAAGGACCATGTAATTCAAGAATACATTCTTGTTATCAGAGAATTAGAAGATAAAATTATTAATTTATAAAAATTATTAAAGGAACTTAAGCCAGATATTTAACTTGATACAAGTTTTTACATTGAAAGACTGGAAAGCCTCAATTTGTTATCTCCTAATATATCTAATAATTTAAAAGACAGAAAGATAACTTAAATGGATGAGAGAGTTCTAGCCTAAGAGTAACAGTAAGATAATTAAGATGAAAATTAATAAAAACAATTGATCAATCCTCAAAAGATTTAATGTCTCATAGACAGAGAAATAGCTTAATTTGATTAAAAATATAAATAAAAAGTTGAAGAGTTAGAAAAGGAAATGAGTGTTTCCATTAGCGAAAGAGACGAGAAGATAATTTTATTAATTAATGAAAATCAAAAACTCCTTCAGTTAAATGAATAAAGATTGATAGAGTTAAAAATACTAAATTAATAAATTGAAATGAGAAAGGAATAAAATTTTAGAGATACTAAAACAATTGAAGATTTATAAAAAAAGATTCAAATGATGCTTAGCAAAAATATATAGTAGAATAAAGGTATCCTTAAAAACTCTTAACATTTCATGTAAAATGTTTCTGAACGTAGTCTAATTGATTCTATCAGGGAGGAAGAAAGTGAAGAAAGTTAAGACATAGATGCCTAAAAGAATTAATAATAACATGCTATCTAATCTCATGAAACAAAAAGACTGCAAAGAAAGTTAGAAGAGAAAAGAAGATAACTCTCAGAGGCAAAATAAGAATTAGAAAACCTTAAAGAGAAACTTCTTGATCTTGAAGAGGTAGAGTTTAGACTTTCTTCAGAAAACAGATAACTTCAGGAAGAAATTCGCCGCTATTCATAACAAAGTGAAGAGAATAGTAAGCTTAACGAAATGCTTAAAACTCGTAAAAATGAATACACTGAATTAAAGAAAAGATTTGAAGCTTTAAGATCTGAAAGAGATGACTTAATCCAAAAAATCAAAGATAGTTAGTATTAAGAAGATTCTCCAAGTAATAACTCTAAATCTTTTAATGTAAATAGCTTTGAGATGTATAAAGAAATTGAATAAATCAAAAAAGAAAATCATGAACTAAAAAAGATAAATGAATAATGCATTGTTTAAATTAAGAAGAAAGAAAAAGAAATAAATGAAAAAATAGAAGAACTAGATTAAGTTAAAAATAAATGCAATGAATTATCTGAATAAATTAAAACTTGTCATTCAGCTCCATAATCTTTTTGTACTTACTAGAATTAAGAAGACTAAAAAGAATAATAAATATAAAAGCCAAGATCATTAAACAATCTGTGATGCAATCAATTCTAATATGGAATAAATATACTTTTGAAAATTAATTTTATATTAAGAAAATTATTCATTAACTTAAATTGTACATAATTAATAAAACAAATTATAAATATTAACTAAATGTATATATAATTTCAATTGTTGGAATTTTAATATTTTGGGAAAATAAAAATTATTCATTTCAATTTCTAGTTCATTCTAAAAGAGACAAATATGTAATTTTTTTATCGACTTAAAAACTTTATTTTCCAGAATTTGATTGTAGGGAAGAAAGAAAAAATAAAAGACTCTGTTTGAAATGTTTGAAAGAAATTCTATTGAATCATTTTTATTAAAATTTGTAATTAAACCCTTCAGGTTTAATAAAATTAGAAATTTAATGAAATAGATAGATAAGAAATCTGATTAAAAGAGATAAATAAGTATTAATATTATGACAAAGTTTCTTCATAATTAAGTTGAGATTTATTGTAATTTTTCGAATAATTTTATTTATGTAAAATGTGAATTTTAACCATTAGATCATTTAAAAATTAGTAATTTTTATCAGTTAAATGTTGTGGTTCGGTTCTCCGCAAATGAACAATTAATTAATTTTCACATATAATTTATTCGTTTTACTTTAAGCGTAGAGAAAAAATAAATTAAAAACTCACATATCCTTTAGAAAATAATAACCCAGAAATATTTAAGACCTCATATGAAGAAGGAGATGCGTAAGAAATATTTTTCTATCAGCCAATTAAAATAAATGAATTATTTCTTTCTAGTATTTTAGTACTTTGATGGCTTTTGTTTAAAATGGTAAAAAAACTTGCTTCTAGACCTATTGTATTGACCTTTCTGATTACGGTTATTTTAGTTAATGTTTTAGTATTGTACCAAAGAAGGGAGAGTGATTCTATTTTTATCAAGATTTTAGCAGAAAACTTGGAAGAATATTTAACTATGTTAGAATTAGTGGTGTAAATTATTATGCTCCTAATACTAATGTTCTTCATGTTGATCCCAATGCTTTCTACTTATATGCTCCTATTAATATAGGTTCATTCTAAGGTCTTAATATTGAATTTGGCCCTGGTGCTTACAGAACTGATCTTATCACAGATTTCCCTCCTAAAAATGATAAATCTGTTAAAGAAAAAGGTATTCCACTTTTATCTCATTTTTTTAATTTATTAATTTTACTTTTAAAAAAGTCGTTATTCCTAAAATTGAACCATCTATCTTGTAATCAAAGGCTTCATAAACTTTAGCTATTGATACTAAAATTATCAGCTAAGCTCACATAAGTAGTGTTAAGGAATATGCTATTCATTTTTGGTTCAGAAGAGATTTAATTACTCAAGAATTAGTTGACTTTTCAGCTGCTAAGACTGCTTAATCATTTGTTGGTGTTACCGAACGTGATGGCTACACAAGTACCCAAGAATTTGGTGATGCAGCTCTTTCTATTTAATATTAAGATCACTCTAAATCAAAATAGTCAGGTTTTATTTTCACAACCTATAATGATTAAGGTTCTGATAAAACTAAATCAGTCACTATCAATTTTGAAACTAAGTATGATTAAGGCTAATGGATTTGAGTTTATTTTGCTTACAACTAGCCTCTATAATAAGCCAGCATCTATGGAGCGCATTACCTGATGGTAAAAAGTTTGTTCAGCAAATTAATTCAGTAAGCCACTCCCAAGCCAACAACTCGAAAGCTTTAATTGTAATTACTAATAAAAATCAAATTTTTCAGTAAGTAATTTAATTAAAAAATAGGGTAAGTCTGGTAATTTGAATTCTGTCTCTAGTTAATTCTATGATGCTTAATTTGTTTATTATGATGGATGTTATCAATCCTCCACCGCTACTATTGAATAGTATAAAACCTAATATGTGAATAACCCTCCTTAAACATAGCCTAAAGCTGGTGTTTATAAACCTTTTAGCAGAAAATTATTTTCTACCAAAAAACCATAAATTCATATTTCAAATGTAAATACATTTTTTATTAAATTATTTCTAACATTTTTAGATCCACTAAAACCCCTTATGTCTACAAAACTGAAGGTACAGGCGCTTTATCATATGGATTAGGAGCTTGGGCTCAATGGAATAAAATTGCTTACAAAAATGCTTTAGGTAACTTGCTATTTACTCTCTCAATTTATGATAAAGCATCAATCGGAAAGACTTATACCAAGCTTGGTTCTTGTGTCTTGTAAGTATTTTATTAGAAGAAATACCTTTACTTTGCTACTTATTCTTAGCACATCTAAAATCCTAAGGTTCCCCAATCCTGTTCTTTAAAAAATAGAAATCAGATTTTTAAATGTTAATGATTAAAAACATTAAAATAAATTTTGTTAAAAATAATTTGTTCCAAAGAAGGATCGTTTATCTTGGTGTTACTACTACTTTGGTTATTCTCACTTGGATCAATAAGCTGTTGATTCCATTAGTTACTAATCAGGATTCAAGCACTAATTCAAATTTGACAAAACAAACCACATAATACCTACTGAGTTAACATTCCAAGGAGCAAGAGATGAAAATATGTAAATTATTCTGTTTATTCTTTTTTCTTTAAAATATCAAATTTTTTATTTTAGAGAAAGGAGAAATATATTAACCTTCTCTAATTATTGGATCTCCTCTAGCTTCTGATTTTAAATATGACTAAACATTCTATCCTTAAGACCCTCAATATGATAAAGATGATGGCAATGTAGAATCCTTGGAGAATGATGAAGAAATAGGGGTACATGATGAAGATGATTTAGAAGAAGAAGATGATGATGATGATGATGAAATAGGATAGAATCCTTCTACTGACCCAAACTGATCTAACAAATCCTTCAAACAAACCAGCTAATCCTACTAATCCCACTGAGCCAACAAATCCTACAAACCCAACTGAACTAGCTTATCCTGCTAATCTCACTGAACCTACTGATCCTACAAATCCTAGAGATCCAGCTGTTAATCTTCTTCTTCAATCTGAGCAACCTTAATGTGCTGTTATTTACTTAGAATGCAGTTATGTTGATAGAATTTAAGAAGTTTGTTAGAATATTCCAAGTATTTAAATTTCTGAAATTAGAAGTATTTAAATACCTGATGGAAAAACTCTTAAATTCTTCCAAAAAGAAAACTATAAAGGTATTAATGTTAAGTTCTTACAAAGTGTAGAATGTATTGAGCTAGGTATAAGAGAAGATCCTAATATTTAATGGGGTGATTTTGTGGAATTGTTTAATTCTGGAAAGATTGGATTTATTGATTCTGAATGTAACGATATTGAACTTTACCAAGCTAAAAGAATATTCTAACCTAAGAAAGCAAAATAAATCTAAGTACTTCAGTGAATGGGAGTGTATTTAAATAAAATAATACAAATCCTTTAAAAATAATTTGGCCTATTAAAAAAAATTGAAAAGTTTTTTATGTTTTTTTATAGATGCATATTATGTTATATCACTATTAAAGATAGAATAGATAATTTAATTATTTTTCTTTGATGTAAAATTTAAAACCTTTGAAATAATAAATTTTAATATAATTCTTTCAAACTATTTGATCATTTTTTGTATAATAAGTTCTACTTTAAAACAAAACTAGTTTTTTATTAAATTTACTTACTTGTTTTATTAGATCTATTTCTTCTTTGATAAGAGAAGATAAGTTTGTTTTTAAAATTTAAACAGGATAAGATTTCTGATAAAAACATTTAAAAAAGATGCTAGATATTTTTCAACTTTAAAAAAAGAATTTAAACTAAAAGTATTAAATCTTTCTTAAATTTTTTACTCAGTTTTTAAAAAGGCTATGTTGCAAAAACAAAAATATAAAAAAATAAAAATAGAAAAAGATCCCTCATCTATGATACTGTCTTTTTAGTCTCCTTTAATGTCTGATTATAAATCAGGCTTATTTTATTCAATATCAAGATTCTAGTTTTCCATTTTAATTATTGTATTTATTTTGATTTATTATTATAAATTTTGAATCTTATCTTATCTGATCAAATTTTTTTTTAATAAGCGAGACAGAGATACTTTTTATTGATAATTATTCCTAATGATAGAATGTGTAAATTTACTATTATTTAAAATATTAAGATATTTTATGGCTTTAAGCTAATTAACAGCCATAGATTTTATTTGTATATAAGTCTAAACCATGGTTTTAAGAGTAGTATTTTAGTTAAAAAAAGCAGAAAAAATTCAAATATTTATTTCCATTAAGTATATATGATGTATGTTATAAACATAAGTTATTCTGATAAAATATGTTTTAATATTTTCTATTTGAGATTAATTTGCTAATACTTCTCAAATATTTTTTTATTTTAATGTTTGCCAAGTTATTTAAAATATTTTAAAGAAGCACAAACTAAAAATTCTATTTTAAAATAAAAAATACTCCTTTGGTTATAATCAATAATCAGGATTTAAGTGCTATAATAAAAGCAAAAAATGAATACAATTATTAAAAAATAAAAAAAACATTGAGATAAAAATAATATTTTAAGTTGTTTTGAAAATTTGTTATTCTAAATACAAAAAAGTTTCAATAAAAAATTGAAAGATTAATTAATAAATTCTTGAAAAAAAAATAGTTAAAATATTTTTATGATTGGACTTGAATAATTTTATAATTTTTTTTATTAATAAAATGATATTTGAAAAGGATAGGAGGAAAAATGTTCTTTCAAAAAATAATTAAAAGTAAGATAAGATTGAATTTTTAAAATTACAACTGTTAAAAATAATGAGATGTTAAACAATGTTCTTTATATTTTTTAAATAAAAATAATGTTTTTTTTAAAAAAAGGTTTTTGTGATTCTGTTAAGTTTAAAGAATGATTTATTGATAAAAAGATATTATAAAATATGGTAGTTTTTATCAAAATTTAAAATTTGAGTGAAAAAGTGATTGTTGAAATAATAATTAAAAAATGTGAGGAAGGATGAATATTTAGATGAAATGTGGATTAATATTGAGTATAAAATTTATAGTAAACTCTATGGCAATCTATTTTTATGAAAAATTAAACAAGTACAAGAATAAATGAATAAACATTAACTTTATATAGGTTTAAAATTATTTAATATTGATTGAAATTTATTATTTTTTGTTGTTGGTTGAATATGAATTTTGATTGATAAATTTTATTTATGATAATATATCTTCTTCTTATGTCTTATGTTTCTTTTTAATTACTTTATAATCTAAAATGACATCATTATTATCAAATTTACTAATTATTATTTACTTACTTACTTACTTTCTTTTTTTTATTTTCTTTTCATTTGTCTTTTCTATTTCTTTCTAGTGTTAATAAAACTACATATGATATAATACAAACAAAAGCACCTGAAAAGTAAGCTACTATCAAAACAAGGTTTTTTTGGCCAAAAGGTGAAGATGTTGTGAGTAAAACTGATTTATAACCATTAAAATCACTTGAATTGTATTCTATATTTTAAAAATAAAACTTTATTCTTTTGAAGTTTTTTATTAATAAATTAATTTGTACGATTATTAACAACTATTTTATAATCTCCACTTGGAAGATCCTATTTTATTCTTCCCCACAGTTTTTTAAATTTTCCCATTCCTGAAGTTCTCATCCATACCATGAAATGTTCTTTTATTATAAATAAGATAGTTTTTAATACCTTGAAAGACCAAATGATCAATATTATACCATCAGTAACATCATGCCATGCTAATTTATCTGCCTTATCAGTAGACTTATAATTATATTCTAAATCTACATCCCATGCTATATCTGATTCATCTATTTTAATTGGTAAAGTATTATCGTACATCTAAAAAGTATCTAATGTTATTATTTATTATAAAAATAAGATGATTGAATACTTTTGAATAGCTTATTATCTAAGTAGATTTTAAAGCAAAAGAGTAGTTTATAATAAAAATTAAATAATAAATTACCATTGAAAAAAGTTTTAGCTATGAGACCGCAAGGAATTGCAGGATCATTCGGATTTAAAGGAAATCCTCCTATACTTTTTGTTTTACCCATATCTTTATTTGTAACAAAAGGAGCGCATGATACTAAATCTGATGAAGATCTATCTTATCCTCTTAATTACTAAATATCCTAAATGAATAATTGATTTTTTTAGCATAAATATGTTTTTTTAACAGATATTATGAATAAATACTTTTGATTGATAGAATTTTCTATGTGTCTAAAAGAAATTATCAAGCTAGTAGTAAAAAAAGATGGGTTATGTCATTGTAGAAGGTATATTTATGTTAAAAGTGCATTATTCATTTAGAGAACATTAATTATCATAGCGTACAGTGACCTAAACAATCTAAGTATAATAGTATGTAAAAAGAGACCCAAATAACAGGAAAAATAGAGCTATTTTTTAAAAAATGTTTAATTGAATCAATAAAATGATTGATTTCAAAAAGGATTATTTTTTCTTTTTTAAACTAAAGCTGAAATTGATATTCATTCATTCATTCAATCAAACAATCCTTTCATCTAATGCTTAAAAAATGAACAATTTTACTTAAGCAAATAAATAAAATTTTGTTTCTTTTATACTTAGAGTTAAACTTCCACTTTCTTAAAGCGGTGTTTAGAAAATCATCTCCATCATCTTTAAGCGACTTATTCATGGCTGTGCCAAAATTATTATTTTCTGTCATTTTTATTAAGCTTTCTACCTTTTATGTTTTATTTATAACAAATGCAAAATAACCAATAATAAATTATTAATCTAATTAATTTATTTTTCTTAAATAGAAGTCTAATTATATAAATTTAAAAAACAAATAGAAATTAAGTTATTTACTGTCAGTACATAGGCATAGCAAAGCTCTTTGAACGTTAAATTAAATTTTGCAAACAAAAAACAAAAATTAATCAATTAATAAATTATCATTAGTATTTTTAATTAGTTTTTAAATTTATTTTAATTTAGCCTAAAATATTCTGAAAAGCAATGTTTTCATTATAAGAAAATACTTACAAAATAAGTATAATACAAATTATTGAAAATTTTAAACTTTGCCTAATCATGCTAATTAATCATAGTCAAATTTTAAAATTGTTATTCATTTATCTTTCTTAGCCCTATTAAAAAAGTATAATGATACGCATGAGAATAGACAAATAGCAGCACCTGAAAAGTAGGCCACTATCAAAACTATATTTTTTTGACCAAAAGGAGTAGAAGTTGTTATGGTGAAAGACTTCTATCCATTATATTCTGTTGTGTTATATTCTTTAAAAATAATTAATAAATTGATTTTAATCAAATTTTAATTTACAATTGTTTATTTTTAAATTATATTATCCTGGTGGTAAATCTTCTCTTATTCTTCCCCATAATTTCTTGAAAGTCCCCATTCCAGAGGTTCTCATCCACACCATAAAATGTTCTAAAGTTTTTATTTTAAGATACTTTAGTAAAAAGGATTTATCAATTTATTAAGTAAAATTACCATCAGTGACATCTACCCATGCTTTTTGAGCAGCATTATCAGTTTATTTGTAATTATAATCAACATCAACACTCCAAGCTATTGATTTAGTATCAATATTCACCTCAGTACCATTTTAATAAAACAGAGAGAATGAATCTATTTCCAAAAAGATTATTAAATTAACATGTATGTAAAAAAATATTTTAACAGGATTTATAAATTTTGTATTGAATTATATTGAGAGCAGAGTAAATTAAATAAACTAGCTCTACAATCTATTGTTTCAAAAAATTATTTATTTCATAATATAAATTAGCTAGTCATATTTAACAACTTTGTAATCAAAATTATATTTTTTAATATGCTAAAAAAGATAAAAAATTATTTTATTTTCTATCATATTTTTCTCTCAGATTTGATGAATAATATTCAAATAGCTATTTTACCATTAAAATATAACTTGGCTAATAAACCACAAGGAATAGCAGGATCTTGAGGGTTTAGTGGGAACCCTGCATAGCTTTAAGTTTTACCCATTTCTGAATTTGTAACAAATGGAGAACATTTTGAAAGTTAAGAAACAGACCTATCCTCTCCTTTGAGTTAGTCATTATCCTTTAAAATTGTTTTAATTTAAGAATATTTTTTTAGTTGATTGATTGATAATTGCTGAATTACTTTTGATTAGTAGAACTTTCTGTTTGTTTGATAGAAATTGTCAAGCTCATAATAAAAATAAATAGGTTGTGACATATGGTCAGTAATTGATATTTCTATATTGCAAACCTCATTTAACTTGCACTTATTATCATATTGTTACTTTATTTATTTTATTTTTGTGTAGTAAACTGTGAACACTGTTCCGAAAGCAATGAAGAATGTGACTAAAAGTTTATATGAATAATTCAATTTATAATTTATAAAATCTAAATTAAAATAGCTTAAATTAGGGCTTTATGGTTAAACTTCTCCACAATCCCATATTTGAGAATTAATGGTCATAAAATGACACGACACCTATTAACATCTAAGCATAAAATTAAAAAATTTACATAATAACAAAAATATGATTTAGTTTCTTCTATACTTTGAACTAAATTTCCATTTCTTTAATGCCAAATTCAAAAAATCATCTCCATCATCCTTTAGTGCTTTGTTCATAGAAGCACCAAATGTATTATTATGATCTGTCATTAAGCCAATAAAATATTTTAAATTAATTTATTCTACTTTTTCTTCTACTGATTTTATTTGAAACAAATAAAAAACAACAAACTAACAAAGAGAAATTAGTATATTTTTTAATTTATTAATTTTCTTAATATTTTTATTTTTTTTCTCTAAGCTCAAGTAAAATGAAAAAGTTGTTTAATTGGCTGCTTAAGTTAAAAAAAAATCAAATTATTTTATTAAATTAAATTTTTGCAATTTTTAACGATTTAAATCATTTAATCAATTTTAAATTGCTTATTTTAATTAAAGTATTTCTAAAATATTTTTTTAAATCTAAACAATAACTTGAATTAAGAGCATTGTATTTAATTTTGAATTAGTCATAATAATTTTATTTTTTTTTTATTTTTTTATCTTTCTATTATTTTTTTTATTTATTTCTGATTAAATATTAGTTTTCATGCTTCTTTCCAAAAAAAATAATTTCTGAAAACAAGCTCTTACTTTTTTTATTTAAAACATGATCTTACATGATTGCGAAAAATTGGTAATTTAGAAAATAAAAAAAATTATGAGAAATAAATAATTTGGATATTATAATTATTTAATTATTTGGTAAAATTTTATAAAAATTATTTTATTTTAGAAGAAGAAATAATCATATTTATCTAATCATAGATAATTAGAAACAATAAATTTTGATCAAAAATTGATACTTTTATTTTATATTTTTAATACTTAATAGAATAAATCTCATAATTTGGTAAAAATTAGTATCAAAGCAAATCAAATAATTTAAGATAAAACAAATATTAAATTATTTTCAATTTTTCTAAAGAATTTTTTATTTGTTAGAATAAATGAATATGTAAGATAGTTCTGAGGAAGATAAAAATAAATATACAATCTCTTTAACTTTTAAGAATGTGAATGAAAGTTAATTTAAAGATTTTCATTCTATAGCATAAAAAGTTTAAGAAGAGAAGATATTTTAAGGGAAAAAGCATTATGAAAAAATTATGATCATTAGTTTTACAGATCAATATTATGATCTCGAAGATAAATATGAGTTAATGGGAAATGTAGAAGAGAAAATTAATGAGTAATTAGAAAATTTAATGTCAGCAAATGATTACAATGTAAAGTTTGGGTTAATGAAAAGAAAAGAGACCAGAATAAAAGTCTATTAGAAGAAAATTGATTAGGATTTAGTCAATATTTACATGCTGATTCAGTATAGCTAAAATAAAATCGAAAATAATATTATACAAAAGATAAAGAGGATATTAAATACAGATATTTATGAATCCAAATAAATGATAAGAAGTTAAATTTATAAGAATTTTTATAGACCACATACTGATATATTTTAATATCCTACTTAAAATAGACTTCTTTTAAATAATTTTACATATGGAATGTAAAAGAACCTCTCAAGCTAGTTTGTTACAATATGGGATTTGAAGGATCTAAAAGATTTATATGAAAACGAAAAGGAAGGTTGTTAGGGCGTTTGCTTTATTGAATTTGTTCACAAAAGAAATTTCAAAGATGAAGATAAATTCTTTATTTTCTTTACAGTAAAAGTGTTAGATTATTATATACCTTTTTAGCTTTAAGTACAAGTAGATAGCATTTACACCTGTGACTTATTTTAGAATCCAAGTGTTAACGATTTTGTTTTATTTTTAAAGATAGTAGGCTTTCCAAAAATAAGTAAGAGCTTCCCTATCTAAAATAGGTTTTATTATCACTATGACTTTTTGAATTGGGAAAGATATTCAAATTTTTTATTAGGAAAGATCTAGGAGTAAAGCAATTTAATTAAAATGTAAATACTACAGCATTAAGTAATACAAATAAATATAAATAAAGAATATATAAGTGAAAATAAAGATTCTTTTGCAAATATCATAAAGCTTTTCAAAGAATAAAACAAAGTTTAATTCCATGATTTAAACTCCAAAAAATCTCCATTGTAAGGTTGTTAGTATAGAAATTATTTTGATGAAGGTATTTTATCATTTTTAGAAATTCTCAAAAATCAGTATTCCAAGACAAAACACTTTCTCAAATTTTAGAATATTTTAGCAAAACTAGTTATGACAAAAGTTTTAGATCTTCATATGCTTAAAGATGCTTAAGTACAATAAAAAATAAGGTAAAATTTCAAAAAAGCTACAGCTTTGTTCAGGTTAATACACTTAAATCCTTAAACTTATTCAGTAAATTATAAATTAAATTCGTTATTTTTATTAGAAATATTATTTAAAATTAGATTTAAAATGGTGATTTGAACAGTTTTCTAGATTATTGGCTATCTCAATCTCAATCTTTGAAACATATTAATTAATAAATTAAAGAATTTTTATGGATTCCAGAAAATTTTTGTTTGGTGAACAAAATAATTATTACTCCTTCTGTTTCTATTTATGGAAACGAAGAGCTTATTCCTTTATCGTCTAACTTTAAAGTGAGTAAATTTTATGAATAAGATTCAATAGTATATTTACTAGATGAAGATTTCAATTTATTTGATTTTGAAGAGACTGATGAAAATTTCTTTAAAACTATATTTGAAAAACACATAAAGAATAACACTATTCAAATTGAAGAAATTTCAATAGTATATTATATAAATGCCATCACAAGTAGATGCTTGTAAAGAAACTGCTTTTTTGCAACTCAATTTGAAAAGATAGATGATAAGCAAAATACTTTTTTGGAATATATCTAAAAGAGTAATGTTAATTTTACACAGCCTATTTATAAATGTGAAATATAATAGATTTAAATTTAAGGCAACCACTCTGAAGTAGGTTTTCTAAATTTTAAACTGCTTAACAAGATTTTAAATGATGTTGGTTATGAATATACAGACAACAAATTTTCATCTATTTTTCTCTTATACAAATATGAAGATGGAAAGGATAACTTATGCACTCTTTTTTATAATGAGGGATTACCAGATACAAATTATTTTATTTAATTTATGTCAAATGATGAAGTAAAAAACTTCGATAGAGTGACAATCTAAATATATAGTATTAATAAATGCAAAGAGCAAGGTTATATCAATCAGACTAATTTAGGAGATTTTCTTGATTGTAAAAACTTGGTAGTTTAAAAACTGAGTGAATCCATCAAAGAAGATAAATTTGAAGGTTTGGAACTTTCCTAGCAACTTAATGAAGTTAAAATATGGTAAAAAGTAAACCAATTAGAGTTTTATTTGGGTAAAAATATTTATCCAATCTAAGACAGCTTCATAATTACAGGTAGAAAGGCAATGATGAATTAGCAAAAGATTGAAAATATTTATGATAAAACCATACATACTGAAAAATTCACAATTGCAAAAGTTTAGCTCAAAGTAAAATTTTTTCTTTCCTATTTTTTTGGGTTCATTTTCTCTCAATTTATTTTCAAATTTATTGAATAAATAATAAAAATAATCAAATGAATCTATCTATCTATCTAAATTCAAAGAAAAATATTAATTTTTTAAAAAATAAATAAATAAATAGCTCCCAAATTAAAAAGGTAGCATTAAAAATGTTTTGATAGCTAAGAAAAAAGGAACTTTTGTTAGTAAGTTTTATGTATTTGAAGTGCTAGAAGGAGGAGCTAATTTTAAAAGTAATGAAATAAAAATAAATTAAAGTATTATACTATTTCACCCAGATTTCTAAGAATACTATTTTTGGCCTGAATTTTATTCTTAAAGAGAAGATGTATTTGAGCATAATTAAAAAGAATATATTGTAATAATAAATCCTAATTCTATAACTGATGAAATCAAATAAATCACCAATAAAAAATTTGAAGAAATAGAAATAAAAAGATAAGGATAAAAAAATTAAAAGAATTCATAGCAAAAAAATAACGGTGAATAGTACTTAGATGAAGATGATGGTTATAGAAACAAAGAAAGGCAAGAAACTAGAGGATAATAGTTCCTTAACGGAGTAATAAAAAATAATATTAAATCTCAAGCTATGCTTCTTTTTTATGGTGAGCATTAAGTAGATCAATAAGACAATAACAAATTAAATTAATAAGATAATAGTGAGAGTTACTTACATGAATTATTCAAAGAGTTAAATTTTGATTCTCCTTCATTTAACTTAGATTAATTTAAAAAAGAAAAGAAAAATTATGATTTCAACATCCTCTTAAAGTCAAAGCTAAATCACATAGTTTATTCCTTTGATTTACAATACAAATTTTAAAAAAAGGAAGAAAAACTTGAAAAAGTTGAAAAAAATAATAAAATAAGAAATTTGATCTACGAACTATATGAAAATATATAAACATAGCTTCGAAATTTAAAGGATTAAATTAAAACCAATCCTAGCAGCTACTTTCTGTTTGATTAATTTAGAAATGTTTTCTTATAAAAAGAAATATCTTTACCAGAAGAACTCATAAGGAAATGTATCAAAGTAATTAATTTACTCTAATTTTTCATTTATTTTCGTTATCTTTCTCTATTTATTTATTCATTCATTTAATTCTTTAAAATATATGTTTACTATCACGCACTAAACAATCATCAAATTAAATATTTTATATTAAGAATTTCATTTTTTACTCAAAACTCTTTTTATTTTAATAATTTTAGAATATGATTACTTTCTATTAGAATCTTGATAAGTTATCAAATCAATACATACTTTAAAGAGCTAATATTGATTAAAAGAATAGTCTAGTTTATAACAATCGTAAATTATAATATTTTAAATTGCTATCAAATGGTTATTACCTTTCTATTGGTGAGTTAATTAAACTTTACAAAAAATTTTTGATTAATGAAATATCTTAAGATTTTGTAGATTACTTTAACATTTACTTTAAAGATGAGCTTTTATAGGAAAGGATTATAAACTTGTATAATGAAAAAATGAAACCTATTAATTATTTTAAAAATAAAGCATTTTATTCTTAACTAGATAAAAAAAAAATGAAAGACTAACTATTTCTTTTACTTAGAGAGGCTATGTTTGTAGTTAACTTTTATTTCATAACCTAAGATAAAAAATTAGAAAATCATGATTTAAGTTAGTTTGAAAATAATTTTGAAGAGTTGGCTAGCTTAGAAAAAGATGACATATATAGCCAAAACTTCTACTATAATATCTTTCCAAAAATAATTAAATCAATAGACTATAGTATAGATGATGCTTCCTATATTGTCAAGAAAAGTATTAAAAACTAGCTTAAAAAATAATTTGAATAAGAGCAAGAAGAAGAAGATGATGATGATGAAGATGATTAAGATAAGTTAAAAGATATCAAAGATATCAGTATGATTGCTCATGAATCAGATATATCTATTTCAAGTATTTTAGACTCTACAATCAATAAATACTTGTGAATAATTATCTCAGATGAATTTCAATGTATTTTTTTATTTTTAAATAATATGATATTTAGAAATTTTGTATTTAATTAAATTGTTTCTTAAAAATGTTTAGGTTATCTATCTATTCAAAAGGAATAAAAATAAAAAACATGTTCTAGTTGATATATATACTTCAAGAAAATATTTTTACAGAAAAGAATATAATTTTAGTTTATAAATTAAACTTTTTTGGATTTAAATAAGCAATAATAAAAAATGTTAAATACTACTTTAAATTGATAAATTGTTGTTTAATTAATATTTAAAATTTTAAAATAGATTTTATTTTTCTTTAATATTTCTTTAAATTTGACAATATTTTCATATTTTTATTCAGAAAAATCAATTAGTTATTGTAAAATAATTTTAGATTCTTAATAAAAAAAGGAAATACCCCTTTGCCAATTTGTAAAAATATTTCACTTAATTTATCAATGATATGTTTAGGCTCTGTTTCAGTGTAAAATGTTAATGAAAAACAGACATTTTATAAAAATTACTATTCATATTTATAACTATTTATTTAATTTAATCTAATTTTATATAGAATAAAATTAATCTAAAACTCTCTATCAATTACATCCTGTAATCTCGTAATCTACTTTTCCATTAGATGGTAAAGAAGCAAAAATATTCACAGTAAGAGAACCTTCACTATAATGATCTGTCTTGAAAACTATTCTATAATTAGTACCAGCAACTATTTAATATTCAGCTTTGATTACATTTTGCAATTATACAGATGAATTAACATTTTCAAGTTAACATTGAGAGACAAAGTTTTGTTTTGCATATTTAATTGCATTCAAAAATAATTCTTGAGGGTTACTTAAATCTACTTCATGATAGTTTCCATAACCTTTTGTTTTACTAAGATTAACGCAAATTAAAACAGCTATTAAGATATAAAATTTCATTTTATGCCCTTTTTTGATGAAGAATAATACTAAAGATTTAATTAATAAAAAAACTTTATAAACTTATTCATCAATATAAATGATTTAATATTTGATTTTTTCTTTTAAAATCTATGAACAAAAAGATTTTTGTGTGCAAGAATATCTTAAATCATCAAAAATCATTAAAGAGTAAATATCTCAAATATTTTTTTTAGAGAAAACATAATGTTGAATTTTAGTTTGTTAATTAAATCTAAAATCATTAATATTACATTTTAGGATTTTTAACATAAAAGCAATAAAAATCTTTTTAGAACTACTAATCATTTAGGGTAAATTAAGTAAGTGCAAAGAAGCTAAAGAGAAATATTGAAATATTTAGTCAATTGTTTATGAACTTTTAATAAAAAGGATTATTTTTAATATAAATAAAGAACAATAAAGTATCAAAAAAGTTATTCAAGAATAAAAATGCTAAAAACAAAACTCTAATTAATAGAATAATACTTTTATTGCTACAAAAATTCAATTTATCTTCCACAAAGAAACATAATTGTGAAATTAAAAAATTATTGATTTTGAAAGTAAAAATGTAGGATTATCTTCAATAATTACTATCTAAAATAAAAAAAGATACTTTTATAAATAAATATAACTCTTGAATCTTCTCAATAAAATGAATATTAATTTTAATTTGTTTCTTTGTTCAACAAATAAATTAAATATTCCAAATCATTTTTCTTTAATTAAGCTTGATTTAATTATTTTGTTTAAATTTTTAAATTATCTAAATTTTAATATTTATTTTGTGTTATAACAAATAGTGTTTCTAAATTTATTAAATTTACTTTTTAATTATTCTTTCATCAGTAACATTCTTTTATCTTGTAAATTATTATACCATTTTTAGGCAAAGAAGCAAAAACTTTAATGTTAATAGCTCATTCAAAAAAATGTTATGTTTAGAAATCTAAAATATAGTTTAGTTAGTCCCCGCTATCATTTAGTAATAAGCTTAGACAAAATCTTTTAATATAACAGATTAATCGATATTTTCTTATTAGCATTCAATTATATAATTTTCTTGAGCATATGTAATTGATTCAAAATAATTCTGAAGGGTAAGTTTAATCAACCTCAAGATAACCTCCAGGTAAAGCTTTTGCACTGAGGTTTATAAATATAAAAATTGCCATTAACTTTTTATCACTAAGGAAATTTTTAATGAACTCTTAATATCTTTTTCAAACAAAATATAAATACCTATTTTTCAATATTACATTATTTTTTTAGCTAAAAGCTTATTATTCATGATAAACTTGATTTATTAATTCAAAAATATGAATCTATTTTTCTTATTAGATTTTTAATAAGAAAATTTTTGTTTTAATATTGTTAAGATCATACATAAAAAATAGATCAGAGTATTTTAATTATTTAAGAAATATTCCCCTCCCAAATTCATCAATTTATTAAATTTACAAATTAATTTTTCCTCTCTATTTTTTTAAATGAATATTTTAATTAAAAAAAGAAAAATACAATATTCTTCTCCTTTAAAAATATTTATTTTTATTTATTTATTATTTATTTTTTTTATTTACTTATTTATTATTTATTTTGTTTCTTTATTTCTTTTATTAATATTTGAATTTCTATTTTTTTATTTGGTTTTTATTTTTAGTTCATAATTTTTATATTATCAATAAATTATTTTTATGAGTTATTTTATCAAAATGAATATTTAAGCTATTGTATTTTGTTTGTATTTATCTAAGAAAACGAGATATCATATTGCTAAATTGTTAAATATTTTTTAAGCTATTTAATTTAAAAAAAATTGGATTGGAGAGAAATGATATTTGATTTTGATTTTTCCATCGTCATTCTAAGAATGGGATTTGATAATAAATGAAACTAAGAATAATATATCTGATTTATCTGGTTTAAAAACTAAGGTGTATGGATGTGTGATTGCAGCTCTAAATTTATTTTATAGAGGGAGATTGAAAAACTTTGAGATATTTATTAATAATTTCATTTTTATCAAGATTTTTAACAGGGTTTCTGTTTTCCTGCTTTTCTATTTTTTTGGAATTTTAGAAATTAAATAAATTATAAATTTTGAAAAGATTGATCCTTTTTTAAATTAGGTTCAATCTAATATCATAAAATAAATAAGAAACAGCATATTTACAATAGAAAAGTTTTAAATGCTTCAAAACAAATAAAATAAGAGTCATAATATTTAGTTGCTATTTTAATATCTTTCATTTGATTGCAAATTAGTTTGGTATTTATACAATTCGATTTATCAATCATTTCTTTAGCTTTCCAATTTAATATTTCAAGATCTTCTTCTATATAATTTTGATTTTTTCTCAGTTTCCCTAATGTGTTGAATTGCTTTATTATTTTATTATTTCTCTGACATATGTCTTCTATATTTAAGGTTAGTTCTTCTAGGTTCAACTCTTCAAGTGTGATTTTGGTGGGTTATTTGGCTTGAATTGTGTATACTTTTTCTTTAAAAAATTAGTCTAATTTTTTAATAACATCTTCTTCATCTAGCTTATTGGTTTTTTATTAGATTTGCATAATGTTTTTTTATTCTTAGCATTCGTATAGTAGCTTTTCTTGATATTCTTGAATAATATCATTTTTAGATTTATATATGTATGACTCATAAATTTCTTACTTTATATTTAGCAATCCCCACATAGTTCTATTTTTTTATAGGTAATTTTTTTAAGATCCTTCATGCATAAATTCTATACAAATTTCAGTTAGTATTTTGCAATTAGTTCCAGCACCATACTTATTATTTCTATCTTTATTATACATACTTGGGAGAAGAATTAAGGTAAGACACTCTTTATTGACATTTATATTAGGGAATTTACCAAAAAACAGTTTACCATAATCTGAATTATCTATGATTAGCTATTTAAGCATTGGAAAGTTTTATATATTATCATTAATTAGAGGAATAACTTAGAATTATTCAGTTTTTCCAAAATAAAAAGTAGTTTAAAAAGAAGATTAAACTGATACTTCATCTTCGTTTTATGCTTCCTATGCGTTATTTTTTTTATATTAGTATTAATTAATTTAAGGAAAAATGCTATTATTGTTGCTTTTTTGGAATTCTTAACTATTTTACAAGTTTTAATTATTTAAATAATTTTATTGTTAAATGTTGTGGCTTTGTTGGTCTTTTGAATATTTTTAATTAAAAAATTTAGATTTCATCTCTTCCTCCATTTATTTTTTTTCATTTTATAAGTTTTACTACTATTATTCTTTTAACATTTAGAAAGGAGTTTTTATTGTGAAAAATGTTTCATCATAATGAAGATCTAAGGAGTTAAAAATAATAATTTTTTTGGGATTTCTAATATCGAACTCATTAAGTATAATATTGTAATCTACTAAAAGTTTAGTCCTTTCACTTTATGAAATATTCCCCTATTATAATTTTTTTTGAAAATTTAAAGTATTTAAACAAATCTAAATTACTTAAATTAATGGTTGTTTAAACTGCATTCTAGAATATTAAGAGTTTCTATCAAAAAAAGAGTTTTCATTATTTTAGTTGTTAAATTATTCTTTTGAGGTTTCCATATAATAGATACCATCAATATTATATTTATTATGCATAAAAAAATTAAAAACATAATCCCAAACTTCATTTTTTTCAGGAAAAATAATTATAACTTGATAAAACTAAGAAATAGACTTGAACATAATTTTTAGATTCTCTCTTTGCCAAAAATACCTAAGCATTAATTCATGAATGCTCATATCTTTAGACATTTAAACATTGTAACACTACTGTTCTTCATCATAATAATTTTCTCCTTTTTAAAAAAATGGTCTGTCATATCTACCCAGAACTCCATCAAAGTGAAATATTGCCAAAAATTATTTAGGCTATCCTAGGCCATTTCTGTGTGACAGATAATAACTTTTTAATTTAATACATTAAAACTTATCATTTTAAATTTAATTCTTTTTCTTTAAAGACTTTCTTGGCTATAATAAAGATACTATATCATTCTTCATAAATGTATTTTTTTTAAGAAGTTTTTTATTTAAGTTTAAATTATGATACAAATTCTAATTCTCTTATTTACTTTATTCTTATTGAATAGGAATTTTATCTGAACTCTATTAACTCTTTAGAATCTAACAAGGGCTTTGAACTCGTGTAATTTTAGGAGATGAAGATCTTTGAGCATAAAAAAAAACTTTACTTTATGAACTGCTCTAAATTGTAGTCAGAAGAGAAGGCGAATTTTATTTATTATCCTCTTAATTTTACTCTTTTTAAAATTTTTTAATTGAATCAGAATTATAAGTATTGATTAAAGGCAGTTTTTCTAAGGAAGATTATTTTGCTAAAATATCTGTCTATTTAATTGAATTTCTTATACTATCACTAGTGTTTAGAGTATTTTATTACTTATGTTATTCAACAGCTAGGTTTTAATTAGGTTATTTATTATTTACTAACTAATCTTCACTTTAACTTTCCTCTTCTTACTCTTCATCATCTTCATCTTCAGCATCAACATCCTCTTCTTAATCTTAATTATCATCATTATTATCTTAATTTTTGATATTCCCATCATTTTATTTATCAGATTCATTTTAAATGTACTTTTGAGAATTTCTCATTTAGAATTTAGATAATTTTTATTCATAGCGAGGACCTCTTTCTTTTAGGATTTATGTCTATTAAGAAGATTGGTTGTTTAATGAAATAAAATACTCTTGTTAGCTTGCATTTTCGATCTTTTTCTCTTTTTATGGATTTTCTTATTATTATTTTAAGCTCATAGAAACATCTTGTAAAACTTGATAATTTGATTTTACTTCATTTGTTAAATCTTAAGGAGTAGAAATATCTTTTGTATTAATCTGCATAGAATTCTTTTTCATCTTTTAAATACTAGAGTCATTAAATTGTTTATCTGTTTTTTTGATTAGCTTCCTTAGCTTCTTAAAATTTTCTTGTTTCTTAATAAAAATTTTTTTTTGCATAGATTCATGATCAAAAAAATATTTAGGATTATTTTTTAAAAAATTATCTATATTAAAATATCTTAGTTTTATTACAGGAGGTTGTTATGGTTATTATTATTGTTGTTATTACTATTATTATTGCTATGATTACAGTTACGACTACTATTGAATATTATTCTGATTTAAATTAAAGTTACCATTTTATTAAACTTAATTCGAATCTACTTGCTGACATCCTTAAATGCTCAAATTTTTTTATTTCTTTAAAGTGTTTTATTGATTAAAGAAAGAAGCATTTTACGCATTCTAGTTGATATTATTAGTGTTATTCTACTAGAACCTTTCAATATTATTAATAAATGAATTTCCACTCTAAAAAGCTATTGAAGACCTATGCTTTTGAATTATTTATAAAAAACAATTAAAGTATTTAAATACCTTGATTTTAATTTTAATTTACTTCATGTTTTACAGTTTTATTATGATGGTGTTAATATAATATCGATTTTTAATCACTTTGATAAATTTTAGGTGAATCACTCTCTTTTTATATCTGATTTGCTTATATCACTTTCATTTATCCTTAACTTTACTAATTGCAAATTAAACTCTTCTTTTCTGAAGGAGATGAAAAATCTTTGACAGCAATAAGTGAGTTTTTACTACTCTACTAAATCTTTTAAATTAAATTGTTTTAATTTATGTTTATTTAAATTTTTTAGTGCTTTTATTAAAGAGGACTTAAACTTTTTTCATTATTAATCAAAGGCATTGCTGGAACTTTATCACTTATAGGATTAATTGGCTTAGGCTATAAAACACTTTCTTGCTACTAATTTTCTAAAGGTAATTTTTTCTTTTTAAACAATTTTTCTTTTTTTTTACTAATGTCTCCTTCTTCATCATCAACAACAGGTTATTGATTTAAATCAGGAAGATCTTAGGATTTTTATCTCTTTTCTTTGAAATCAACACCTAATTTTCTTGATACTTTTTTAGATGGGCTCTTTGACTAAGCAGATACTTTTTTTGGGATTTTTTTTACAACAAAAATTGCTGGATTTTTCTAAATTTTAAACTGCTAGTTATTACTATTATCTCTTTTATCTTATTACATTACTTCTATTAACAAAAATTATTCAGTATATTATTAAAATAATAAATTAAATGAAAAAAATTAAATATTATACAAAAAGTAACATTATTTACTGTTTTGTTTTGATATTTTGAATAGGCTATTCTTTATATTATTTCGCTATGTAAATACAGTAATAACTTGCAAAAAATTCTTAGAAAATTAATTAAGTTCATTCATTAGTCAAGCAGACAAAGTTTATTTCAAAATTTTTTATTTATTCTATTTATTAAAATAATTTATCTTGATTAAAATTAAAAAAAGGCGTTGTTGAATAATAAAATAATTAAAAAATTTGAAAAAGATTTTGGTAAATAAAAATAAAATATATAATTAATTTTATAGAATATTTTAATTTCTTTTATTTAAATATTTTTATGACATTCTTATCTTAGAAAAATTTTGAAGACTTATTCTCAAGACTTGCTAATAGAACCAGAACGAGACTTATTATTCTTGGAATCTTTTTAGTATCCAGCTTACTTCTTCTAGTTATTGCTTTTATATTGATTATCTCTACTTCTACTTCTGCTTCTGGATTCATGTCTTTTTTAAATTAATTGATTAGATTTTAATGAATGAATTTACTTATCTATTATCTTATTGAAGTAACTAAATAACTAACTAACTAACTTATTTATTTATATTTTTAGTTCTAAGAAGTTTAAAAATAAATAAAATAATAATCAAATAGCCTAACAAATAAATTCACTTATGCTTAAAATCTAATTTCTTAAAATATTAACTTTATTATCTTACTTATAATTTAAAATTATTTAGCTATTAGAATGAAGTATTTGTGAAGAAAATTATTTAAGTAATTCTTAACAAGAAGCAATAAATAACTAGTTTAAATTAGAGAAAGAAATAACTTTTTAAGATTAACTGATTTTTATCAAGCATATTTATTAATCCTTATACTATTATCGAAAAGATTTAACTGATACATTCTTATAACTTACCTCAAGTATCAATTTATAAAGTTTAGAATATACTTAATTTTAATAGAGCAAGCAACTTATTTCAGCTTAATTATGATCTTGATATTAATAATTACATAATAACTTTAACAAAGAAAAGATCTCTAAATTTATACTATATAATTCAATTTGAAATAAGCTTTTAATTAACAATTATAAATTGAAGATCTATTGCTTTGTAAAATATTAGTGGATGATGTATTAAGATAAATTTTAAAAGACTAAAAGTAGCTATTATTTTGGATTTTAATATAAGTGCATCAAAAGAGTGCTAGCTTATTTGATATGAAGGCTATTATGATTAATTTTAAGAGACTTTGAAAATTAAATTCATAGAGTTAGTAATTTATTTTGGTGTTTGTTAGCATAAAATAAAAATGAAATGAAATGATCAATTGATTTTATTTTGATAGAATTACTTGTTGTAATGATTGGAATAGTTATCGTTATTTCTGCCCTTATAATAGTTATTGCCATTGTGATTGCTATTCTAGGAATAATTTTATCTATCATAGTTTTATTTATTATTCTAGTTTCCATTATCATAATATTTGTTATTGTTGTATGTGTTATTTGAATATCTTCTATCTCTATTTTTTATAAATAATTTACTTTAGCCCTCACAAATTTGTTTGTAGTGACAAAAAGAATATAAAATTCATTGATTGAACTAACAAAATACTGGAGAATAATAAATCAGTTTAAAATGATTTAGTTGTGTAATTTAATTTAATAAATGATTAATTAAAGAATTTATTATTAAAGCTACTAAGTATTTTATTAATATTATTTATGGCTAAATCTAAATATTTTTTATACCTATCATCATGATTGTTACGATTATTATTTCTTCCATCGTGATTGTAATTATTCATTTGATTATAGTTTCCGTTGCTATTGTTGTTTAGATCCCTTTAATATCTTTAGTTATGAGGAGAGTTAGCTCTATTTCTATTTGTTTCATATCTATTATTATCATAATTGGAGCTATATCTTTAGCCTTAAGAATTATCTTTATTATTCTTTTAATCATAATACTTATCATATTTATCATAACTTCTATTATCATCAGATCTATATTGAAATTATTTAAAATATTTAAAATAATTACCGCAAGCAATTTTTGTTGCATGATTTATTTTTCAGCATAATTTTAAATGATCTTTTCATTTATTAATGAATTAACATGCTAAAATTTTGTCAAAACAAAAAAGATATCTTTTTTTATTAATCTCTTGCTAATAATTAATACACTATTCTTATCAATATCTTAAACCCTTAACTTTTTCAACATTAATTATACTAAATTTTAGAGAAAAATGTGTCGAGTTATGCGTTTATTTATTTTACCTTCTATCAGGGTGAGATTAGTAATAGTAGTTGTCTTTCTCATTTCTCTTATTGGAATAGTCTTTATTATCCCTCCTTTAAATTAATACAAACAATATTCTTATTAATTCTCTCAAGTGGAGTGAAGTTTAAGCAATCATATTTTATTTCTAAAATCTCAAGAATGTCAGTTTTTCTATGAGATTTTCGATAATTATGATATGTCTTAATGTATTTTATAATAAAAATAATAGAAATATATGAACATACTTTTCATCATAATCATAGTTATTGTAGCCTCTATCGTTATAACTAAATATAATTGAAAAGATTTTAGAAAAACTATTTTAAGAGCTATGTTAATTTTAAATAAATACTTATCCTATTTGTAGTGATCATTTTGATTATCGTATTATTAGTTATAATTTTGCTACTTTTATTACTAGTAATTCTTATGTTATTCTTTATCGTATTAGTTAATGTTATCATATTATTCAGATACAAATTCAATTGTTATTTTCTATCCATCTATGTATGAATGATTTAAATGGCAATAAGCTTTTTCCATTCCTTACCATCTTTCAAATTATACATACATAATTTAATCTTTCATTCCAGTTTCAGGCTTAATAACTCTTTTTACTGCTTCGACAGTTCCAAATTAACTAAATATTTCCTTCATATGTTCTTCTTCTAAGTTCTTTGTACATTTGTAAACTTTTAATGATAGTTTATTACTTTCTATAGGTTATCTGCTAGTCATTTTCCCTTTTATTTTATTCAGTCACAATAAGATAATTTTAATTTGTTTTTTTTAATTATTTTCTTAAAAAGTAATATCTAATTTCTTACTAGATGGTAGTAATTTTTTGTTATAAAAATCAGATTAATAAGGCTCACTTTTCATTCTAATCACTATATTTTTTTTAAATATATTTAAATTTCATTAAAAAACTAAAATAAAAAACTTTTCTAATAATTCACAATGATAAAAGCAAACACTTTCTAAGTATTTTATTTTATCTTAGATGCCATGATAGATACATTATTTTAAATTATAGAATCCACACATACAAACTAATTTTTAAGCAAAAACAATTAGCCTCAAAAATGATTGTGAATAAAAATAAGTTTTAAAAAAATTAAAAATTGTTTGTGAAGATAAAACTCAAAAAAATATTTCCTCAATTTTGAGACACATTGATGATGAAAGATTAAGAAAAATAAATGGAAAAAATAAGTTGAAAGAAAAGCTTTTGATAATAAACATAAAATTTAAACTTACATATTAATTATATATATTTTTAATAAATATTGACATTTATAAAATAATAAATTGGTGATTTAGTTTTATGAGTGAGTGTTAAAAATTAAAGATATTAAATCTGAACTCTTTTGTTGAGGGGAAAAAAATGTTTTGTTTATTAGACTTAATTTTAATTTTGTTTAAGCTTTTACAATTTTAATTTAATTATTTAAATAAAAATGGCTGCATACTCTTTTAGTTTAAATTTTTTTATCTCATTAATTATTTTATCTGTACCTTATTAATTAACTAGCTTTAGTAGTTCCTCTTTGTGTAGAAGTATTTCTTGAAGAGTTATTTGTCTATTAATATTAGTTTTGAGCTGTGTTAGATTATGTTGAGGAAGGTAAGAAATTTTAAGGAACTTAATAATTAAGTTGTAATTATCCAGTTGAACCTGAGTTAATCAATTATGGAGATATGCTTCCTGCTATTTAATTTTATATGATATTTATTTCTCCTATTGGTTTTTATTTAGAAGGTGAATTGTTTCTACTGAGTGAGCCAGTATGGCTATTAACTTAAGAGTTCTTAGCATTTAAATTAATTCTTGCACTTGGAGGATAATTCAAGGTATTAGCCTAATTAGATTGAGTAGCATAATTTGAGTTATTTGTTCCTGAATTATTATTAGAAATTACATTCATATTTTAATTAAAATTATTATTAGGTTATTAAGCCTATGATGCAATTTAATTTGTGTTGTAATTACTTAAATTACTGTTTACGTTATTCACTGCTCCATTAGAATTATGTAGATTTGTAAGGACTTGTTAACTATTTTATTAGTTAGGATCGAATATATTTATCATATTGCTAACTCTGGCAGCAAATGAATCAATCCTGTTCATTTTTTTCAAATTGTTTGCATTATTATTAGCATTAGCAGCATTTGCATTGTTATTATTACTATTCATAATACTTTTACGAATAGAAACTGGACTGTTTGTTAGGTTTTAGTTGTAATATTTAGAGGAATTATTTGTAAGATTTTAATTACTTTAAATCTAACTTTTTTATTTTGAAGAAATGAACTACTAAGCCGAAATCATAGAACCTGTTCTGTTGGTGGTAGTTGAAGAGCTAGAAATTGTATTTTGCTCTATTAATCTCTTAATAGAGTCACTGAAGTGTGTAGATGCAGTCCTTTCAGCTTTATTTCTAACTGATTAAGGTTAATTGTAATGATATTTTTGTTCATATACTTGATTAATCTATGAAACTCCTCCTTATAAGTTATTCACTACACCTATTTATTATGCATTAGGATTTGCAATATCATTATTACAACGAGCTGTACTAGAACCTATTATGTTCATTTGATTGGTTATGAGTTCTTAACTTCTTGTTCTAGAGTGTTTTTGCATGGTTTAGTTATTTTGCTAATAAACAGGAGTTCCTATTGTTAGAGTGTTTGTTGCATCATTAGAATTTTATATATTTTAA
This sequence comes from Tetrahymena elliotti 4EA, assembly GCA_000231825.2. Lineage (NCBI taxonomy): Eukaryota > Ciliophora > Oligohymenophorea > Hymenostomatida > Tetrahymenidae > Tetrahymena > Tetrahymena elliotti. The sequence continues at coordinate 53,996 of AFXF02001838.1, forward strand.
TTGACTATGTTATTGTTGCCACTGTTATAATTTTTAATTAGCTGAAGATTAATTTAAGTAAAGTTATTCAGAGTATTGCTACTATTTCCTGAATTTTACTAATTATTAGCAATATTATTGTTTGCAGTTTTTGCACTTGTTGGTTATGAGTTTAATGCACTGAGTACATTCATATTCTAAGGCATTTAATTTAGCAATGTAGGAGAAAGTAAATTTGGTTAACTGCTTGTCTGAGAGTGGTTAGAATTAAAGTTTGTATGATGACTAACTGAACTTTATTTGTAAATATTGTTATTATTATTTTATAAACCAGCTATTGAGTTACTTTTCTAATGCTTTCCTTATTAAACTTGCTATTATTATTGCTATTACTGAATAATTTATTACTATTATTGTTAATAATTAGCAAGTTACTACAATTAATGCTATAACTGTTATGGGTTTTGCTATAAGTTAGATAATTAATTTATTGAGTTTGGTGTATTGGTGTCGTACTACAAAATAAAGTTTTAATTTTTTGGAATTTATACATTTGCAGTGTTTGAAAAATTGGTATTGTAGTTATTAGTATTAAGAGGAAATTTCAGTTACTTAGGATTGCTTGAAGAGCGATTTTTTTAATTTGGATTATTTCCAAGTGTAGATTGTGTTTTGTAGACTTATGTCTTTATTAAGTCTGGATTTAATTACTAAACTTATGAATTGCGCTTTTAGTTAAAGAAATTTGTTTGACTTATTTGAGCAGCTTGCTAGGTAGAAGAAGGGCCAATTAAATTATGATTACTATTCATTTAAACATTTATTTAGTGTTATAAATCTAATTAAGGAGCTTAATGCTATGAATGCTTTATTTTCTTTTATGATGAGTTTTAAGATTTGAGGTGATTGCGAGCAGATTACTAAGGTTATTGCTATTAATGTTATTGTTAATTCTATAATTAACTGATGTTAGGTTAATTTATTTGACTTAGCTAGCTAAAATTCATATTGCTGCTACTACCTACGAGTTAACTTATTCCTGTTATTGAATTTCCTTTAACATTTAAACTAGTTTAGCCTTCTTTACGCTTTTTAATTCTTAGGTCACCATTATTGTTTGATGAATATTAAATTTTATCAATATTGTTATTTGTATTAGGAGAAGAGTAATGGTAGTGAGATTAAAGATCATTAAGGATTAATTAATGTTGCTAGTTTTGATAAAATAATTATTGAGGGGAAGATGATCCATCAGAAATTCCTTAGAGTTAAGAAAATTAAAGATTATTTTAAGAATTTTATGATGTCAAAAATTAAAGAGTGCTACTTAGCTAAGATTATTATTAGTTTTAGTTTGTTTGGCTGTTTAACCCTGTTGACGAAGGCATACTTTCACATTTTGGATTATTAATCTAATTATTAAAATTTGAGCTAGTATTTGAAAAAGTATGTTAAGAGTTCTACTAGCGAAGAGTTTGGAAAAGAGGATTGATTTAAGCTTGCTAGTTTTTATTATAATTCTACTTAGAATTTGAATTAACTTACTAAGATGCAGAATTTTAATGAAGGCTAGAGCGAGGTCTGCTTGTGTTTGCAGCATTAGCTGGTGTGTTATGTTATTTCAGTTAATATTATTCAAATTACTATTATTTTTAGGTGTAAATTTATTCCTTAGACTATCTTTATGACATAATTTATAAAATTTAATTTTGTGATTGCTACTATTGAGGTAATAAATTTTATTGTTGCAATTTTAGAGTTGGAGATTATTTCTCAGATTATTTAAGCTAGTTGATTGTGTTTGTAATGGAGAATTTATCATTTAATTCTTTTCTTTCACTAAATATTCTTTCTCTATCAGCAGTTTGATATCTTCTTTCAATTTGCTATTGCTTGCTAGTGTCTATTTCAAACTTTTTCATGTTATTATTACTGTTATTAGTACTGTTATTACTATTTTGATTACTCATTTAAAATGGCAGCTAATTAATTGCATTTATTATCTGGGAATTTTTCTAAGTAGAAGGTATTCTGGTAGAACATTAAAGTAGTGGATTAATAGAAGCAGAGGAATATATGTTATCACTGGCTCTTTTCTACAAAATCTTTTAGCTTATACTTTGGTTACTTTTATTTCTAGTCAATCCTTATTAATTACCTGTATTATTATTAGCTTAATTATTTACTTTTAGCTAATCTATGGATTATGGTTGCTATTAACTTTAATATTAAACTGGTTACTTAGATTCCTTTTCAATCAATGATGTTTGAGGAGAATTTGTAGCTGTTCCAGCTTAGTTATTATTATTAATAGTGGTATTTTTATTACTAGAAGTATTTTGGTTTTGAGTTAAAACTTTCATGATTTATTTTGCACTTATTATCTATTTTTATTGGTTTGTGGTAGAAAATTACTAAGAAACTATCTTATCTATAGACATTCCTGATTCTTTAGCTCCAATATTATTGCTAGAGCCTGTGGAAGTTTACTTTACAAATTAAGAATTAAGGTTATTTTGTTTAACTAAAGAGTTCGAAGAAGATTGAGAAGAAGATATATTTTATTATATTTTAGGTTATGAAGGAATCAAGTTTATTGATTACTTTTAAGTACTGTCGATATTGTTAGAGCTTAATTGCATTCCATTGTTTAAAAGAGCTTTTTACATTTTGATTTGCTATTCTTAAATTATGTTAGATAGCTTCGTACTTGGCAAATTAGCATGTATTTCCTAGAAGGGATTAAGAATTTACTATGAGTTACTGGTATAATTATTTGATGATCCAGAAGAAGAAGATTATTATTGCTATTACTTCATTTAATTTTAACTTAATATATTTTAATATTTTTAATTAAGTAAAGCATTTTCTAATTTTTGCTTATTTTAAGAAGATTGGTATGCCTAAAATTGAGGATCATCTTTTGGAGTTTGTATACTATTTAAAGTGTTTTTATTATTTTTTGAGAAATTTAAAATTGGTACAATTTTATTGCTATTGCTATTTTGAGTTAATTAAATACGAGATGATTAAGGTTATTGTATGAGTTAGATATTTTAGCTTGAAATAAAACTTAAATCATCTGTTTGTGTATATAGAATGTTATTCAAATTAGATATTGAAGTTTCTATAGAGTAAAAGTATTTATCGTCTGGATTTTACTGAAAGCTTTGCAAGATTCTTGAAAGCTGATAACTGCTTTCGTTTGCATTTCCCTAATCTCCAGCTTTGTAATAGTTATATTAAATTTAATTCTATAAACCACTTTTGCTATTAGTAGAGCCTGATGCTGCCTAGGCTGGAAAGAAATTTTTATTGCTAGCTTTTTGCATCATTGAACTCATGTCAAATTAATTTGTTTGATTACGATTTTATTATTATAGGTATACTTTGTTTGGCTATTAATTCATGTAGAAAGCATTCATACCATTATATTAAGCAGAAATATGCTAATTACTGGGCAAGCCATCAGTTTTTTATAGTTTAGTTTTGTTTTCCATTCTTTGATGAAAGCTAAGAGTGACATCAAGTTCTTGGAGCATATTCGAACACTCCTTAGGAATTTCTTTCTTTTTTTATGCCTTATTACCATTTGAATCTTCTTCTTCTGTATTTAATTAACTATCCTCAGTGTTGTTATTGTTAGATGTTTCAAAATTTAATTATTTTTTAATGCGCTAGTATTCTATTCTGCGACGCTTATCATGATATCTATTCATTACATTACCTATGCTTACCATAAATAACCTTGGGATATCTTTATGATATTTATAATATTCTGTTAAGTCACGCATCTTAGCAGGCTGTTGGTTTTTATGGTAAAACCTCTTTAAAAATTCTTCTTCTTCATCAAAAGTTTCTAAATCACGAAATCTGATAACAACTTTGGTTGAAGCATTTCCCAATATATCATTTATATCTTTAGAGTAGAAATAATTTTATGATGAAGAATATTTAGAATAAAGAGCTTTATTAAGTAAAGGACCAAAGCTATGATAAGCAGTAAATTTTTAGCAAAAAATACACTGCTCACGAATCAAAGCTATCTCCTATTAAGCTGCTACTACCATTTGTTGCTAACTTTATGACTAACTCTAATGTTAATTCTAAGATCCTCGCTTTCTAGATGATTGTGTTGTATTTTGACTTGAAAAATTAGTTGCAGAACTACCTGCAACACCTACTTTTTAGTAAGTTTTGATAACCTTATAGTTGTTACCGTTAATTGTGCCTTGCTACTAATTTAAATTTTGAGAATTACTTTAACTATCTTAATTTTAATAATTCTAATTATTTTAGTTGCTCAGGGAATTGTTACTTCCAATGTTAGGTGCGGCATTGTTGAATCTTTAAATTTATTAACCAGTAGACTATCCAGTTAATTGCTGTTAATTATTTTTATTTGATTAAAAATTGCTATTTATGTTTTCACTAAGGAGCATCTAATTTTATCCCTCTCTTAATTGTAATTAATTGCTGCTACTACTACTACTCATTTGCCCATTCTGCTTTTGGTTTTAGAATTCACCCTTAAACTATTTATAAAATGTATATTTATTTAAACTGTTGATCTACTTTTTTTAATAAATAAATAAATCACTTTATCTTATGAGATTACGTTGAGTTGATTTGCAGACATCTAATAGTTTTCTTCAATGACTACTTATAAACTAACTTATCTTTCCAGAGAGTTTTTAAGTCTATTAACTATTTTATTCTTTGGCGATCGTGGCTTAATAAATTTTAATTTAAAAAGAGGAGTTCTATGTCAGATGTTCTTATGACTCTTCTTCTTTCGCCGCTTATCTTTATTTGATTATTTTAATAATTTTCTCTTTGTTTTGTTATTTAATTTCTTTGATTGGTGTTTTGTAAAGCTATTGAATATATTTCTTGTCAATTAATTGAATTATAACAACTTGAATTATGTGTAAAGAAAAAAAAATTCAATTAATTTATCAAAGAAAAATTTAATCAAAACTAATAAAAAACTAATATATATATTTATAGTAAATAAATTATTGAATGTTAACTTCTTAATTATCTCTCCAAATTTTTTTACAATTTGATATACAAACATACATTCATACCATCAGATACAAGATAGAAGATTTTGATTTTTTAAATGAGTAAAAAGAAAATAGGAAAGTGTATTTCTAACACATTTTAGCTTTGCGTTACATAATATTTGCAATTTAGAACTCCATTTCTCAAATTATATTAAACATTTTGGAAATGAATCACAGATTCTATACAAAAAATGACATTTTCCATAATTATTCCAATTTTTTCATCACCTCCCTTAATTTATTAAAATTTAACAACTTCAATAACATTATATAAGTCTATGAATTTTGTATTTACCTAACTTTTTCTAATTTCAATCAATAAATTATTCCCTAAAATGTATCATAATTTAAGTGGAGAGCTACTTACAAATATCCAGAATAAGATTAATAATTTTTGTTTTCATGCCAGAAAAAATAAAAAACTTTTCTTTTGCCAATCAAAAAATTTTTATTCAATCTTAAAGTAAAATAGTTCTTTTCTCCCTCTGTCATATTGTAATTTCTCAGTAACTTTATTCTAATAAAATGTTTATATTTTAAATGAATTTCTTTTCTTATTTTATAAGCGAAATCATTTAAATACTTTTTTTATTTGACATAAAAACATGTAGAAAGTGAATATTTGTTAAACTAAAATCCAATACTAAATTAAGTATTGTATAACTTATGGTCAATAATGAATTGCATTTGTTGTAAATTTATACTTTCAATTAAAGTAATAAACAGCACATTTCAAAATTGATCATTAATAAATAGTTAAATAATATTCACAAATTTTGATTATAAACTTCCTTTACACTTAATTAAATTATACAACCAACCAATGATTTAAATTAATATAAAAGATATCTTCTTAAGGAAAAAAAATTAAAAGTGATAAGTCCCTCAAACAAAACCATTTTACATACACTTTCAACTATTTCTATTAATTTAATTCTCTAAAATAATCTTAAACTAAGCTAGAAATAATACATTTTCAAATATTATTTTACTTTCTTCTTTGATATTCTTTATTATGGAATTATGCAAGTAAATTGAATTTTTCAGATAATGATTCTAATCCGTTAAAAATTAATTGTTTTTAACTCACAATGAATTATTAAATACTTATACAAACAATAGCAATTAAATAAGTAAGATGCATTTTTTGATCAATTAATTGAAGAGTTACAAAAATTTAAAAATAAATATTTAAAAAGTAAGTGGTATTTTTTAAATTTATTCAAATAATTAAATTTTTTTCAATATCTACTGTTAGAAAAATTTAAACAGAGAGAATTCTTTTTTTTCAGTAACATTATGAAAAAATATCATTTATTTATGCAAGAGAAAAATGTACTTTTTAAACCAAATATTTTGAATAATAAATAAAACTATTTGATCCTTTTTCCTCATCATATAACCAGCAATCATCTATAGCTTGCTGTAATATAGAAAAGCAAATATTGATTTATCTATTTGGATACTTTAATTAGGAGAAATAACATGAGTAGGAACTTTAATTTAACTAACTTTCTATTAATCAACTTAAATATTTTATTTTAAAATTATTACCTCATAAAAATAATAATCATAACTTTTAAAAAGAAATATTTTTTTTATTTAATATAAATTATCAATAAAAACTAAAATATCAATGATTTAGTAAATAATTTCGAACTCAAATATTCCTTTATAATTCATATTTTTATAATTAAAATCAAATAAATTTTTTTATTATTTAATTTATAATTTAGAAAGTATTTATTCTACAAAATATACCCAAATAAGCCAAACCAAGCATTATTTTTTCATAAGGTTTTAGAAAAATGAAAAAACTTACTATATAAAACAAAGTTCAAAAAAGCATAAAGCGCTCTAAACAAATTAAAATCTTCTGATCAAATCAATTAATCTTAGAATATTTTCTAATTGATTACACTAAAATTCAATCTTCTACTAAAATGATTATTATTTTTTAACAGGGTTTAAAAAAATTTAAATACTCTTAAATAAATAAATTAAGTTAAATAGTATTTTTATTTTTCTTAAATCACATCATAAAAATCATAACAGTTTTTTAATATTAGAGAATTTATTTCTGTCTATTATCTTCCACAAAAATATAAGAAATATTACTCTAAAAAATGATTCTTATTCTTATGAAGGAATAAAATTTATTTAAAAATGATTTTGAAAAAATTCAATTTAATCAATTTTTAATAAACAATTATTATTAAATTAAATTGAGTTTTATTAAATTTGAATTTACTCATTTAATCAATTTTTAAGATAATATTTACCTAAAAAGAAGAGAGTCTATGCAAATTATTTACTTTTCTTATTTTACAAATTTAATAAACATTTTGTAAATTTGTTTTGCAATTTTTTTTATTATTATTTCAAAAATTGATGTTTGATAAGGAAATATCCATGTTTATCAGAAAAAATATAAAAATAAATCTGTTTTTAATTTAGTAAATTTCTTAAGTATTATCATTTAGGCAACATTATCAATGTTAGAGCAAAATCAAATTAAATGTTATGAAAATGATCTAAGAGATTAACAGACAATTTAAAAATAAGCAGAAGTTATCAAATATTTCTGTGATAGAAATAGAGCAGCATTTTAGGATTATTTAAACTAAGAATTGAGCATTTTATAATCTAAGTTTTCATTAGAAAATTAGTAGAAATAGTAACCCTTAATTTAAAGAGCCAAATTTGAAGATGGAAGATTTATTGACTATAGAGATAACATAGAAAATAAAGAAAGCTTTCATTTCAAGGATAAAACTATTATTTTTATTTCAGGAATACCTTCAGGAATAAGATACTTTGGCAAAATTGAAAAAGCAATAGGAAATGATTTTTGTCGTATGATCAATCTTTATATTCCAGGATTTGATAAAAAAGATGAGAGAAGAGGAGCTTACCAAGGAAAATTCGATTAACTGGTATAACTGATTGATGACTTTATGACATTGTTAAACACTAAACAAGCAATTTTTGTTGTTCACTCTTATGGTGGATTGATAGTAAAAAATTTTGCCTATTTCAAGCCTTAAAGAGTTGAAGCCTTAGTTTAATTAGCTTCTATCCCTCTCTCTTTGTGGGTAGGAATAAAATAATATTATACTATAGAAAAATAAAGATACTTAATAAACTCAAATAATCTTACTTTTGAATAATTCTAAGATGAAAAATTTAGAGAACATTTAAATGAAGTCATTAATGTAAATAGAAAGTAGCTTTTAAGTCTCCCATAAAGTGATTAAGATTAAATAGGACCTGCTGCTCTATTTTCTTTCTCAGAGATAATCCCAAAACTCAAGCTTAAATTGAGTGTTCCTGGTAGATATAATGAATTATTTTCTCGTTTCAGGAAATTAGATAAATAGATACCTAGACTATTTGCTTATTCACCAATTGATAATGTAGTTTTAGCCTCAACAATAGAAGAGGAAATATATGAATTTGTTTTTGCTGAGCATTCAATAAAAAGAAGAATATTATAACCTGTATCAAAAATTCCTCATTTAGATTCATAAGATTTCAGCTCGAATTATGTTTTTAGATTCGATGATGCAACACATAGTATTCATCATGAAAAGGGAAGTGAACTAGGCATTCTTATAAAACATTTTATCACACAATTAGATTACACAGAAGTTGTTAATAAAATACCTAAGCTTTGATGTTTATTTAGTTGCTACTTTGCAAGGTTGAATCAAGTGCTTAATTAATGGTTAAAATTTATATATTTACTTTTGTTTATTAGATAAGAGGTTTTACATAATTTAAAGTTGTTTATCAAATCCATATTAATGAATCAATTAATAAAATAAGTAAAAAATATTAGAATAATAAGAAGAAGTATTCTTTTATTTAATTAGTTATTATCTAATGATATCTTTTATATTTTTATTTTTTACTTAATATGTATGATATTTGTAAACAAAAATTAATTTTTAGTTTCAGTAATTATTTGATTTTGATGAATTGTATAAAAAGTTACTTCCTTTATTAATTACAAAGAAATTCTACGTAATATATTTAGAATTCATGTTTATTTTATTTTATAAAAACTATTTTTTCTTTTTACTCAAAATACCTTAAATTATATTAATATTTAAAGTATATACTAATGCAAATTACATTTTATTCTTTTTTTTTGAAATAGTTATGCTTAATCTTCAGTTTACTTTTATTTAATTTTTGTTTCAACAAACAAACAAAAGAACAAAAAATTGATTTTTTTTTTATTAATGTTAATAAAATAAGGGATATTTAATCTTATAAGTTTTTTAAATTGTCTTTGTTACCTCCCATCTACAAAAACTCAGTATCAAATAAAAAATAAAGATGATTTATGGTAAACAAATAACACAAAATACTGTTTGTTGTGAAATAAAAAAATTTTTCATGGTAGTTTTTATCTTCAAAAAATTTGATATGAAGAGAATATGGACTCCTAATAAGACACATTTCTGATTCTAAATTATCCAATATTATTTTTATTCAAAAAATAGTTTTTTTATTTAAACATGTTCTTTATCTGAATTTCTTGTTTAATTCCAATTAAATTTTTTTTTTCTAGATTTTTACTGTTCACCAATATGCTTTTATAAGTACTTTATATCTTGAATAAAACGATATTGGTTCATTTTAAAAAAAGAAAATTGAAAAAGTTAGTAAAGCAAGGAACTTAAGAAATAGTAATAGAAGAAAAACTTTTTTATTTAAATTTTGTTAACTTTATTCATCAAAATTTGTCTAGAAAATATGTTAATGAAATAGGTATAATTTATAAAAGAAAAGATGGAATGTTATCCATAAAATAAATCTTAAATTATGTGATCATTGATAATAAAAAATGTTTTGAAGGTTAACTATTTTAAATCTTATTTAAAAAACTGATATTTTTCTCAATTTGTATAAATTTCTAGATATATTTTTAGTAATTTTAAATTGATATTTTACATTATAATTTACTTTAACAAGTTCAAATATTTTAGATCCTCAATATTCTTTGTGAAGGTTTTTAAAGACTGAAATAAGATGGTGTATTGATCATAAAGGCTTTTTAACTTTATTTGCTTTTTGATTGCAAATTTATCTCTTAGAGGTACGAATTCAGTTAATTAATTTAGAAATCGAAGTTTTTAGTATCAGAAAAAATAAATAAATTTTCTTTGAATTGAATTGAATAAAAATTTATTTCAGTAAATTGCACTTCTAAATCTAAAAAACAAAATATATTTAATAGTAGAAACTCTCTATTATCATGAGGTCAAAAATTAAAAAAAATTATTTTATATCAAAAAATAATGCTTTTTAAATATAAAGATTGAAGTTTTGATAAGACTTTTTCTTAAAGAATAGGTAATTTAAAGCAAAGTTACTGCAAAAGCAAAAGTTATTAAAGAAAGTGAAATCTGCTTGATAGAAATGTATTTGAATTTATTCAAATTTTACCCAACTAAATCAAATTTTTTTCTTGAGAAAAATCAAATAAAAATTTTTTAAAGTTTTCTTGATTGTTATTTAAAATTTTTTTTCTAGAGTTGTCTATTAATCTGTCATAAATATAATAATTGTTTAAGCCTTTACCTCAAATGCTGGCTTTTATTTCAAATTTTTTGCTTAAAAATAAGAAATACTTCTAAAATGTTCAATTCAACAAATAAAAATATCTATTTTAATAATGTTTATATGTTCTTTTTGAAAATGTTTAAATACATTTTTTAATATGTATCATCAGTCCTCAGTTATATGAATTGATGGCTGGTGCATACCGCTAAAATAAAATATTGACTGGCTTTTATTTGGAAATTCTTTTTCAAATCTGTAGAAAAAAGGTAAAATTAATGAGATGACTATTTTTTTTATAAATGAGGTTTATTCTCTCATATTTAACCACCCTTCTATTTAATGTATATTAACAATAATATTTTTATGATATTGCCATGTTTTATTTATCAAAATATTACAGTAACAATAATTATTAATTTATTTTTTGTCTAATCATATTTACATTCTAAATAGAAAATCAGTAATTTCAAAAAATATTTTTATTATTATTATTTTTTTAAGATAAATAACTAAGTGTTTAGAATATCTCATTAAGAAAATAAAATAAATATTATAGCTCATAAATATAATTATCTCTTAAAAATTTTAGCATTTTCATATTTACTTTAATAAAAATAGAATAAATATGTTTTTAAGCAACTATCATCAAGTTTTTAAATGATTAAGTTATCATCTCAAGGCCTTTCAATCAATTAGGTATGTGTTTGAGACATTACCTATGACTAAAAATTATGAATACTAGTACAGAGAAGTATTTCTTACATACGATTTACAGAGAGAGTAAGATAATAAAAGTAAAGCGATGGAAATAAAAATAGAAAGGAAAAAATGTTCTTTGATATTATTTGACAAAGGAAAATTCTTAAGATTAATTTTTCTTACAATGCATACCAAAAATTAATTGAAAAAACAATTAGAAAATAACAAAAGCGTGATTTTAAGTTTAGCTAGTATAATCTAAAAATTTCGAATTTACAAAGAATAATTTATTTTTAATGTGTTAAGGAATTACGTGTTTCTAGAGATTCGTCAGGGGAAAATGATTGATTGCTGATTTGTTTTTTTATGTAATTTATAAATGAATTAAAAAAAACTGAATGATAAGGGGGAAGTCTAATCTCATATTGTAAGTCATAATTTTTTTCCCGAGCTTGTTAAAGTGCATAACTGGAATTAGGAATTAGAAGAATTAACTTAAGTATTAAATTAAAAATAAATATTAAGTTTTAATTATTTCTGTTAGTATGAATAGACATTGTCGGATTTGATAAATACTTTTTTAAAATAATTTATTTTGCAAAGTAACTATTGTTTATTCGTAGAGAATATTTCTAGATTTTAGATATACTTGTTACAAAAATATTAATGGTACGCAAACTGCTATTGTGTAAGTTAATATTGATTTAGTAAATCAAAATGAATATCATATTCAGATTTATTATTGATAAGCCTGGGGAATATGACGAATAAAAAGAGTAAAAACAAAACTAATTTTTCCCTCTTATCCTACACAATAATCAAACTAATAATTAGAATTTAGATATTTTTTTATTTTCTCTTTTAGTTTTCATTACTTTTCTTTCTTTTTTTTCAATTAAATTGTCACTTCCTAATAAAAATTGAAGGAAAAGTTTTGAAAAACCTAAAGAGATAAAATAACTGAAAGAATTAAAAATTTAAATCCAAAATTTCTTTCTTTTCAAAGACAAATGAAATACAACTGCAATTTAATTACATTTATTTAAAAAGATAAAAATAAATAGTAATTGAATGCATTTTTTTGCATGAATTTTGAATGAAGAAAACAAATAATTTTAAAAAAACATGCATTTGCAAATGTTGTAGAGAAGGTAATAAGGTATAGTATATGAGGAGAAATTTAGTGTAAATTAAAATTAGAATTAGTTTTATTATTTAAAAAAAAAATTTAGCTGAAAGTAATGACAAATAAGAATAATCAGGCGTTTCCAAAAATTTATTTTAGCTGGTTGATACTGATTTATAATTAATTCAGCAAATTATGCAATTACAATTTATCTGATTGAATGCTTTCAAATTGAATTTAAAATTTCCTTTGACACATAATACTAATTTATTTAAGAAAAAATTTAATCAGCTAATGAAATTAGAATTTTGAATCTAATAATTTATCAAGATTCTATTTTCGAACACAAATTTTATAAAATTTTTTTGGTTTTTGACAAAAAAATAAATAATTAAGTAAAGTATTTTGGGAAAGACATTTTGAAAATATCTAAATTAATTTTGAATTTATTAATTTTATTCATCGTCATTTCAAAAGATTCCCTTACATTTAAAAATTTGGATTTTCAAAAAGAAGAAATTGTGTTATCTATTAAATATTTGGTATTAATAATATATATTGAAAATTAATTCAAAGCAATCTAAAAAGCGACTTGAATTCGGGGAAAACAAAGTGGGTTTTAACAATATATTTTTTTTCGCTGTATTAATTTATAGATTGATTGGCCTATTAAGCTAAAATGAACTTCAATTTTTTAACTTTGGTTGCAACCTATTAGCATAATTCAAAACTATAAGGAAAATCAATTATATGATCAATAATTAATTTAATATTTTCCTTTTTTATATGATAAATATCAATTTATTAGTTTTAAAAAAGTGTAGAGAAATCATCTTAAACCTAAATTAAAAAAAAAAAGAAAAAACAAATTAAATAAAAAAAGAAAAAAAAGTAAGATAATCAAAGTAGTATATACTTGAGTTATAAAGAATAACCTAAATTTCATTCTGATTAAAGCATTCCGAATATCAAAATCCTAATACTATTCTCAGTATAAACATCCAATAGAGAATACTCTAAACATTTACAACTCCCCTTTTCACAAACTTATTTGCTAAAATAAAAAGAGCCCTAGCTTTAAAACCTATCAGTTCTAATTTTTTATCATAACATCTTTAGATAATCCATATTAACTAACTTCATTAACTAATTTGATCCTCGCAAATGATTTCAAATACAGACTCTAGTTCAGCTATCTCTGAAAAAATTATTTAGACTTTGCCTCTTCCTTAATGTCGCAAGCATCTTATGTCATTAGATTAAGTGTGTACTCATGATTAATGCCCTTTATAATGGCGTCTTATTTGTTAAGAATGTATTAAAGAAAACCATTTAGCTCACCACACTGATATTTTAGAGCTAAAGAAATTTTTAATAGCTCTTTAAAACAAAATTACCCAAGTAAACAATGAAAATAAATTGCTTTAAGACAATTTAGAAAGTCTATTTTCTCAAAATAGTGATCATTTAACTAAATTGAAAGAAAAAATATAATTTTACACTGACTCCTAAAACACTATGTAAAACGCTTTCAAAATTATTAAAGAATAGGGAAACAATAAGATAAGATAAGTCGAAAATTAACTAAATGAATTTGTCAAGCAAACCAGCTATACAGGAAAGAATGGTGAAGAAGAAATTAACAATCGTATTAAAGGTATTAAGAATAGTACCTCCATATTAAAGGATCTTAAATTCTATGAACTCTAGCGTATATAAGAATAAAGCAGAGGTGTATAAAATAACTTCCGCCACATTCTCACAATTCTTGACGGCGCTATCAATGACTCAAATGTTATATAAAATACTTTCGAAAACACCTCTATTTCCACATCTGATATGATAAAGATAAAACAAAAAAATTAAGAAGAAAAAAATATTGCTAAAATCTCTGAAATATTCCCTACAGTTAAGGGTAAAGCCAAAAAGAGAGATATTATCAACTTTGTGAATTGGGATTCAGAAAGCAAGGAGCTTAAATATCGTAAATATAATTTTCCTTTATAAATTTATTAATTTGACAGCTTCTTTCAAATAGAAAAACCATTTGATCAAAATTTTACTTTTTTAATTTTTTTAAAAAGCTTACATAAAGCTTTTTACTTCATTTTGACATAAATATTAAATGAAAAATATTCCATCTCAAAACAGTAAGCTTATAATCAATAATATTCACCAAATTAAGTGATGTCAAGAATATTAAAATTGTATTACTGCTGATGGAAAACGAATGACGGCAATTTTAATTTTATGAGGAATAAATAAATAAATTAATCAAAGATAATGGGTCTCTAATATTTATCCGATACATGGATTATTTTTAATAAAAAATTTGATTCAGTTTAAATTACTGCTATTGTCAATTTGGATAACATAATGAATAATGAATAATCTTATCTATTTTATTAATTTTCAACCCAAAAAAAAATTAGTATTCTTGAAAGAATTTCATCAATACATTAAAAAATTACATTGCAGTTCAAATAAATTTTCAAAAGGAGAAAACAACTTATTAAAAAAAAATCTTTCAAAACTAGAAAGACTTTTTCAAAAATGGTAGTAATAGATTAGAAAAAAATAGACGATTTTAAGAGACTTAATGATTTAACTTAAAATCAATATTTAAAAACCCCCCCTAATAAGCAAAAGAAAGAGATTAACTGATCTATCTATCAATTCATCTCAAAATTTACTGTCTCTTTTTCTAGACTGGATTTTTCTTTTTTTAAACAGTAAATTATAAAGTGGTTATCGCATTCGCATTCGTTTCTGAGTAATTTGTATAAATCTTCTTGCTTTTAAGCAAAAATGAATTTACTTATTAAAATCCTTAAGCTCGCTCACTCATTCAAGTCAATTCAAGTATAAAGAGTTTTACAAAGTATTAATATGGGAATAGTTATTATAATTTAATTTAAAACATCAAATTTATTTTACTCTTACACACAGTAGCAACGCGGAATAATTAATTGATAAATAATAAATCTTGATACTAGATTTCCCATTTATTTATTTCACTTTAAACCCGCTTTTATTGTCTTTCCCTTTTTGTAATGCCCCCAATAATATATTCAATTTTTATTAATTCCTTCTTTTTTACTTTAATCCGTCTATTTCACTTTTTTAAAAATTCAAATCCACACATCATAGATAAATAGATTCACTCACACAAATAGAACTATTACAAATAAAATTAAAAAATCATCAATCAAATAATAAATTTTTATTCATAGTAAAACAGAAAAACAAACTTACTAGTTAAGAAATAAACCATTTCGCATTTTCATTAAACATAGAATTCCCCAATCTCAATCTGATTTATTTTAACTTGATTTTTTTCTGTATTGCCTGGCTAGCATATCTAGTTTTTTAAAATAAATGCAGAAATCAGATATTTTAACAATAAATACTTTGTAAATAAACAATGTTTATGAATATCAAATGCTAATTTGGAAAAACAAAGATGATTTATGTTTCATCTTTAAAATTTTTCTTTGAATTAAATGCTAAAGGAATCATTTTTAATGCTTGCATCATTGCTATCTTTACATTTTTTAATTCAAATTTATGACAATAAAACCCATAAATCAGGGTTAAAGTGAAAAATACCATCAATTCCGAATTACAGCATTAAATTTTTAATAATGGAAATATGGAATGCTTAAAATAGCTACTCACTAATGCTGGACTAATTAGGTGGATTTTTTGCTATTCTATGCCTGAATTAAAAAAATTGAAAATTTTAATTAGATTTAAGTAGTAATAGATACCATAGTACCATTATTGCTGTAAATTTTAATGTATTATTGAGCGTTCTACAATTTTTTAATTTTTTTTCTATTCTGATTGAGTTTTTGATTAACTAAATAATAATTTTAACTTTAATACCGATTTTGCAAATTTATGCGTTATTAAAACTCTTAGCTAGCAATTGTGATTAATTCAAATATATATTACCTCCTCCTCCTTCCCTTTATAATTTTATTAACTCACATTCCTACTATTCCAGCTTAGCTGGCTTATTTTATTGATTTAATTATTTCTAACCAACTATTAGTACCTAAATTTATTTTGAGTACATCTGCTTTTATCTATTATCCATTATCAAAATACTTTTAAAATTCTTACACATACAGATATTTTCCCATCCATTAAACATATTTTATTAATTCATTTTTCCAATTAAAAAAATATTCGTGTTTAATCCTTAATCATAAAATAAGAGTCAGTTATTTTCTGCTTGAAAGAAGAAAGCTCTATTTTCTCACAATAAATTTACCTTTTATGATTAATTAATAAAATTATTTTTATTTTAGAAAAGGATAATAAAGACAAGGGTGGTGAACATTTTTATGTTTCCTTCTCATTGAGCCTCCTTAATATCGACTAACTCTAAGAAAAAGATTTTACTGAAGAATTTATCTTAAATCTTGTTGAAAAGATTAAAACTGAAGCCCCTTAGATTCATGAAAGAAAGAATATGGAAAGAAGAAAAATGGAATCTTTGGGTAAGAAGAGAAAGTATTGCAGATTCCATCCTAAAATAGATGTTGATCTTGTTTAAATTCAAAAGAAAGTTAAAAGTGAGGATCTTTCATCAGGAAGCAATCAAAACTCTACAAATTTGATCAGTGGTTTGCTTTCACTTCCTTCTATTTAATAATAACCTATTTAGCTATTAGATTCTAAAATCCTTGAAACATCCTAACCCAACCCATCTCTTAATATTAACTTAGATTTATCAGCAAAGACCTTTTAACAATAAGCTTCTTCTGCCTTAAATGGATTCAACTCTATCCCCACTGAAGCACTTTTACTTTTATAACAATAACAATAATAATAGCAATAATAATAAACTTAATAGCAAAACCTTCTCTAATAGTAACAATAATTCATCCAAGTTACTCAACCTAATTAATAATTAACTCTTCCTCAGTTAGCAAATCCACTTCAAAATGTTTTTATGAATGGCTAAAATTTCAGCATGAACAATCACTTGATAAATAATAACTACTTGTAGCAATAGTAATTTTAATCTGTTGCCTAAAATCAGCTTATGAGCTTAAGCCCATAATAGTAATAGTTACTAATGATGATACAATAGTAACAAAAGCTTTAACAAAATCAATTCACTCAACCCATACAATACAAAACTGAATCTTGAGAGAAAAAGTAAATATATGAACCACAGATAATTAAACATCACAAATTAAAAAAAAATACTATTAATGATAAATCTATCTCATCAAATAAAAAATATTTCTTACTTTTCACCACCACTAAAATTGTCTTGATTTTCTTTCTCATAATATTTAATAAATACTATATATGCAAACAAACAAATTACCAATCAACAATAATAACAATAATATTAACAATAAAAACTTTAAATTGACTCTTTAATGAGTTTATTTACAGATATATATTAACAAACTTAAAAGACTGAAATAAATTTATAAAAATAAATAATTTTTATATTTACACAAATTATATATTATTACATAGTAAGTCAGTAAGTAAGTAAATAAATAAATACATCTCATCTTTTAACACTACTTTTTATTTTCTTTACAATTCATGCATACAAAAATGAATGTGTCAAAACCAATAGCACAGACAAACTCTATTCTTAATTTGTATTTTTTGTTTTAGATTTTAGAACTCATTTACACCGTATTTCGCCAGATAAAAAATGTTTTCTTTTTTTGAAATCAAAAAATATCTTTAAGATTATTTCTGATATGGAGTAATAAAATTGGAAAGATCGAAATATTTGTTTGCAAATTAAATATAATTTCTTTGCTGTAAATTGATGTAATCAAGAAAAAAAATTGTTTAAAAAATATTCGATTTTTTTAATTTGAGAAATCACATATTCAAGTAAGTAAATACATTAATTTACATACTTTTTAGTCTGAATTTCAATTTTTCAAATTTTTATTTTTTTTTCCTTTTTGATTACAACGAGTGTTATCTAAAAAATAAACTAAATTACACAGGGTTTTTGATAAATTTAGATTACTTATTTTATCTAAAAATTAGTCATATAAAAAAGAAAAAGATATTATCCAATTTATAAAACTAATAATTAAATTTATTACGTCTTAAAGATTTTGTAATTAAAAATAGGCACCACTAAATTTGTTTATTTAAAAATAGCTATTTTCTTAGTTAATAGTTTTTTATTTAATTTATGAAAATCCACTTCTACTTAATTTTATCTCTTTGGAATAGTATTTTTGAAGAAAGAAAAACACTATTTTGTGTGTTTTTTAATTTTCAAAAACAAAAAACTCCTAATATGCTGAAAGTTCTTTTTATTACTCTTAATTAATTAAATTCAGGCTATTATTAGCTTATTTAAGTTGTTTTACTCATTTCTAGGTTCACGAAAAACTTAAATAATCATAAGATATTTCTCAATTTAGTTTACTCATACAATTAGAAGTTAATGCACAATTACTAAAATATGAATCCTTTAATTAACTAAATATTTTCTATTTTCTATAAATCTTTTATTATTAAAGTTTTTCTTTGTTTTTTTTGAAGCAATCAGAAAATTTTTTATGATGTAAACATTTCAGATTTTCCAAATCAGATTACTAATAATACTCCTATTTAATTAGAAAATACTAAAGGGTATTTATATATTATTAAAAACATAAAATTAATATTACGTATTTTTTACAAGTTATGTAATCAAAAAATAGACACAAACAAAATCTTAAAAATTAGTATTTTTCTCAAATTTAGTTCAAATAAAAATCAAAGATCATGATATCATCTATTTAAAAAAAGGAGGAGGATTTTTAATTTTCATCTTCATAAATAATAAAAATATTGTAAATTGTTTTCAAAATTACAAATATGATACTTTTATTACTTTTTATATTTATTTTTTGCTCAAATATGTTAGTATTCTTATCAATAATGTGTCCATTTAAAACTCAAATATTGTAAACTTAACTAAATGATTGCATGTTAAAAGAATATTTTAAAAATCTAGAATAAGTTTAAGGTAATTAAATCTTAGGATTTTATTTTTTTATTTTTGGTTTTTTTTATAATTATAAATAAATATTCTTTTATCAATGTATCTAATCATAATAATATAAAAGATTAAATTAATAATACAAAATTTATTGTAAACAGATTTAGAAAATGTTAAAATTTAACTGTTTTATTTTCAAAAAATAATCCACTCTAAAAGATGGGATTTGAATATTAACTACAATAAAGATAGTAAAGATTTTAAAAATAATAAAATATAAACTGCATACACGAAAGTTTTATAACTTATTAGAAATATAAGAAAAACACCAATTCAGTTATTAATAAATGCTCTTTAATTTTAGAGTATATCAATTTGAAAAAACAAAATTTGTAAAATATTTAGAGATTTTATTTTGAAAGCTTAAAACAAAATGAATTAAGCTGTTGTGTTGATTTAAATTTAAATTTTATCAATTAAGAGAGCATAATTTAATATGAATAAAATAAAAATGAATTCATTAAAAAAGATATTTTTTAATACATATTAAAGTATTCAGGGAATTATTGATAACAAATTGCTAAGATGGTGTCATTTCATGATTTCAAGTATTTTTTTCTTACTGATTTTCATTATTAATTAAATAAGTCTTGAAAAAATGATTAATTATTTAAGAATGATAATCACATGTATTTTAATTTCTATAAGCTTTAAAATGAAATAAAAAAACTATTAATGTATTATTTTTTAAAGTTATTGTAGCTATTTATTTGTGCATCAATAATCAATTAAAAGAAAATAAAAAAAGAGACATTTAATTATTAATTTTAATTTAATTGAGTGAGATATAGAATAATAAATCTTACATAATTCAATTATTTCTAGTAGAAATTAACAAACAGACAATGAATAGTCAGGATGAAATAAAAGAGGATTCTTTTTCTATTACTAAAAAGAAATACAAATCTCTAGATTGTGTTTTGTCACCCATAGTTACAAGGAAAAAGTAGGATAGTTTGAACTCGTTTTAAGCAGGAATTTAAGAAGATTAAAATTCAACTACAATTCCTGAATCTTCATTTATGCATAATTGTAATGAGACTATGAATAAATAGTAACATATAATTTTTCATCATTAACGCTAAAAAGAAAACTCTCTTCAAAGGAAGATAGAAAAAATTTAATCTTTACTACAAAATAACATTGGAACTAGCTCTAACCAAAGTTTAGTTTAGTAACGGTTAGATGATTTAAAAAATAAATCATTTTAGAATAAGCCTATCATGTAAAAGTATTAGAAAATAGGAGATTTTTTATTGGACAAAGATGAATAGTTTAACTCAAAATAGAAAGATAAATTATAGATTTTTATTCAATAAGGAACTCACAAAAGAAGTTTTACAAATACTCTTTATTCTACTAATAAAATTTAGAAAATATTTAAAAATTATAATGAGTAACATTATCTTAGTAGTGCTAAATAATCCAAAAATTCAAGTATACATCAAGAATCTACAAAAATTGAAATCAATAAAAAATAAAATATTAACAAGTAAGATGTTGAAAGGAAAGCAGTAGATTTTTGTGATATATTTTTTGAAAGCATGTAGAGAGATGCAGAAAGATAGCTAAAGAGTAATGTAATATAAGTTATTTATTTTTATACTAAGGAATATTCTATATTAAATTTAAAAAAGAGTGATAAATCAAAATCTATTATGTAATTGCTAGAAACAAATTGTGAAAAAACTCTTACAATCTTAAATCAGCTCATTCTCATTTTATAAGAATGTATTTCTATGTCCAAGAATAGTACTTTATTAGACGAGAAATTGTCTTTGTGTTTAAATATATCAAATAGCTCCAAAATTTCATAGCTTATGCTCATTTTCTAAAAATTGCAAGGAAAGGTTAGTTTTTACTACAACGACCTATTGAAGTGTATTAGGATGATGAAGATATGTAAAAACTTTTCTTAATTATTTGGTGCTCTAAAATTCAAAATAAGTTGTTACAAGTATATTGGTTTAGGATTTTAAAGGCTTAGTAAACCAAAGGTTGCACTTGTTTATTTTATTAAGTAATACTTTTACAATGCTGCATTTATTTAATATAAAATATTCTTTTTCCCTTAATATTCTTTTAAAAAAGTGTTGAATAAATTTATTTTAGAATATTTAATATGAATATTTTTTTAACACTTAAAACATTTTAAATTCAAAGGATGCTCAGATAATCATGGCTTCTAAAGTAAGAAGATCAAGAAATAAACTCATATGATTTTATAGGAATGAGCTATTTTTATTTAGGGAGTATAGAAAAGGCTTATTAATATCACTAGGTGATGATAGATGGAATAAAAACAGATGAAGAAGTTAAGAAAATTTCAAATAGTATGCTCAAGAATAGGAAATATTCAAACTATCCTACTCTGTAAAATATTAGAGTTGTTCAAGAAATAAACGAAGGGTAGTCTATGTAGAAAACCATAAAAAAAACAAAGATTATCAACCCATAATTTTAGTTGTCTTAGCAAGAATGGAGTGAAAATATAAGCTCTAGTGAAGATGAATTCGAGCTTCCCCAAATGTAAATTGCTGTTAAAAATGCAGAAGAATAAACTCTTTAGAAAAAATTTTTAAATATACCATGGAACGATAGATTTACATAAGCTCAAATCCATAAATTGGAGTTAGCTTAAGAAATGAATTATAACAAATCTCCTATTGGATTAATATTTAAAAACTAGTCAATTGCTAATTCAACAATTTCAAATAACAAAGCTTAATTGGTGGTTGGGCCATATGCCAACAAACTTTATAATTAAGAATTGAGCTCAACATATTCTTCCAGATAAAGAATAAGTCATTAAACACCTAATAGAGAGTTTTTTAACTACCACTCTTAGCTTTAGCAAATTAAAGAATAAACTCAATTAAACCTTAACAAATAACCATACAGTAAAATAGTTGATTCTATTGAACTAGCTAACCATATAATTGTAATAAAAAACTTAAAAAAAGTTAAAGAATCATTAAAAATCCTTATTCCTTATTTAAATGAAAAGTTGTAAAATTTAAAATAATAAAACTTTTAAACTCCAAAATAAAATAATTTAACCTAACTAAGTATTAGTAACTAGTCTTATCTTAGCATAAGAAACTGCTAGTCTTCCAAAAATTTTAATCTGAACCCCTTAAATTAAACTGATTAACTCATAGATAATTAATCTAATAGAAGTTTTAAGTAATAAGAAGATAAGCTAAAATTACTTTTTCAAGGAGGTAAAACTTAAACCAGAAATAATAACAATAAATCCCATAATCTTAGCTTAAATTATAGTCAGATTCCTCAGAATGAGAACAAATAAGTAAAGAATTTAAGAGTAATAATTAATAATATCAATAAAAATAAAATTTAGAATAAAGTTAATTTTGAACAAAGTTCAAATTTCTGTGAGAGTCCAAAAAATAACACTTCAATTTTATCACTTTTTACTAAATTTAAAAATTAGAATTATTTACAATCACAAATACTAAAGAATATGAGTATCAACAAAAGCAAACCTAATTCATCCTTTAGTCAGTCACAAAAAAATTCTGGATTTATGTGAAAAAAAATATCTAAAATATCAGACAAAAATTTTTGTAAAATAATAATGTAGCAAATTATTTATATATTTTAAAATATTTCAACTAATTAGTTAAAAAAATTAATTTAAATTATTTATTAAGATTCTCAATTTCTTATCAAACAAGAAACAATTTAACTTATTCCAAATTAAATTAATTGAATGAATCAGTGATAAATGAAAATGAAAATAAAAATAATTCCAAAGAAAAAAATACAATAAAATAATTTATAAATCAAATAATAGTCATATTAAAATAAATTGTAACTATGAGAGACAGACAGATAGATGGATATTTGTTTGTTTGGGGGTATCTTTTTTATTTAGTTTATTTGTTTTTATGTGTTTATGAGTTGTTTATACTGAGTTCAATAACCTAAATCTTCAAATCTTTAATAATGGCTCGAGCTATTAAAAAATCAAATAATTATGTATGCAAATACTTGAAATATGATAAAAATAAAGAAATTGTTTGAAAAAAGATAATAAATAATGATTGAAGAGTGCATTAAGATTAGAAATAAGGTAAATAGGATCTGCTTCTAGATATTAAAGAAAAAAGCAATTAAAGGGAAAATAAAGGAAACAAAATATTAAAAGAAATAAGAAGAAAATAAATTAAATATAAAATAATATAAAAAGGAAAGATATAATATGGCTCTCTTTTTCATGGCTAACACAGCCATTTCAGTACCTTCAGTACTTGATACTTCCCCTTGTAATAGAATTATTTGAAGAATTAAGAATTAAAATATTAAAGCATTCATAAATTATCAAAAAAGGTATGAAATAGATGTTGTCTTACGAAGATTGCGTTCTTGAGTATATTTTTAATTATTTTTAACAATAGCATATTCCCATTCGAATGCCTTAAACTAAAAAATGCTTCCATTTTTCATAAGCATCGAATTATCTTTGCCATTGTTTAATTATCAATAATTGGAGCATGCTTATCTAATTTTTCATTAAAAAGTGCCAACGTTCCTCAATAAGAAGTTGTCCATCCTTAATGGCCCACTATCTGGCCTCGTCTTCTTACCGACGGTAAATTACTCGTAAACTGAATTTTGTTAATTTTATATAGCAAAAATATTTTCAAAAGATATGGCGATTAACTTTATTTTAATAATAATTTAACTATAGGATTTCGATAAGGTGCCCTTCCACCCTGAGAATATTTACAACTACACATAGTAAAGCATTTATTTATTGAAAAATTAAAAGAAAATCAAATTCCATCTCTGTTGAAATAAATGCAATTAGATATCCATAATCATGCCTGCCTTCTAAAACAAATAAGCATAAAATGATGATAAAAAGTGAATATAAATGTTATAGCTTCAATATAAATTAAATCTAAATAAGCATATTTTCACTAGAGACCAAGAATTTGCTTGCTTACATTTCCACTTTTACAAAAAATTTTATTTATAAATATTTTATTTACTTTAAAAAGTATGAGACCCCTTACTAAAAAGAATAAGCAATATTTGTATGAATGCGAAGAAGAAAGATTCGTTTATAAAGCTTGTCTTAGAAAGGTTATTTCATTGAAGAAGAGTGATAAGCATACTTCTTGGGATACTGCCGAAATTTCCAACTTACAACTCACATGATTTTAAACAAATTTACAATTTTCATCCATCATCCATCATCTTAAATGCTTGGAAATTAGAAATCTAAGAAAGATCTTTGTTCTTTATTCAAATATCAATTGTACTAACAAATGTAATGTAAAGAAGAGTATACTTTCATGTTTCTGCCTAGCATTTTGTTTAATTGGATATTATTGACAATATTTCATTCATCAAAAATTCATTTTCAATCTCCAGAGCAATTAATTTCTCAATTAAAATAAATCTTTTTAAATGCTTTTTAAAAAAGATATTTAATAACTTATATTCAACAAACAAATTTTATAATAATAAAATAATTAGCAATCCATGAATTACTGCAGCAGTTTTTAAAAATATTTAAAAATATTATTTATAATAAAACAAATTTGATAAAAATCCACCTAAAAGAATAATTAAAGAAGAAGATTGAGTTTTGTTAAAATATTAAAAAAGTATTTATTTTTAGTCAGTGATTATCTTATTTTTATTATTTTAAAATATGCTGATTTATGGACATAAATATTTAATAACAACTCAAATGTTTCATTTTTTTCAAATATTTCATTTTTGTAAGCATATTTTAAAATTTTATATATGGCGATTATTCATTTTGATGAATTTAAGAGTTTATTTTTATTGTATATTTTGATAGTATGTAAATCTTATTAAATGCTTTCTAGTCTCGCTTTTTGTGATTAATATGGATTTGTTTCTTAGTAGAGATGTAGATATCCAACCAATAATACTTTCAAAGCATAAGCATATTTACTAATTTATTTTAATTTATCATCATCTATTTATTTATTGTGTTAAAATATAATTTTCATTCTAAGAATTATATCTTTTGGTATATCAGAGACTTAGACTTCTTTGCATTCTTGAATAATTTCAAGATAATATTAAGGAGAGTATTTTTTGATTTCTTTATTCTTTTCAATTACATTTTTACCAATTATCTAATGGGTTATGCTTCTTATTTCTTTTATATATTCTGACTTATCTTTTAGCAAGTAAAAATTGTCAGCATCATTTAAATTTAAGCAAAATATTAAATCATGTCCCAAACTGACTTTCTTATAAGCTCTCACATATCTTGTATGTGTTGATTCGGACTCCATCTAACTTTTCACAGAAATTTCCAGTTGACTTCTTTCAAGAGCTAAAATTGGGATTTAAATTGAAATATAATTATCAATCAGCAGTCTCCATGACTTACAAGTTAATCTAATTGAAAGCAAGTACTTAAATGAGCAATATTAAAAGATTAAATTCATTTAATTTTTACCTAAGTAATTATTTATATTACCTTTTTGATTGATTTATTTTGCTTCCTATAAATCATCATTTTTTCTTTGGATTTAGGATTTAGAGTCTCCTAATGTATTTACAATTGGCTTGCATTTATCAGCCTGCTATCTCTAAGTTGAATCAGATTGGAGGTTATGTCTGTCTTATTTCTTATTTTAAGGATCTACTATTTTATTTGAGGTGTTTATACTTTTTTTGTGCAATAGAACGTTCTCTGTTGGTAGTTTACTTTTATTAACCAATCTTTAATTATAGTTGATATTCATGGTTTTGCAATATCTACTTCAGTATATTTTTTAATTTGTGAATTTTAAACTTTTTACACAATCAACAATTAAGTAAATTGTTAAATCGAAAATGCTAGTAAGTAAAAATCAATATTTTTGTAAATCAAATTTTATTCTAAAATTCTAAATTACAGTAACCCAATAATAAACAGTGATTAAAATTATATTTTTAAAAGTGATAAGATATTTTCTTCATTTGAACAAAATTAAAAAGAAGAATTAATTTATATGATTCATAAAAATCAATAAATCCTTTTAAAAAAATTTGAGGTAAAAAATATTTAATTTGAAGAATTAGAATAAAAACTCGAACATAAATAATATTTGATTTTGGATTATTATTAACTAACTTATTTTATATTAACAAATTATTTATTCTATTTATCAAAAAATACTTAAAAGTTAATGAAAAAAATATTTTTTTTTTGAGATATTAATTTTAAAGAATTTCTCTGTTTACTATTGATACATTTTTATTGAAAATTTTAGATAAAAAGAAAAAGATTGATTGATTCTTATCTTAATTATATATATTTTAAGTGATTCATCAATTATAAATATTTTTAACTGTTCACAGATTATATTATTGATCCTTGAATTTTTAAAGCAATATTTAAAGATTTGCTTGAAAAACAATAAAGGAAGTAATAAAATTATTACCAAAAAATTTAATTAACTTTATT
The DNA here is from genome assembly GCA_000231825.2 of Tetrahymena elliotti 4EA. Classification (NCBI taxonomy): domain Eukaryota; phylum Ciliophora; class Oligohymenophorea; order Hymenostomatida; family Tetrahymenidae; genus Tetrahymena; species Tetrahymena elliotti. The sequence continues at coordinate 80,959 of AFXF02001838.1, forward strand.
TTTGAATTATTAATTTATTTTAGGATAACTAATTTACTTTACCACATTGATAAAATTGATAAATATTAACTGCTAATACAATAAATTTATGAAATGAAATTAAAAAACATTTATTCTAATCACAGATAAAAATCATTGCCCAATTTTAATGAAAATGACAAAGTAAATTAGATATCCTTTTACAGATTGATATTTAATTTCATAGAAAAATTTAAATGCTGAAAATAATAAAAACCACAAATTTATTAAAAATGTTCATTTCATTAACATAAATTATGATGATGAAAAATATTAGTTAAATGGATTGTTTTTTTTTTATCAAAATGACAATTTGTTCAAATCACCTCATCAAAAATCATTTTAAGCAAATTTTAAACGTCATTTATGATTTGTATTGGCATTTTCATTAAAGACAACAAAATTTTTTATTGAAAATTCCTCAAACTTTCTTTTCTTTTTCAAAAATAGAGATAGTCAATTTCATAACAAACTATTCAAACCAATCTAAAACTATTGATAGGTATGTTTAAAGTATTCTCTTAATTTAGAACACATATATAAATTCTATAAGCAGGAGGAATAAAAAGAATAAATATTAATTGCGATATTATTATGAAAGTATTCTTGTGATGAATTAAAAAAATAAATTATTTTTAATATAATTAGAAATAAAAATAAATAAATTTTAATTAAATTATTAACAAAAATTGAAGAATAGGGAAATTTTTTTAGAGAAGAAGTTTCGATCATTAAGGAATTACAATTTTACATTAGAAAGTTGTATTTTAATTTGAGAATGAAGTTTAAAAGATAAAATTGTTAAAGCATCAATTTTTCAATTTTGAAAAATTTTTCAGTAAAAAAAGGAAAGAAATGTATTCCATATAAATTTTGAGAGCAATATTAAAAAACAGACATTATAAAATTATAAATATCTTGATAAATCAGATGAATTTCATATATGCTTCTTTAAGAATATATAGCTTAGATAGGCATTTTCAGATTTAAAAAATAGTGATTGTTAATTAGATTATTTACAGCAATTACAATAAGCAGTTTAAACAACTTTAATTACCTATTCATTCATGAATAGATTTTTTACTTTTGAATAATTCTTATTTAGAAATTGAGATTAGTTATTCAATTGAATAAATTCATATTGTTAATGTGAAATGTTCTTGTTTATTCTCTTCAACTTACTTTATTTTTTAAATGATTTTTTGAATAAGATAAAAGGATAATTTATGAGAAAAATATTCATAGTTTTTAATATTTTAGTTTTTGAAATATAAAATAAAAATACAAGGAGATTTGATGCTTTGATTGAGTAAGTTAATAATTCTTGATTGGGGAATAACAAATAATTTTCTTTTATTTATCTTTTAAGTGGAATCAAAGTGAAAGGGAAATTTTTTGACAAAGACATGATAAAAATACGTGTTTTTGTTTACTTAATATTGAATTTATTAACTTTTATTTATTAAAAACAAATTTCTAAAACCAAGGGAAACATTATTTTTCTTCATTTTTAATGATCATTAGTTAAAATATCATTCAAAAGATTATTATTAGTAAAATTCAAAATTAAACATAAATAAAATAAAGATGTCAGATTGTTTTTTTTTTATGAATTTAAGATGAGAAAAAAAGAGAAAGGCTTAAAAATATAATATCAATGTAAAGAAGATACTTTTAAAGAAAAATGTAGGAATAACTTTAAGTTTAATTATTGAATAGTTATTAATAAGAAAGAGATCTTTGTAAGAAGTTAATAATTATAAAGGTTCAAAAGATGATTATATAAGTATATATATTTAATGTTTGATTATGTTAAGAGCGATAATTTTAGAACTGTTTGATTTTTAAGATTGGTTATTTTGATTAAATAATGGAGCTATGAAGGTAGATTTTAGGTAAAATAATTGCTCTTGTGCTGAAGGGAACAATTTAAAAAGATATAGCAAGTATTAAAAGATTGCTGTATGTTAGTTTTATTTAAATATACTGACTGATATAATTATTAGACTATTTATCACAAATTTAATAATACATTGAATAATTAGATCTTTTTTACTTTTGCTTTAATTATTCTTAAGGTTTTCTATCAATCTATCCCTTCCAAATAGAGATGTGAATTTTATTTATTTCAGAAGTTAGATTAGTTCCTAAATTTTAAAAATAAATTTCATTCAATTAAGCTTGACTGCAATTTTTACCTTTACCTAAATTTTACCCAAAACTCTTTTTTTTGTAATAGTCTCTTGTTATTGAATGAGAGGATTGATTGATTTGAATAATATTGATTACTTACGATAGATACTCTTTATTTAGTTAATTGTATAAATATTTTCAAAAATACTTGCATAAGAATATAAATAATATTTCTGTATTAGTTAAATTAAGCGTTAATAATATTTTATAATTGAATTTTAATTTATAAAAGTTTTGGTGTAGGTTCTTAATATATAGGTTTTCATTTTCTTTTTTTCCTGATAAATTCAATGTTAATTTTGTTCGTTTTGTGTTTTAAATTGATTAATTAATGATTATTTGATATCTAATAAGTCTTTAAATTTTACTCGTCTATTCTCATGCCGATGAGGAAGATTAATTGTAAGATATTGAGTAGTATTTTGATAATAAGTAATTAGGGAGTACATTCTTTGTGTAGAAATAAGGAACACCAGCTTTTTCCATCAACTTTCTTTCATTTTCGATTTGTTTGATTTGGTCATATGGAATGTCAAGTTCATGCACGACAAGGTATTCCTTTGTTAAATTAGATCCAAAATCAGCAAACATTTAAATAAAATCTTCACTCAAATTTATAACACGATGATTCACATTGACATTTATTGAAAGGTTATCCAATGTTTTAAGAGTGTGTTAAGATTCATTTAGAGATTAAAGATACTAACACATTAGTTTTCCTTGTTCTTGCTTCTTTTTATCATAAGCTCCAATATAGTCATACAAATCTATGACTCCATTTTTAAGCAAGTAGGCTTCAAGCAAAGCTGAATCCTTAGAATCCTTATTTGGTAATCCCATGATAGAGAGAAATTCTTTGGAATAGTATATTTTATTGATGCAAGATGTTCCTTCTTCATCCATTTCAATTTCTACAGCAAATATGTATTTGCGCTCAAAATCAATTTTATTTAATGATTGTTATCTTTTGATATTAACATGATTTTTTAGATTTTCCAAAATAGTTGGTGATGAATGTTTGAGTCTAGAGAATAATTCCTTTTACTACTCTATTTCGTTTTGGTAGTCTTTAATTTAAGATTCAACTGTAGACTGGCTCATTTTCATAGAATTATCTATTTATTCTTCTTCATTCTTGATGGCAAATATATCTTAGTGAACCTTAACATCTGTAGTAAGTTAAACTTCTATCTTACCTTCATGATACTTTCTTATACTATTAATGCACTTAAAACTAGATAAAGGTAAGTAATTGTATTAGCATTTGTTATATTAGCTTTCACAGATTTCCAAGCATAAGTCACCTTTGAGTAAGATAAAATTAATATTGCCTTGTTAACGAAATTTGGTTTAGTATTTAGTTTGTATTTAATTTGCCCTCTTCCAAATAATAGTTTCAGAAGGAAGTTAGTTATGATTTAATGATTGAGGTTAATAGGTATTTTTTTTATTTAATTTCGCATCATCATCATCATCATCAATACATGGATTTTTTTACTTGATCAATTAATTAATTTACTTTGATTGATAATCTAAATTATTATTATTATTATTGCTTGATCTTTGTTATTACTTTTAATTACTTTCGCTTCTGTTGTTGTTTATTTCAAAATCATTAAATTTATCGCTGTCATAATTTTCATCAAACATTTCAAATGCATCCATTTCATCATGTTAGTTTAAGTAAGTCTTTGATTGAATACAATTTCTGTTGTCAATGTTGAAGCTTTGCATGTAATTGCTAGAGATATCATCTAATTCCATTTTTTATTCAGTTTACAAGCAGCTTTTCTCTTCCTTTTTTTGGAAAAAGACTTCAGATAATTGCATAGAGTTGAAGGCAGAGCTCTATGCATAGTTTGCGTAGTTCATATTGTTGCTGATAGTTTAGTCAGATACTACCTATTCTTCTTATTTAAGAATGTTTACATTTTTTTGCTCTTATCCCTTTCTTTTTTTAGGTTAAGAGTTAGATTGGGATTCTTATTTACCTTTTGAGATAGGCTTTTTCTTTCCCACAGCCGTGTTATTCTTATTTGAAAATAGATAAGAAAAGTGGTTTGGAAGTTGGTTTAGCATCAAAAAAAGAAAATTGTAAGTTTTTTTGCTAATATTTTTGAGAATATTTCTGAATATTTTCCAATTTTTTTATTATTTGTTTTGGGTTTATGTTTTTATTGATATTTTAAGAAATTTAGTTTTTCACTTTTTTGAAGAATCAACTTTTGTTTTTCCTTTTTCCTTTTCTTTTTTTTCTTTCAATTATCTGTTTGTAATTATTATGAACATTAATTTTTTTTCTTGTTATATTCCTCCCATTGCTTTATAATACACAGTCACTATTTGTTTAGATTTTGCTTGCTTGATCTGATCATTATATTTATAATAAATTAATAATAATAATAAATTTTTTTACCTTCATTAAATTATTTTCACTCCTTCATGTAACAAAACAAATGATTGATCCACTCACTACATTATTATTTATTTTGATTCTAATAAAAAAGCATTCTTAAATTATTAGATGCCAGATTTAATATTGATGAATGATCGATTTTACTTTAAATTAATTTTTGCCTTCCATTTATCTTGTTGCTTATTTTTAATAATTTTAATCAATAAAATATTATTTTGCTCCAAAAAACAAATAAAAAAGTATTATTATCTATGTTGAATTAGTATCCGAGTAATGAACAAACATAAATAAAATAAATCTCATAATTTAGAACTCTAATTTAACATTTTGAAATAAGAATAAAAAGCTTTGAGCCTTTAATAAAAATATAATTTCTAAAATAAAATATCATAATGATGTTAAATGACTTAAAAAACTTCTTATTTTTAATAAAATTTCTTTAAAACCCCATACTTAAACATACAAATTTAAATTTTGTAATGACAGAAATAATTAATATTATCTTTTGTACAAGTTCATACCAGCTCAATTTAAATTTTTAAACTAAACTAATTTATATAGAAACAAATAAAGAAAGAGAGAAACAAACTAACCAACTAAAAAATTATGATTTTTCTTTTTAACGTTTTTGATAATATTTAAATATTTATAAAATAAATTCTCTGACCATGAAAAGTCAAGAAATTCTACCAAAAAAAAATTAACTTTTCATGAAATTAATAATTTTAATCTCTGATTGCATACTAAAGCGAAAATAGTAGCGTAAGCTATCTGAAAGATGTTATTAAAATCAATTAATTTGTGCAAATATTTGAATGGAAATTATCTAATATATTATTTTTTGGTAATTTCTATTGATTCTAATTTACTTCGTTAATTGCAATTGTCTTAACTTTAATTTTACTGAATACATTTAGTTTTTTATTTATTTACAAATATATAATGTTCTCCCCATTAATAATAAACAACATATTAATTGCAGGAAATGTAAAGTTAATTACTAATCATTCTTTAAATTATTCCTAATTACTCTTCAAACAATTATTACAATATTTAGTCATCTTTGATTTTTTTAAATTTAAATTTATCAGCATTACTTAGCAAAATAAATTTCAGTCGATTTTTTGATCCAATGTTCCTCACTCATGTAACTCTTAAAGAAGAAGAAAAATTTCAAATTTATTTCCTTTTATAATTCTTTAGCTAATGGATTAATAACAGGTATCTTCACAAAGTGAAGCAATCCATCCTAAAAGGAGATGCTATTATGCACAACATTTTTTTTGGCTTCACTATTTGAATTGATCTTACCCTGCACAGAGTTTTTTTTAGCATGGTTTGTCTAATCGTCTTTAACATAATATTATTTTAAAAGAGAATCGTAATCTATCTAATGAGGATTCAAGCATTGTTACACATATTTTAGTTCTATATCATCATGAACTTAATCAACAAACTCGATAGAAACATAAGGATCCTAATTCTATAGAAGTAGTTTAATAAAATGGTTGATTAACACAAAATTAATTTACTTAAATTATTTCTGGTTTGCTTCTTAATGCAATTTTAAATTATAAATAGGGTATTTAAGACTAATACTAGTATTAGCTTTCATTAATTAGATAATTATTATCCAAATTAATATCTCCATTTTGTATAAATATCCCACTTGCTATGATTCCTTCCTTGAAATCTTATTTAAATGTTGGTGATGTCTTAACTAAACTGACTTTTATTTTCAAATGACTCATAGGTATCTATAAAATTAAAATAAATTAACTTATATTAGCTCTAAAAATATTAAGAAATATACCTTATGCTATCTGCTATACTAAAAGAGAAGATTTACTATTAACCCAAAAGGATCAAAAGTCTGGTAAAATGGAATAGAAGGGAATAGTTGATATTACCTATCCTTGATAATTTAAAGGAGATGATCAGACTTTATTATTAATTGTTTGAAATACGACTTTAAATTCATATTAAATGTGAGAAAACCTTATTTAATCCACTAATAAGGTGTTTTATTTTACTTAATTTAACCTAATATTGACAAAACCTTCTCTTAATTCAAAGGAGCTAAGTCTATTTATTTTGCCAAATAGCCTTCAATAAGGTTAAAATCTTACAATATCTAGGAAATTATATCATTCATAATAAAAATTTCATTTTGGTAAAACAAATATTAATTAGGGTTTGCATTAACTAGCAATGAAATCTATTCTTGTTGATATTTTTAAAACTTGTCTTTCATCACAACTTAGATTTCCAAATTTTTCTTTTATTTCTTTTCATTATGCATGATTTTGAATGTTTTCAGAGCATCCTTCTATGTGTATATATTTTTTTCCTTTTACTATTATCAAATAAAAGACATCAAATTAATTTAGTGTTTTTAATTGGATTGAAGAAGTTTACTTGTTTTCTTAATATTGTGTGTGGAAGGTAGTCTTTTATTCTAGAAAATATTGTTTTTTTACCATCATCGATAGATTCATTCTACAGATCTTATGTGAATTGCTCTATAATAGATTGCCTATTTGGTTCTTTGTTTTCGTATTTCTTCTTATAATTTTATTTATTGTTGAATTCATAGTACTATATTCCTCCTCTACGAGTAGGATTTTGCTAATTTCTTAAATTTAAGCTATTTTAATGACTAAGCAAAGGATGAGAATCTCTTTTTTGCAATATCTTTTAAATTTAGATAATATTTCTTTTTACAACTAAATATCTAATAATTATTTTACTTCCTAGAGGATCATTTTTTCATCTATCGTTCTTTCCTAAATTAGTTTCCTTAGCTGTTAAACTATTTAATAAAAAATATTTGATAAATTAATTTTTTTAACAATGGATTTTACTTAAATTCAAAATGTCTTCTTCTTGATCATAAGTCTCTTTAATAAGAGCTTGTTCAAAGTTTATGATATTTTCAAAACTTGTCAATTATTTTTATTTAGTGTTTTGGTTTGATTATTTAGTTAATTGCTTAAAAAGAAGTTTGCTTGACTTGTTAGCTGAACTAACTAACTTGCTATTTTTATCTTCGTATTTGTTAAAAAATTACAGTAATTTTTCAGATTGGTCATGCTTCATTTGAATAATATTGTTTTAGCTTAATCCGATAATTTAGTCTACATCTTCTTGCGGAATTTGATTTATTTGAACACAAATCTATTCTTCTTTACAAATTTTTTGCTCTTCTTCTATTTCTGTGCTATGCATTAAGTATTCTACTCCATCAAAAGAGTATTTGATTTATTTTTCATATTAAGAGTTAACAAAAGAGTTTAACAAGGATTGTATTGCTTACCCATAATATGCAGTTAATTGAGTTCCATTTTTGTTAAATAATAGATTTAAATATTTATTAAAGAAGATATAAGGATTTTATGGGAAAAATTAAACTATTCTGAGCATATCTTCCACATAGTCTTATATTTAATTAGAGTCAATAGAATTTATTATGTCTGGCTAGTAATAATTTCTTTGGTGTTGTAAAATATGTGATCTTTAAATCAAGCAAGAAAACATGAAGAATAGATTATATTTATTTTTAAGCTATCCATCATTAAGAATCTTGACTAGTTATGAATTCAATTGATCTTTAGAAGGTAAAATCAATGAATGTATGTTTAAGCTTGAAAAGGTATCTTTTTACTTTTTAATAATTAAATCTTTGACCAAAAAATTGTGGATTTTATTTATTTCTTAGAGAAGATTAGATGCAGAAGGATTGTCAAATTAAGTTTTCAAAAGCTGTGTTGTTCTCAGTGGATCCAAGAATACACCTCCTAGAACATTTATCTTAGCTTAATTAGTGTAAGTCAATTCTTCTAAGACAGATAAAAATCTTTATATTTGATCTGAGAATAGAGTTGACATACTATCTTATAAAGAAGAGTCTTTATTCAAATAAACTTTGTAAGATTAGTTCATCAAATAAATAATTTCTTTAGAGAAATTCATGTTTGAGAATGAAAGCTATTCATAACTATCAAAATCTGATTTAATATCTATAAAGACTCTTAAAAATGAATTCTATTCATTTTCCTTCTGTAATTTTTCTTTGACTTGCATGATTGCCCTGGTCAATAAAAGAATATTATTCGAATTTAAGTACTAAATATTTTCGATATAAATCCATGATCCTTTGGATAATTGTTCTTAGATTTGTTAAATTTGACTTCTAAACTAAAAGTTACACAAAATTATTCTATGCAAAGCAAAAATGCTAGAGCGTTATGAATTCTTACGCACTCTTAGCTTTAGGCTAACTAGCTCATTATAAAATGATTTATTTGATTTTTGATCTGATATTATGATGAATGGATTTAGATTTCCTATTTATAGCTTTAAAATGTGTTCTAAATTCTTTTATGAAGCAAGCTAGAATTTATCATTGAAGACTTAATAAAAGAAATCCTTTGCATAATTTTCTATTTCATGAGGCTTTAAGCATTTTATCAGTAAAAGGATATCAAGGGGATTCAATTAGTGAAAGTCACATAATCTGGGTATTTTGAATAGCTTTGAGTATGCTTTTATAGTTGAGTTTTGTCTACTCACAAAATCACAAGCTAATTACTTCTAATCAGACAATAATTTATTCAAAGAAGACTTCAATCTTAAATCTTTTTCAAATAAGCTACTTAAATTAATTAAACAATTCACCATCTTGATTGGAAGGATTGTTTCTTTTTACTCCTATTTGTTTTTAACATAAATTTTAAAATAAAAATAACAAAATTAATTTTTTTTACCAAAGTCATTTATTAGTTTTCATAAATCCTTTTTTACAAAGCATTAAACACTCTATTATAATTTTTTCTTTCCTAAAATTCTTCACCACCTTTGCTAATTTTAAATTTGCTGTGAGGAGTAATATTCTTTAAATCTCTTTAGTCAATGTATATGCTAGACTTCAAGTGGTTTGTAGATTTGTTACTTTGGAGTTTTAAAAAACTGCTGAATACTTTATCAAAAAGAGCTATTTTTTAATCTTCATGCAGATGAAAGCTTGAATTATTTTATTTTTTCAGCTTATTTTCTTAAGCATAAAATATTCTTGTTTCTATATTCACCAATGATCCTAAATTAAAAGCATAAGACTCTACAGATCTATCATAAATATTCTTTAATTATTTTATTTTAAAAGAAAATTAAATAATTTCAAACATTTGAAAAAATAATTTTGTTTGTTTTAAATGAAAAAAACCTAAATTGAAAAAAATTACAAATGAATCTTCACTTTGAACTGGTTTAGCTACTTTAATTATCTTATTCATTTAAGGACTCTTTTATTAAGCCATAGTATGATTGTTAATCTAAGAAGAAAATATACTCTTTCTTTCATTTCCTATTTAATTTGTATTTGAGAATGAAATTCTTACAAGCTGTTTTTAATCTTTATTCTAAGGACTTAAGGATTGGCTTTAATTTAGACTTACATTTCTTTGAGTTATAGGCTTGTCTTCTATTTCATCTTTCTCAGATAAATCACTTTCACTTCCACTACCACTACCACTGCAACTACTGCTGCTGCTACTGTTACTGTTGCTATGGCTATTATCTATATTACTGTTGGAGCTATTACTGCTACTACTACTTTCACTGAAAGATTTACTTCCTTATCTACTATGTTTTGGTGTTTATTCATTTTACTCTTCTGTTTCTTAGATTATTTTGCTTTTTTTAACTTCTACTATTGTTTTTTTAGCTTCTAAATCTACTTCTTCTTAAATTTATTCAAGACTATTAGGCTCTTAAATATCTTGTGATGAGCTACTTTAACTAGCATCCTAAACTTAATCATTTTCTTTTTCTTATTAACTGGAACTTACTCTTTTTATTTCAATTTATTCAAGTGACTCTTTACTTTAATCTGAATTTTAAGAGTCATCTCCTAACTTGCTAAATGAAACTAAGTTTTTAGAATCATTTTCTTAACCTTATTTTTCAATAACTAGGTTGCTAAAATTCTATGCTATTGAAGTTATTTATTCATTTTCTATTTATTGCTTACTTAAATTAAGAATACTCATTTCATCAGGATTAGAATTTTATTATTTACTTAAATTAAGAAGACTTATTTCATCAGGATTTTCATTTTATTGCTCATATAAATTATTATAATCATTTTATTCACTAAATCTTGAAGAATCTCGACCAATGAAAGATATTTTATTTAATGAGGTTTGTTCTTCCTCTTATTTTAATAGATTAGCCGCTTATAAAAAAGGAGAAAATATAGATATCTATTCTTATTTAAGTTGTAATATCTTTGATGAGCATTACAACAATAACTTCTTTTATTTATTTTCCTTTTAAATCTTATTTTTGTTTTTCTTTAGTAAATATTCAGGTTTGGTTTATCTGATATTTTCTAAACTTAAATCCTTGAAGTTTTATTCTGATTTATATAAATTGAGAGATGATATTTTAAAAATAGACTTTTATAAATCTAAAAAGTCAAACCATTTAGATAGATCAGTAGATCTAATATACAACTCCTCTTCATCATTCTCAAATAAACTATCTTTTAATAGTAAATCCCATTTTATTTATGGTACCTTATACTAAATTTTGTTCACTACTAAACCCAATTTTAACTGTAAGGCAGTTTTATGATCATCTCTAAGGACTTAATTAATTGATTAAATCATAAAGTAGCTGATATTCTAAAATAAAAATTATTAAATAAGAGATATAAGTGATGCAAGAAAAAAACATTTAGAACATATGAAGTTAATAAACAAATTGGAACAAAATATTAAAAATGATAAAATTTTTTTAGGAGCAGAAAAAAGTAAAATTTTATTAAACGCTCAATGATTGTTGGAATAAAAAGTATTAATGAAAAAACAAAAAAATGAAAGAATTCAAATTTAAGTTATCTTTACTTTGAAAAAGTTAGAAAAATTAGTTCTTGGCTTTAATTCTGGTGAGAGTCTTTGTGTAAATTAAATAGAAAGTTCTACAATTTTAATGAAATTATAGTCAGAAAATCCATAATAGACACCTATGGAGCTCTTTAAGCTATCTAAAACTTACTTAATTATATATATAAATCCTGATATTTCATTATATTCATAAGATAGCTGCTCTAAACCTCCTATCAAGTATGCTTAGTTATTAATACTTTATAATTGAATTTAATGCTTTTAGATAAATATGCTCTTAAAAATATTTTCTGGATCAAAGTTTTAACTGGCAGTCATTTATGCTAAATTTTGATTACTATTGTTCTTAGTAACAAAATTCTTTAAGGACTACCACTTTTTTTTAATAAATTAAATAAATTATAAAAGAAGTTAAAAAAAAAACATAAAATTAATTAATAAAAAAATAGAACAAAAAAATTTACTAATCTGTTGGCCTACTGACTATTTATATCTTGGAGTCTATTTAAGTTATATGACTTTATTTCAAATTTTAAATGCTTATAAAATGTTATGTTATTGACTTCTTCAGGGTTAGAACGAGAAAATATTTGACTCAAAGTAAATAAATATTAATGTATGTTAATACTCAAAACTTCCTACAGAGTTTCTTCAGAAGAAATTTTAAATCTTTGTAATATTTACTTGATAGATTAATAAGAGCTTTCTATGCTTTTTTACCTTTCCAAAACTTTATTTTGATGAGTTTAAATCAAAGCTAACTTTGTGTCATATTCAAAATTATTTATAAATGTATCTTTTAGATGCTAAATCCATTCACTCTCTCCTTCCAAACAGCAATTTAAGCATACCATTTGATCGCACAGTTAACTTTCTAAAACTGAGTTCTTTTTATTAAGTTAAGTTTAATAATTTATTTAAGAATTTAGAAGAAAAAAAAATTTACTTAATCAGTCAAGATTATGATAATCTGGAACTAAGGATGTATTTCTAATTCTTAATTATTGAAATTAATTGTAATTTTTTTCTATTTTTATTATTTTTAATTGTCTGGTTTCTGATTTTAATTTTCTGTTTATTAGTAATTACAAAAGTGTGTTTACGCTGCTCTTTCAAAACATTAGAAGAATTTTTATTGTATTAAAGGCTTAATAGTATCTATAAAATTTTAATTAGGGTCTATGATAGTTAATATGTGCCCTTATTAAATAGCACTAACTATTTAATTCATATCTTCCTATTTACTAGTATCAATAGTATAATATTCTTTTTAAACTGTAACTCCCTAAATCGAATCAAGATAATTTAACACAACTTAAGAATTATCTAAAACAACTATTGAAGGCAAAAACTGGCTCTCATATACAAAAGTTTCTAAAAGGGCAAGCTACATTACCAAAAAATTAGACATGTGCTATTTGATTGAAAAACATTTAGAGTAAAACAAATTTCCTCTCAAAGTTATAGGCAAATACTTTGTTAAGAATTAAAATATAATCCATTGATTATAATACAAGTAATCTAAACATTTTATTCTTAATGAACTTGGGTATTCAGAGATAAATACGAGATAGTTGACTATTGCTAAAATCTTTTTATTGAAAAAAAATTATTTTACTTTATTGAATTTAATACTTAAAAAAACATAAATTATAAAAAAAATTAGGAATTCAATCATTAATAATATTTACTTAATTATTTTTAATTGTTGTGTCTGTGTCTAAGTAATTCTGTGTGATGAGGTAACTTTTCAAAACACCAGTTTTGACAGATGTTAAAAATGATTTAAGTTTATTGATTTGCTCATTAAAAGAATTTTCATCTTGGATTGCTTAATTTAATTCTTTAGTTTTAACTTTTTCAAAATCAATTGCTTAATTGACCTACCTTTCTGTCTATCTAATTTCTTCAGAAAGAGAGTTCATCTTATATTAATTTTATTGAATTTTTTCTCTTAATGCTTACATTTTTGGTTTATTTTGAGTTTCAATCATATTCTATTCATAAATTGAATTTATCAAAAGAATTAAATAAAGAAGAGATTAACTATAATCGCTGAATATTTATTTATTCTAATTTTATGGAGTATTTTTTTGTTAAACAGCCTCTTACACTGCCTCTGTTTTTTCATGATCATACTTATCCATCACATTAAATAAAAATTCTTTTTACTAATTCTCATTATCTTTTTTTATGAAATCTTGTATTTTATCTAGCAAATATGGAAGCTCTTTAGAATTTAACACTTTACTCCTAATGATAAAATTTATTTTTAAATTAAAAAAGAAAAAATGTTTTTACTTTAAATCCTAGAGATTATGAGCTGATATAACCCTAGGCTCTTCTTCTAAATATTTAGCAGGATAAAATTCTACATCAAGGAATAATGCAAGTATGTATAGATATGCCTATGATTTTTTATGGATGAGTACTTCGATGTCTTTTTTATACTATGGTGTTTAAACAGGTTAAAGGTAATTTAAACAATTTTTAATAGTCTGCTTTACTTATTTGCATTCTAATATTTCAAATAAAGTAGTATATTCTGTTAATAATTAAGATTTCTCCTTCTGTTTTATTGCTAAAGCATCTTTACTTTCTTAGAGGTTATGTATGTCTTTATTTTTTTGATCACTTATTAATTAGTATTATTTTTGTATTTAGCTTATTGTTACCCCAAGCACCTAACTGTGTTGATTAATTAACTGCTCATTTCTTTATGCTAGATCATAAATATCTTTGTACATTCCACTTGAGCATATCTACTATTCCTTTGAACTTAATATTTTTTCAAATCCACTCATTAACAAAAAGATCTTGCACTATAAGTTTTGATTTGAGCTAGAAAATTAAAGTCCCTGATGCTTAGTTATCTAATATTTTTACATAAAACTATTGAGTTCTAAAAACCTCTAGCACTCCTATTAAGTTTCACTGGAAAGGAGCTCTCCTACTTCTATTTTTTCATTCTGAATTTCTTTTTTAGATTCTTAAGAGTTGATTAATTATTGTGAATTCTATTTTTCGACAATGACTAACGAGTTTTTATGATTGCCTTATTGATGTTTCAGCTTAGAGGATTTTTTTGAATTAAAATGCTCTACTACAGTTTAATATAAAAGTTCACTATTATCCTTCTCTTTAATTTTAAGATTTTTTGGAAATTAAATTCTAACAAATCCATTATATAAGCCTTAGAAAACATCATAGAAGGGAAGGAAAATTTTACTACCTTACTAATAGTTTATGAGAACAATTTTTAAATTAGTTTTCATTTCATTAAAAATCAATGCAGATATTTAGCTATGAGTAAAACTTTCAATAGAAAAAACCAATCTTTTTTTCACTATCTAATGCATCTCAGCAATAATTTTTCTATCAAACAAGCAATAAAATTCACTACTTTTAAGTATTATTACTAAATAGCTCAAAATATACTCTGCAATTTTACACTGGTAATTTTTTTCATCTTAAGCTTATTTTTTATTCGTATTTTTCTGATAAGGAAGCTCGATGATTACAACTGATTTTTTACCTTCTGATTGCAACATGGTTTCTTTTTATATAAATATATTAAATTAATAAAATCTTTTTATTGAATTAAAGTTTTTTTTGTTTTATCAAATTAAATTTTACTTATGGCCATAGAAAATATTTAAGTGAGTTAATCCTAAACTTATTTTTGTAGATCATCGGACTTTAAAGGAAAATCAGAAATTTAAATGGATGTTTTAAAGTATTCAACTAAATTACAAGCATATTAAACAAAAAACTATGTTTACTGCTAAGTTAATTAGGATTCAAATATAATATTTGTTTCTGGAAGTTCTAAGAAATAGTTTATTTTAGTCATTAAATCAAAAAAATAATCTGTTGTTATTGAACATATGGCAAGAAAAGATGATGTTATCGTAGTTTCATTTTGAGTAATTAGGACACTGTTTGTTGGGTCTTGATTGTCTGAAACATTAAACTAATTATAGTAAAAATCCGAAAGCTAAGAAATATAAATATTTTAAAGCTTATTAGCATTATCTTTGTTGATAAGTACAAAATTATCTCCATCCATTTCTAAGGAGGATTCAGAACTTAAAGATAATTCTGTTAATTATTAGAGAGTCTTTTTATCTATCTAAGCCATACTGTCTGCTAAATACATTTAAGAATTTGCAAAACTAGTTCTAATTTAAAATGAATTGCTGTTCCTTTACTAAGATAATAAATTCATAACAGATGTCCTGCTTCCTGGTTCAACAATTCCTTAATTTCTTTTTTTAAGAATTTTAGATATAAAAGTATTTAGTTAATTAATTTATAAAATTACGCTTGCCAAGCAAAAATACTTTTTCTTTGAAGAGCTTAACTTTTTTCATTTTATTTTTGCTTTTGGATTTCTATTTGTTTGTCTGCTTTCTCAAATTGTTCTTTCTTTTTTGAACCATCACTATTAAAATTTTCAAATATTTTTCTACAAACGAACTTAATTTAGTTTCTTTCTTAAATACACTTTTCTATTTATTCTAAACTGAAATATTTTTACAAAATCTTAATCAAAAATTAGCTAATTAAGTAATCAGGAATCTTCATGTATTTTGTTTTTAATTTTGAAAATTAATTTTTTGTTTCTTCAGGTACATTATTTTCTTAACCATCAATAATTTTAAAGCTGTTATTTTAGTCTACAGTAAAAAGAATGCTTTCAAGAGCTGGGTTAATAATCAAATTAGATTAAATATTGTTTTTAGAATTTAAAACCATGCTGTCATTAATCGAGTTCTCTTCAGATCTATCTTTACCAGTATTTAAATCTTTTTATGACTGTTTTTTACAAAATATTAATTAATTTTAAAGCTATTAAAAAATAAAACATTCATTTAGTTTTATTTTAAAATTTAATTAAAAAAAATTTGTTTGAGTTATTTATCTCAGCATTTGATAGAATTTACTTGGTTTTTTAAAGGATTTTTTCTGAATTATGTGTTTATATTTTTATGAGAGCCTACTTCAGTATCGTTGCTTACTTCAGCTTAATTTACTTGAATTTAGAAATCTTGATCTTTTCTGTTTTGTGCATTTTTTATTTTTTATTCCTAATCCTCTGCTTGGTAAGAAGAGTCAGAAAAGAAAGAATCTGTCAAACCTTCATTGAATTCAAGAAGAGTTGGTTATATTCCTTCTTCAATATCATTAATTGTGCTATCGCTAATAAAGCTATTATTTTTTTATTGAGTTTAAAAGAATTCAATTTTAGATTTCTAAGCAAACACATTAGAAGCAAAGCTATCACAGAAGAAGCTATTAAACAAGAAGACAAATCCTTTTAAGAAATCTCCTAAATTAACCTCTCCATGGTGCATGAATTCAAAACTGTTAAAATGTTTTATTATATTTAGACCTTCCTAAAGTCCAATATTGCAATGATATGTTTTTTTCAGCTTTTTTAATAAAAATAAAACTTTTCCAATAAAATTTTAAGCATTTTTTTATTACTTTTTTTAACAAGTCTTCGTTTTTAAAAACAACAAGAGAAAATTTGTTCCAACACTCTATCATAGTTTGATCATTTTTAGTCAAATTTATTTCAGTATTAAAAAGAGAGTTTATCTGCTTACTGAATATAGTAGTGACATCTTACTCTGTTAAGCTATTTAAGTAAAGAATAAGAGATTTCTAAATAATTTTTTAAGGAACTTGGCAAACATTTCTGTCTAAGAGATTAACCTAGTTATTTGTGTCCATCGATAAAGCAGAGAGCAAAGAAAATTGCTTGAATCTTTTAAATTTTTTTCTAAAAAATAATTTCAATGAGTAAATTTTTTATTTAACTTAAAATAAGATTACGTATTATAATTATACCATCCCTTAAACCTTATTAAGCTTTTCAATTAAAGGAGAATATCGTTGCTCTCTTTCACTGTTTAACCGAAATTTAAATCATCAATAAAAATGTAGTTTTTAATTTAATTGCCCTACTTATATCCATTTATTTACTAACTTTAGTGTTATTAAGGATTAGTTTGGAGGAATTTAGGCCTTAGCTTTTATTCCATCATAGATTAAAATCTTGAAATGTCTTATTATATTTTTTTAATAAATAAATGAAAGAAATATTTAACAATTTTTTACTAAATATTGGTGAAGAAGTTGAGAAATCAAAAACAGAGTTTGTGTTCTTCTTGTATAATCTATTAATAAATTTCTTAATTAATGTTGTTTTTCCTTATCCCCTTTAACTACAAAAAAGCATTTTCTTATTATAGGCCAAGCTTAAATCTATAAAGTAGTTTTGTATTTTAGAAGATGGTGTTTCGTAATATGTAAAATTGTAGAATTAAGTCATTTTATAGTCTTACTTATTATCAATGTAATTGGCAATTTCTTCTATTTCGAGTGCCATTGGGTTTAGCCTAACTAACTCTCTTGGATTAAGCACATTCTAAGAAAAATCATTTGAAACTTCATCTATATTGTCTAAAAGTTAAATATTATTCCACTCAATCCATTTTAAATCCATTTAACTGTAACAATAATCAAAATAATTGAAAACATTATTTTCTTTTACTGTACTTTCAATTTTTGTCAACAAATCGAAAGCAAAACCTTAGTTATTAAATTATCTTTTGAAATCTTTGGAGCAATATTCTTAGATTACTATGCTTAAATATTCAGAAAACTTTGCTTTTCCAGTATCATTCAAACAGTTACACAAGCCATATAGTATACTCATAGTATATATAGATTCAACTTAAAATATAATCCTATTTTTATTTAAATTAATTTATTTTTTAGTGAGATAAGTTTAATTTACCTCTCATTAGATATATTGTTAAATGCAGAGCAAGTTATTATTTAGAATAAATTTTATTCATCTTGTGACTTTGAAACTTTTCTTAAAAGAATGGGATCAGGAGTCATTTTTCTTTCTTTTATGCAAAGCTCTGAGTAGTTAAATAAACCCAAAGAAATATCCCTTTTTCTAATTTCGTTGAGCAATATTTCAAAGATATTCAAAAAGTTGAAGAAACACTATTTATTTGATGTAAAATACACAAATAATTCATTCTTCTATCTATTATCATCAATCCATTCCAGACATTTCAAGAAAAGGTTGTCAAAGATGCACTATATATAAGGAATGTAAACTTCAACTTTTGGCTATATTTAGCATTTTTTATTAAGCCAGGATTTGAACTCTTCTTAAATCGAGAAAACCTCTTTATTTAATATGTATAAACTGTAATTTGAAATTGTCCTAGGAGATATGTTGCTGAGGTCCTCAAATAAAAAGAAATTCAAATTTTCTGAATCAATTTTTTTAGTCATTCCGCTTGGTAGATATAACCTAAATTTGAAAATTTACAATTAATTAAATCTACTTAATTTAAACTTAACATTTCAAACATCTCAAAGGATATTTTATAATCTTTTGAAAAAGAAATTTACATATTGTCATCTATTGAATCCAATAGAACTTCAGATAATTTAACTTTTTCACTGTAAATAGCTTATCCACAGTCAAAAACAAACCAATCACCCTTCTATACTATTCTTTATTTTTTAGGGAAGGTCAACTACTTGTTTGTTTAGTGATCAATAATTTTTTTCTTTGAGAAGAAGCTGCATATCTCTTCATTTGATAATAAAATGTTTTTTTTCTCCTCAATAAGATTCTCATAGTCAAAATTAACAGTGTCAAAAAGTTTATTCAAAAAACCTTCTTGATACTAATTATCTTAATTGAAAGAGCCTATTAAAAATTAGCTATCAAGGCATTCTACTGGGATGTAGTTTACTAAAAAATCTTTTTCATTCATCCTTTTAAATCAAAATTGTTAAAATTCATTCAAAATAATATGGAAAATTTACCTTGAATATACAAAGGCTGAAACTTTTAATAACGTGTGCTTTCCATATCCAGAATTTCCAGCAATAATAATATTCTTTTTCTAATTAATAAAGTTAAGAAGGCCATTAGCTCTTTCAATAAATTCTTCATGAAGCTCCAACTTATGAATCTAAAAATACTCTCTAAAAAAGTCTGTGTTATTTGGATTATCAATAATAAACTAAGATGACATAGATTTCTGCTAAGTTGGGAAAAAACTCTCCCAAATAAAATGTAATATTTCTATTTGCTCATCGTTTAGCAGATTTCTTTATTTTTTTAAATAAATTTAAGCTTAAAAAAATTTGATTAAATGTTACTTAAGATATTAGAAAATAGAAGCTTTTAAAGCATCTAAAGGTTGAATGAAATCATCTACTTCCAATTTTTGTCTTTAAAATTCCAGACAAATTTTATAGATATTTATGAAACTAGTTTTACTCATCAAAAGAGAATAGAGCTCATTTTTCTCTTTAGATTATGATATGTTTTTTCCTAAATTGACAAAAAAATTTTAGCACAAAGCTGAAATGAGATAGCTGAATTGCATTTAAAATTGCTAAACATCAGTTAAACTATTTTTTATTTTATTATTAAAATAACTTGTTGATTCTCTAATAAGATGATATTTACCCAATCAAAGTAAGATAACACTATGAAACAAAAGGTAAGTCTATTGAAATAAAATCAGCAACTCTAAATTAATCTAAAAATGCTTAGGGAAGTTAGCTAAACTTCAGATAGTCTGTTCTTGTTTAGTTAAAGAACTGCTTGTTTTAGTACGAAGCAAACAAAGCAAAATCGTAATTTAATTAAATAGTGTAATTTTATATTTCCAAAGATTATTTCTATTCGATTATTGCATTTTTTATTAAATTATAGACTGAAGCAATTTATGATATTGTATTTAAGTCAGCAGAGTCTAAATTTTAAATATGAACCCAGAATCCTTTTTATATTTTTTTAAATATTCACAAACCAATTTATTTTAATTTTAATATGTTAATCTTACCTCCTTATGCAGCTCCAGCATATTACCTTATGATCATTTCTGGATCAGTTTCAGAGACATAATTTTTTTGCAAGAAGGGTCTGGCCAATATAATTGAAAGTGAATTAAATGTACTAATTTTGCAAAGTCCCTGCTCATTTGATAATGTAAGACAGCCTTTAAACATGGATATGCAGGACATGATTTGGAAGTATAGCTTTTAAGTACTCTGACACAAAATGAAATATTTGATTTCTGGAGTTAACTCATACCCATAATCAATCTTAATTTTAAAAAATATTTTTTTATGCGATTTTTTTTTTAAAGAAAAAATTTACTGAATTATTCATACAAACCAAACTTATTGTTGAGTTTTTATGGTTTTTTAAATTGTTAAAAAATGGAGATTTAGAAGAAATTTAGGGAAGATTTTGGTTCTCATAAATTTTTTCAAAGCTCTCACAGACAATATTAAACTCACTTTCTAAGATATTACGATAGTCATCTATTTGTTACTGAGGTAGTCTACAATTTAATGTGAATTTAGGAAGAGCTAAATACTCAAACTAGTTAATATCAGATATTTTCTCCTTTTATAAATGTTGAATAATTTCTCTTTAGCTTATTGACTACAAAATTATCTGATTCACTAGTTGCATATTGCTTTTTGAAGAGAATGCTCTAGATTTTAACTTGATAAAATCCAAGAACTTTTATTGTTCCTCCTACATATGTTTAAGGAACAAGTTAAGCTTGCTCTCTATGCTTAACTTACTGAATTAAATGTTCATGTATTTTGAATCTCTCTTAAAGTTAAAGCCCTAAGAACCTAAAACAGAAGGTCTACTAAGTTTACTTTATCTGTAACTTGACCTAGCAGA
The DNA here is from genome assembly GCA_000231825.2 of Tetrahymena elliotti 4EA. Taxonomy (NCBI): domain Eukaryota; phylum Ciliophora; class Oligohymenophorea; order Hymenostomatida; family Tetrahymenidae; genus Tetrahymena; species Tetrahymena elliotti. The sequence continues at coordinate 102,248 of AFXF02001838.1, forward strand.
TATATCTTACTTTTATATTGATTATCTTTATGCATTTTCCTGTTACTTTATTTCATTCAATAAGCTTTCTTACTTTTCTTATTTTAATTCTTGAGCATACGATTAATGATGAAGAATTATTGATAAATCAAAGTAAAAAGATACATCTATGGAAACTATCAAAGTTTAGAAATAAATCTGCTTATTTTAATAAAGTTTCCAAATATTTTAATAATCATAATTACAAGATGCCACACCTAAAATATTCTAAAAAATATTCTTTTTAATTCTGTTCTATAAGCACTCTTCAATCTGCTTAACAATTAAAGATATAGGTAACTATCCTTTATTACTATTACAGCATAATGCTCCACCTTAAAGATGAGGTATCCTGGCTACTTTTATTTGCTAATTATTTTTTTTTAATCAATAAAGGCTTAAAATTTTATTCAAAAGAAAATAAAAACAAATAAAACTTTGGGGATTTTTATTGTTTGCTTTTTATTTAAAATTTAATTGAAATGTGTTGGTTATCTATCTCTTAGTTAGAAAAAAAATTTAAGTGAAGTATTTACCTCAAGGGGATATATGAATTCATTGTAGTAATTTGTGATATACTCAACAACAAAGAAATTTTCGTCTTAAATATCAAAGAAAACATCCTTAACTCCTGAGAAACACTCAATAATATATTGCTTGAGCTCTACAATATTGAAATTTGCACTCATCATCTTAAAAATTTCAGTATCAGAAAATTAATAGAAACGAGGATGAGAAACTCTTACTGTTTTGATAAAGTTATCTATTTCCTTTTTAAGTACCATAGTAGCATCCAATAAATTATCTGTTTCTTTTTTGAACTAACTAAGTTTTAAGAGTTCTTTAGGATCCAATACTTTTTAAACAAAATTCTTTGACTGCAAAGCCTTTTTCTTAAACTCTTCTTTAACCTTTAAGTTCATATTTCTGAGTTTGGTTCTTATCTGATAATAAAAATAAGTAAATATTTTATTCCAAATTTCTTATTTACATATTTAGTGTCTGGTAAAAAATCAGTAAGTATTCCAAAAAATGGACTAAAAATCATAAGTTATTCTTAAACTTAAATCATATTTTCAAACATGCTTTTAAGTTCTTCAACATATTTCTAAATAAACTTCAACTTTTCATTGCTATCAAACTATGAAATAAGATAAATTATACTAAAATTAAGTTCATCAAGCTTCACCTTTAAATGTGATATGTTACCATAGTAATGCAAAGGATATTCAGCATTTTTGGATGTTTATGTTTTAGGCATACATTCCATTATAAGAGCCTCAACTTTTTCTATTTCCTCATATAATTTTTGTTCTTACTAAGACTTATTAAACAAAATGTAGATGTACTTTTTATACCTCAAAATATTATCTCTTTTTAATATCTCAATGGTTAACTCATGAGGTTTGACTTTTGAATCTTTACCCTAATGCATTATAATAAGATTAGTTTAAATATAAATTTAGCTTAAGAATATTTACATATATTTCATTAAGGAGTTAAGTCCAATAAGACTCTTTGAAGGATTTATTTAAAAGCATCATAATAATTGGTAGATATAGATTAAGATCATCTATTTCTCTTTAAATTGTGTAAATATTTTCTGAAAATAACTTTGAGTAATCCTCATCACCATCTTTATAGCTTTCGATTTGCTTTTCTAATCTTTGCATTAATGAGCTACCTTCTCTACAAGAATCAAGAATTTCTAGCCTTAATTACTCTTAAGCATTTCCATTTTATCCATTCAGTAATCTCTCAAAAGAATAACACAACCACCCTTCAGATTATCTAAACCATTTTTCTGCAAATTCCCAAAAGTATAAATTACCTTCAAATTAGCTAAGGAATGTTGAGAATAACTTAAAATCTGAAAGAGGATAATCTTTTTTTTTAATTTTTTTGAATAAAATTTTCTAAAATAAAATTTTTTTTACTTAATACTAGTTCTTTTTTATTTATTTGGTCACCTTCAGAAACAATCTGCTTTAAAATTTCTTCTATTTCTTTTGATTTTCTTAATATCATTTCACAATTTTTAAGGCTATTGAGGGTTTTAAACTAAACAACAAGTTCTTTAGCATTTTCAAATTTCTTTTTAAATTTAATTTTTTCATATAAAATTTGACTTTAATTTAAATAAATTTACCTGCAACAATACTTGCTTCAACTCATCTAACTTAGATTGGAAGTGTGATTTTCTTTAATTTAATTTTTCATTAGCATCTTTGAAAAGTATTATCAAATTGCTTAACCAATTCTGTGATTCCAAATAAGTAGCCAGTATTTCATTTTGAAGATCCTCACTTGAATTTTCTTTTAATTATATTCTGATATAATTGTCTTCCATTATTTTATATAATAAATTGATTGTTTTTAAATTCTATTGCCAGATCTACCATTTCTTCATTAGATCTTTTTAACTTAAAAAAGTCATTAAATCTATATACTTCTCTATAGTATTAGGATCATCTGATAAAATAGATGACATCTCTTTAAAAGCCTCATTTGTCCTAATTTTAACATAAATTTAAAAATAGATATTGTTTTAAAATAAAAAAAATTTTTTTTTTTACTTATTTAAGAGTGTGCAGAATTTTTCAACAATAGCTTTTTCAGCTTTTTTAATGTTTTGATCAATTTTTTTTACAATAATTTATTTAATTTCAAGTGTATCTATTTCAAAGAAACCTACTTTAAATACATTTGGTAGACGTCTCAAGATAAAATCTTTATCTTAAAGTAATTTATTTCTTTCTTATTCCATAAACTAAACTTAGGATGTGTTCTAAAATATATCAAGTAACTCATCAAAGTAATCTTTTTCAAGCAAATAAAAATCAAATTAATTAAAAACTGTGAGAATAGCATAAATTGTGTAATAATTCCAAGTTAAAAATTCATTAAAATGAGAACTAAATAAATCGCTATTTGATAAGATATCATCTACACATTCAATCCCTTCATTATGAAGAAAACCATTAATTTTTTGAATAGATTTAAATTTATTGATAGGAGACTCCAATATTTTTTTTAACTTCTCTTCCATATGTTCAAGAGTGGGGTCAATGCTTATTCTCATATGCTTTGTATCAAACCAACCCTTTATAATTTTAAGTAAAAATATGTCAAAATTTTAAATAAAAATTAATGAAAATGTATTTATTACAAGTCTTTTATAACTAACTTCTTTGTTTTTACACTTCTCTAAATAATCTTGATAAAACATAGTATCTTTGTTATTTAATCTTAAGATGTCATACATAACGTATTGAAGTTAATTTTAGTATTAATCTTCGGATTTATATCTAGGTCTCCATGGTCTTGTTTTGTCTCCAATGATAACTTTCTCAGGAGGATTAGTTAATAATTAATATGAACTATAAAGTTTATCTCTGCATCTCATAAAATAGTGAAACATGTATCTTATTTGAGGATTCTTTCTATATTTAGAAAGTGTAAGCTAAAACTTACAAATAGGGGTAGGATCCAAAGTTGGATTTCCAGAAAACAAATAGCTATCCATATTATCTCGTTATTACGCCCTCTAAATAATTTCACAATAAATATCAAAGATCATTGTACAGTCAAATTTAAAAGGATTATAGTCCTTTTCTTCGATATTATCTTCCTTAACAAGTTCAATTTAGCTTAGCTTAATTTTTAAAAATAGACATTTATTTTTTGAAATTTTGGAATAAAAAATATTTTATTTGAAAAATAAAAACCCTCATTAAACAAGTTAAAGATATCAAAAGATTTTAAAGTTAAAATTTTTACTGGAGAAGGAATGTTATTCTTTAATATTATTTACTGCTTTCTATGTCTTATTAAATAGGGTAGTTTATTGAAAAGGCGAGGAGTTGTATGGGGTAGAGGAATAGTGAGAAAATAGCTATCCCACATCTCAAGAATATCTGTAAAAGATTCGTTAATGGTAATGTTTAAGTTACTTTTGAGTATGTTGTTGCAAAATTTATGAAGAGTATCTAAAAACTATTTTATAATTAAATCAAATGGAGGTATATCCCTACATCCTAACATTTTCTAAATTCTCTATTTAGCTATCAATTCTAAGTCTCTTTTAAGAGTGTCAATTGTCTTTTCAGTTTTATATACTAAATTTTCTATTTTAGTGATTTCCTTTAAAAAGTTTTCTTCTAGATCTTAATAATAAATTGTAGGTTAAAATAGTCTTAAAAAGAAAAAGAATGAAAGAAATACAGTTAAATAATTAGTTATGGTCTGTGTACTGCTCATTTAGAACTGTTTTAAAAGGACTATAAATTCTAAAAGATTATAGTTTCTAAATGTAGTCTATAATGCATATGATAACAGGATAAACACCATTTACATCTTATAATTACTAGATTTATGAAGTTCCTAATAAATTTTTCAGCATATAAGCTCTTAAGTCTTAGAATCTAGTTTCAGGATTATGCTTTACCTTATTAATTGCTGAAGCTCTAGATAAATATAATTCCGAGATGTCTGAATTTTATCTACTTCTCTCCTCTGATTATTCAGTTTCATCATTAAGATCCTCCTTAACTGCATCTTGGTCCTCAGTAATATAGAGTCCTTGATTGTTGCTTTTTTTAGGACTTGATGTATTTGAAACAACTCTAGATCTCCAGGATTTTTAAGAAATAACAGATATTTGCTAAGAAAATCCTAAAGAAGCTCTAGGAGATGAACAAACTGAAGATGACTCTGAAGGAGTATTAGAAAATCTACTTTTGGATGACTGATAAGACATTGCCTTAGATGGCTAGTTTATATATTCTAAAGTATAATCTAAATTAAGGTTAAGTCTTTTCTAAGTAAAATTTTTATAGTAACAAGTAGGAACATATTTCATGTAATATTCATGAAGTGAAGCAACAGTGTTAATTGCTATTGAGAATCTAACTACATTAAATTTATATTATTCTACTATTCTATAGATAGCTATGTCTACATATTCATTCTTAGATTCTTCTCCCAAAATATCAAAAGTCTTCTTAATTATGTTTTATAAAATTTATTTACGCATAAGGATATCCATGTTTTTAGAAGATGACTGAACTAAATCTAGTTAAAAAATTCATTAAAATAAAAATTATTTTAAAAATTTAAAGCTATTTATTTATTACTATCTAAGCTTTCGTTAAAAAGTTATTATTATCTTCTACTGTATGCTTTCTCTTCTCTCTATTAGGATTCACTTAAGCTTTCTGTATCAACAATTAAGTTCAATCTTGTAACCTAAATTTATAATTAATTGTTTATATGTATATAAAAATTAATAAAATCTCACCTCTTTCACTTATTCATTTTCTAGCCATTAGATTTTATAAAGTTTTTTCTCCTCATTATAGCTTAAAATTCTGCAAGCTTTCCAACAAATATCTCCATTATTCTCCTTCCATCTAGAAAATCCATCTATGATTAAACCTTCTAATAATTTCTCTTCAATTTCATCTTTTTCAAATCCTTATTCATCATAAACATACACAGGCTGGCTTTTATAATTTTTTAAATTCTCAATCTTTATCTTGATTAACTCGCCACTAACTTCAGTAAAAGGAATAATTTATTTGGGTATATTAACAGGCTGAAGCAATTTATTTCTTTTGAAATTACTCTTCTTAGACGATGATTAGTTTAGTTTTACAGATAAAGAAGAGTAATTTAAAAAAGAGCTATTTGACATATTACCTCCAAAAGGAGAGTTTTTATAAAAAGAACTTTAATTGGATGGTGAATTTAAGTAGAGAGATCTTTTTTCCTTTATCAATGATTAGTTTAAAGCTTTTTAAATATCAGGTGAAGACATATTTTTATTTTTGCTCAGCTGTTTATCAATCTATTTGAAAAAAATATAAATATTCCACAATAATAAAAACTTAATTTCTACTTCATTGGTAAATTATTTTATATTTGGTCTTAAATCAGGTGAATTTGAGTATTGTAATTCATCTATCATATCTTAATTAGTAGTGTCCGGTGAGTCTTTAAAAGACTTTTTTTATAAAAATTAATTTTCCTATTTGTAGATTTAATACTCCTCAAAAATAGTATCAATGTATGAGTTTAGGTCCCATAGCTATGATCATAAATTTTATAAATCGACTAAATAAATAATTTTATGACTAAGTATTTAATCTAAAAAACTCTAACAAAATAAATTTTTCAATACCATTAATGTTTTTAACATCTTTGATTTATCTAATTATATTCCTAAGTTTTTTTTGCCCGCCACTCTTCTTTTCTAAAGTTTTGATAAAAAAATGTTAAATAATTTAAAGTAGAAATAAAAGTATTGAATGTATAAAGACATACTAAAACCTGAGCTTCTCCAATTTAAACTTTTTTGCGGATGGCATTTAAATCGCTAACGAAGTCCTCTATCATAGAAACGGCTTCAGATGGATAATTCCATATCTAAGATTAGGAAGCAGATTGTTCAAAAGTTTTATCATCCATTTTTAATACCTAAATTTTATATTAATTATTTAATTGATTTGATATGGTATGTTGATTGATATTTTCTTTATTTTTAATTACTCAAATATTAACTAAAAATAATCTAACAACAACAACTTTTATTTATTAAGTATATTTAAATAGGATTCAGATAATGTTGAGTCTATCAATTTAAAATTAAATGTTCTACTTTTGCAGATCTTTCTTTACCTTTACCTTTAAATTTCTATTAGTTATTACATTCTTTCTTTTGAATGTAATTTTTAGCCATTCTATTAGTTAGTTATCATGTTTGATATACATTATTAATCCATAGTTTTAAGGAAAAAGTAAATAACTGTCCCTTTAGTATAACCAACATCTCTGAAAAATTGATAGAATAATATAAATTATTCTAAGATTTTTATTTTTTATTAATTATTTTATTCTGTCAAAAAAACTCAAAAAAATGATTTTAAAATTAAAAATAAAATCAAACTTAAATGAAAAAAAAATAAGAAGATGAAATAAAACTTAAAATTTTGTAAAATTAAAAAAATTCTTCTTTAAAATAAAATAGGGTAAGAATAAAATATGAAGTGGAAAATCAAATATTAAATTGTCTCCATTAACTATTAAATAGTAGTTTTATGGGAGGTATTATTATATTATATTAATTAAAAGAATTTCCATAATCCTTAAATTTGAGAATAATTTTTATGGGGTATTGGTTATATTCAATTCATTTTTAATTATTTTTAACTAATTTGAAAAAAGAATAAATAAATATTCCATGAAATTATTATTAGATAATCAAAAAAGATGAAATTGTATAGAAAATAGATATTTTAGAATAAAATTATAAAGTGTAAAATAAAATAAAAATTCAACTATTTTTATCATGATTTTATGTGTCTGTTAGAGTTTCCCAACATTACATATCTTATGATGGTTCTATTTGCTACTAATATTCTTTTGATTAGTCAGGTTGAGCACCAAAAGTTTATTAGTAGAATACTTTTGCTTCATTTACTTCTTATTTTGATACAGAGGAAAGTGAAGAAGTTGATGGTATAGAAATGACTTTCGATCTTTTGTTTTTATTTTTATTGTTGAAATCTGTTTCAGATTATTTTGCTTTACTTTATACAGATAGATTTACTTCAATTGAATTGCTATGTTCATTAATATCTGAGAGCTATTCAGAGCAATTCATCTCTAGTGAATGGATTATTATTGGTTATTTAAATTAATTAGCATTAAATTCCTAAGATTCTTCAATATTAATTTAATTAGCCATTTACTTTTCTTTTAAATAACTTTCTGTTAATAATTTATTGTTTGGATATGAACTGAGCTAAGAGTTATATACTTGCAAAGATGGTGATTTTCTTAAATCATTTTCATCATCATATTAAGTATATACTGTTGATTGTGTTAGTTTCATTAATTCATCAATTAAGGGACCATCATTTTTCATAAAGACATTATCTATTTTTTTATAAGGTTATTATTCTTAATTTGATTGTTATTTTTGAACTAGTGAATCTGTCTTTTAAAAAATAATTTCCTTAGCAATAGATTATGGTTATTATTACTATTATAGCTAAATTTAATTCTTTTGCAATTATTATAGAGTCTGTAATTATTATTGTTGTTATTGTTATATCTGCTTGTTAGGTAAATTTAACTAATTTTAATACTCTTACTAAATCGAATTCTATTTAGTAGTCAATGCTAAAGTCTTTTATTATTTAGATACTTAGAGTTTTTATTAGTCTTGTTGAAATACCTAATTTTGTTGTATTTCCTTTTGCTGCTAGTAAAAAAGGAGCTACTGTTACTAATAATGAATAAATTTTTCATCTTAAAAGAGAGTTTATTTTAATAAATTTTACTCTTCCTATTTAATTGTTGGTTTTGGATTTCTATTAGAAGTAAAATACTCATTAATTTTCTTTTAAGTTTTTTATTACTTATATGGAGTTGATCTTAGCTGATCTATATTTGAATTGCTGTAGCTAACACTGTTATTGTTATTTTAGTTATTTTCACTAAATAAATTGTTAATACTCCTGCTTAATGGTTTATTGTTACTATTTGACATAGTTTAGCTTGCAGCTTCAAGTTTTTGTTGAGTGTATTACTCATATTACTCCTATAATTATTTCTAAAGCAGAGGTTGGTAATTAAATAAATCATTTGCATACTTTTTACTATTACTATTGCTGTCATATCTCTGGTTGCTAATACTATTACTTAAACACTAGTTTTGATAAAGGAAGGTTGGATTACTATCGGAATAGTCAACCCCTTTTTTAACGGCAGCCTAACCATTACTGAAAATACTGTTTTGTTGTTAAGTCTAGGAAATCATAAATAAATTAGAATTACTATTAATAATTTAGCCACAATTTTATTGAAATGAACTATTTAAATTATATGATTGGTTATTATAACTATTGTTATTGTTACTGTTATAGCTATTTAAATTACTGTTGTTGTAGCTTAATAATTCTTCATCTCTATCTTGAGTAGAATTGTTATTATTACTAAAATTATTATTATTTTATTTTTCTGTAAACTTAATAGGTTTGCTCCCAATAGTTAAAGAAGGGTACTATACAACATTGACCTGAGGAGGTTTGTTCTTTGAGATTTCTTAAAAGATTTTACTTGTTCTTTCTTTATATTCTACCAACTTTTCCTGCTATAATTAAATGATTTCTTCATATTTCTTCAATAAAGACATGGTATTGTTCTCTAATTCTGTATCATCAATATGGAGTCTTAATTTCTAATTTTTTTTTTCAATTTTAGTTAGGGAAATAGCATTTTTGATAGACTCCTTTCTCATTTTATCATAATCCTCTTTAGACTTACCATTAATTTAATTAATTTTTATAGAATGTAATGCGAATTCAATAATTGGAATTTCTTGTATTTGTGGAAATAGCTTTTTAATATCATTAAAATCTTTAATCATTTCTCTCAAATCTGTGGCCAAACGAAATAAAGGACCATCGATTACTTCTTAATGAAGCTTGCGAATTTATGAGTCGATGGATGATATGTCTATCACTAAATCTTTAAAATGATCTGAGTGCTTCTTCTTGTAGCACTTATCACAGCAAAAATTCATTTCTTAACTTTCGATACACTTTTATTAAATACAAACTTTTGTTTTTGAACAACTTTCACAATTTTCTTCACTTTTAGAACCTCCTGAGCTCCTACTGCTTAAAGTTTTTTCAATAGAATGAGATTATTTTGAAGAAAGAGAAGGAAAGGCTGTGAGTGGTCTTTATGAAGAAGACTACTTGTTAGAGCTTTGCAATTAGGTTTCCTAAATAAGAATATAGTTGAATGACAAATAAGAGTAAAAAAAATGAAAGTTGCATAAATATGGCAGATAGACATAGGTAAGAATCAAAATGGGAGAAAACTAAAACAAAAATAAAAAGTGGACTCTATTTAATCACATAAAAGAGTTATGAATTTTCAGTTATGAATCCCTATTTGTAATTAATTTTCTTTTTCGATTTTTACCTCCATACATAAAGCAAATTGAAGTCAGTCTTATTAATTTATCAGTATTGTCTTATATGCTCCAATTATTGTGATAAATTAGGTAAAAAGAATTTTAAATTATTTATAAGTATCAAAAATTTTGATCTATTTGAGCCAAAACTGGCAAAGTTTAAAAAACTTTCCAAATAAAATTTTTTGTGAAATAATATTTTCTAGATTGATATTGCCTTTTTTCATGATTAATTTTACATATGATAAATATGGGCAAAGAATTCATCTATTTTGTTGAAACACATATCAAAATGTAGAAAAACTCAATTCGTCTAGTTAAATCTAATTTATTATTTTGAGAAATAAAATCTGAAATTAAAAAAATCAAATAATAATTTTTATAAAAATTAAGATGAAAATATTTTTGTTCAAATTAAATAAATTATATGAAAGATAAACAAATTTATGATCTAATTTTATATACAGATAAATACATTAGAAAATTGTATTTGAATTGATTTTGTAGGTATTTAAGTTAAAATTACAGCTATATAAATTGTGTTTATTCTATTTGATTTGTAATCAATTTGTTGTCCTTGTAATAAGATAGATTGGAAAATCTTGTTTTTAGATGACTAAATAGACATAAATTTTTCTAAAATTTTTTAGAGATGAATAATCAATTTTTTTTAGATTTTATTTGAAAATTAAATTGTTTATCTTTATTCTAGATTTTCTATTGATAAATAATTTTGAAATTCTATTATTAATTAAGGCATTTTTGATTAACTTTTTAAATATACTTTTATATTTTATATCAGATTTTATGTAATTTTTTTCTATTGAAATTATCTACTTTGTAAATTTTTTTATATCTTATTTGTTTTTGATAGAGGCTTACATTTTTTTAAAAAAATGAGAAGATAATTTAATGATTTAAAACTAAAATATGTGTTAATATTATATCAAAAATAAATAAATTTTTTTAATTTAGTTTTATTTACAGATAAATATTTAGGAAAATTGTATTTTTATTAATACTTAAAACTAGATTTTTGAATAGTTTTTAAATATAATTTTAATATTTTGGTTTAGACTTGTCTTTGAAATTCAAATTATCATTATTACAAAATTGTGCTATTAGATAGTTGCTTAATAAACACCAAATTTAATTTCTTTAACTTAAATTATATTAAATTGAGGATTTTTTTTATCATTTGAGTGAATTTTAATACTAATACATTTTAATTCTAGATTTATAATCAATCAAATTAATCCACTGTTCTAATTTTTGTTATTTGAATAAGGATTTTCTTATTATTCCATATTTGTCTATTAATTGTTAGAAGTAATTTATTATTCATCTCCTTCTGGATTTTAATATTTATCAGAAAAATTCTTTTTTTCAGATTGACTTTAATGTATTACTTCTGAATTTCTTAAACTTTTTTTATATTCATTCTGTTAATTATCTTCAGAAAACATTTTTTCATTTGATTTTCTCATAATTTATTACTTTTAGCTTGAAGTTTATTCATTTTATTAATTATTATGAAATTCGTCTGTTTCATATCCTGTTTATGATTTTAACTAACTATTTTTGTAGTTACTCTTAGCAAATCCTTAGGATGATTTTTACTCATCACTATTTTCAAATTCAGTTTTGTAATCTTCTTGGCAATCCTTTAGTTATGAGATATTATCTTTAGATTTTTAAACATTTTTTTCTTCTGAAAGCCACTTTTTACTTTTATTTTCACCTTTATTTTTTTGAAAATTATAGAGAAAATTTTATAAAAAAAAGAAATTTAAATTTAACCTTAAATTGGCTTAGTGTACATCATTTCATCAATATCCTCTTCTATTTGCTCAGTATAATGGAGTTTTGATCTTTTTTTATGGCTTCTGTATGTTTCTTCATCATGTATCTGTTCATGTATAACAAAGTTTTCATTTCTTTTAGGAGAAGCTATGACTATTTTATTCATGTAGTAAGATTAATCATCCTGATTTACATATAATTTTTATTTCTATTAATCTAGTAAGCAAATATCTTTATGCAATTCTTTTTCTTATTGCTCAAATTAAATAATCTTTTATTCAAGCTCATACAATTCTTATTCCTATCTTTTGATGATTTCTTACTTTTCTCTTTTAAGCTATTAGATATCATTCTTTTTGCTTTCAGAATAATTTTATTAACTTTATTAATCTTCTTACACTTCACTGTTTTGATTTAAGCTAGGATTAGATTTATATTTAGTCTTAAATTATTTTATAAATGATGAGAATTAATCTTTAGAGACAGGTATTATCCCTTTGCTTTCGTTCTATTTTTCAATATTTTCAATTTCAGATTTTAAGTTTTTAAAGTAGATTTAATTTGGATCACATACAACTGGCTTATTACTTGTAGTACTACTCAAAATCCCTCCTTTTTTAAGTTAATTAAGGTATCCATCATACATACTTTGATTCTAACTATATTAAGGATTATCTATTGTTGATAAAATTGATTCATTCATTCCAATTTTTTTATTTCCTGTAATACTTCTAATTTTTTTTTTATTATCAAAATTTTTGATGGGATTTATTTTATAATCAGAACTATTATAATTTTCTTGATCTGAATTGATAGCAGAATAGCTCACACTATTTTAAGAATTTCTCTTTTGTTGTAATTTATAATTTATATTTGATTCATCTTATTTTACTGATCCGTACGCCTTCTTGATATCTAAAGAATCTTTATCTAGCTTATCCTTATCTTAATTGTGTAAAGGTCGCAAAATGATTTTATTTCTTAATCCTATATTCTAATATTAATTGCTTAATTTTGTTAAAGCCTAAAGTTTTATTTCATTTTTTTTAAGAGCCTCTTAATGAGAAATTCTACCTATTTAATCTAAAGCACTACTAGTATAAGAATTATTATGATTATTTGAATAAATAGTACTATTATTTATGGAGGTATTTACAAAATTTAAGCTTGTATTATTTGGGTTTAAGCCAGAATTTTCTTTAGCACTATTTAAATGGCCAGCTGTATTATTATAAATAGAATAGTTGCTATTCAAATTGGTGGAATTATTTATACTGATCTTTGGAAGCTCTATCTGTTAAAAATTTCTTTCTTTTTCTTTTAATATTTCTTTCTACTGTAAATCTTCTTCCTCTTCAATCTTTACATTCTAATTTTAGATAATACTAATAGTAAATAAAACCATACCTTTTTATGAATTTTGAATTGCCATATTAAATTTTAAGTTAAAAATTAATTATCTGTAAATCTAAAAAATATGTAAAAACCTACTTTGATGTCTCTTAACTCATTATCTCCTTTTTGTTTTAAACCAGATGTAGGAAATTGAGAATTTTTAGAATTATTTTATGTTATTATCCTTGTAGAATCGTCTTTAGATAAATCATCATCACTTGTATGATTACTCTTATTTATGATCTTTAAAAAATAAGCAAATGATTAGGAATTAAAATTTATGCAATCTAAAAAGAAGAGTTTACTTTATTTAACTTATTTAAATAAGGCTTTATCTTTTTATTAACAAAAAATTATTTTAAGTGCTCATCATTGATAGGATCATAGCTAAGCTTTGAATTTAATACATCTCCATTTAGAACAAATCCCCCTTCTCGATTTTTAAGTTCTTAAATTACATTCTTTTTTACTAAAGGTTTCTTTATATGGTTCCTATTTATTTTACATTCTCCCTAGCTTGGTAAATTTTTAATGGATTTCATATCACTTCTTAACTATCAACTAATTCAAATATATATTTTATAGTAGTTTAACAATAAAAAATTTGAGTAATTCTATTGATTCTATATATTAATTATAATTTAGCCAAATTGGTTATTCTCAAAAGTAATTATTTTTCTAAATATTAACCAACCGCAAATAAAAAATCAAATAGTAATCTATATTAGTTAATAACGTTTATATTTTCAAAAGCTAAAATAGTTACTATCTCAAAAAGATGAACTTCAGTTGCTAATCAACTTAAATAATTTTCATTTTATTAATTTTTGTCAATATTTCTGATATGGATTAAGGATTAGATAAACAAAGATGAAATAATCTTACATCTTTTACATTCGAAATCTTAATGAACCAATATTATCTAAAAGAAAATTTTTAGGTTTTAAGTAGATCAATAAATATCTATTTTTAATCTATTAATTTATTCTATTATTTCATATTTAGCCTTTTCAGAAAAAAAATTATTGTTGGGTTTTTTTTAAAATAAAAATTTAAAAAAACAAAAATTTTTCATTTATCCTAATAAAATTTAATAGGGTTTAATTTAAACAATTAAAATTTAATAGTTATTTAAGATGAATAACGAAAAATGTTTTTAAAATAATTCTTAAGTTTAAAATAAAATTCTAAAGTTACTTTTAATCTTTATTTTCAATCCATATAAAATTACTAAAAAAAAAAATAAAAAATGTTTATCCATTCGAATGAAATAAATTAAATAATTATTTATAAATAAAGTATGCAAATAAATACCTTGGTCTATTACTTATCTTAAGATCAATATTTTTACTTAAAAAAATAATAAAAGATATTAATTCATTCAAATAAAAAATAATTATGGGGAATTTTAACATTAAAAATTTATAGTAATTATAAAATATCAATATTTTAAAAGATATTTATCCATTCTAATAAAATTAAATCAGGTTTAATAAAAATATTTAAAATTTAGTAGTTACTTTAATATTTAAACTTACTAAAAATATATTTATTTAATTTATCTTTTAAATATTTGTTTTAAAAATATTTGTTGGTTTTAAAGAATGTAAAATAATGTAGTTAGGATTATTTTTTAATTTAATTACAAATTTTAACAATAAAATTATATTTTGCTAAATAATAAATAAGATCATTTTTAAGGGAAGTCAAGTAATTATATTTAATAGATATAAGGCCAAAATTTCCCTGTTACTAGCATTGTATCAGTTGATTCATCATAAGCTATACCATTAAATACAAATCCTTTATTGAAATATTAAGAATCTTTTGTAGTTTAAATTATTTCTTTGGCTAAGAATTCCATATTATATTCTTTTACTACCTAACCTGTAATTAAGTTAATTACAAAAATGATATTGCTATAGTATTAATTAGCTAATAAATATCCTTTGTAGATCTCTAACCTATTATTTATTTTTAAATATTTATTAATAAGTACTACTTAAAATATAAAATTTACTCATTAAAATAAGTACAAAAATTTGAATTTGAGCATCCTTTAACTGTTAAAGTGTTTTTAAGAACTAGGTTTTCATCAAAGAAGAAAATTTTATTTGAACCATCTGTCATAACCAATGAATTATTGTAGTGAGTTAAACCCCAACCCTCTTTTATAAAGCTTGGGTAATCTACTTTTTTAATAAGTGTATTTAAGGTTTTATCAAATACAAACATGGTATTTTCTTTATAAGTAAGAATATATATTTAGTCATTATATAAAGTGCATCCTTCAACGAATATTTAATTATTAAATTGTTAGCTAAAATTAAACACTCCCTATGGCTAGCTTATTGTATTTAAATCTCTATCATATTTTAAAAAATGTGCTGAAGCAATATTATAAAGTCCAGATGTTTCTAATAAATGGGTTGAATTGTAAAACATAAGGCATTATGTATATTAATTAGGTTATCTGTCATATCTCTCTAAGATCTTATAATTATTAACTACCTTTTCACCATATTTAACACTAGTTAATTATTATTCCTCTACTACTTTCTGTTTATTTTTGCTTTTTATCAGCTAGAAACATAAAAGTGCGAAAATAATTCCTATAAGCACAACCCATATCATCTTGCTTTTTTAAGTCTTTTATGGTTACAGCTACTGCTGCTATTTAGCCTTTTTATTTTCCTTTACCATTGATTAGTTTTAATTAGCTTTTTTAACAAGATATTAAAAATTAATTTTTGAAGAAGAATCTTTGATAAATCATTAATTAAATAAATATCTTGAATTTTTATCAAAAATAGTATGACCCTTCTTTCAGTCTTAATAAACCTGAAAGAATTTTTTATAATAATAATGAATGTAAATATTTTAATTTATAAGCACGTGCTTTTATTTCATATAAAAAATTAAGCATAAATTATTAACTTAAGCCAAAAAGTTTTTTGTATTTTACTCAACTAAAATAGCTTTTATTATTTGAAAATAAAATAAATTTATAATTGTAGATAAATGTCAGACATTTTAGATATTAAATATTAGGAATTGATTGGTATAATATTATAATTAGTATCCATCCATTTATTTATTATATTCTTTATGTTTCATTAGAATGGTTGAAAAGCAGAAATTAGATTCCTAAAGAATGGACCAAATAATTAAAGGCCGTCTAGCTAAAAATGAAGGAATTACTTGATAAAGCAGATCAAATATAAGATAAAAATATTGTATAATACATCAAAGAAAATAAAGAAGGTAAATATATAATTTGAGCTCGTCTGCAAATGATTTAACTTTCATTTTTTATAATTTTAATTTAGAATTCAGCTATTATCACTTAGAAAAAGTTATTGCTATGCTTTTGCAAACTCCCGAAGCCTAGCAAAAAAGCTTCTTTGGAGGTTATACAAATTAGCTCATTAAGGATTGGATAGCCATTGAAAAATTCTACAAAAAAGAAAATATTCACTTAATCAGTTTAGCTAAATTACTGATTCAAAATGTTTAATATGAAATGTAAAAATAGCATATTTTTAACATTGACTAAGTATATTATTTTTATAAAGTCCAGGATTTACTAAAAATGTGAGCATGCTTGAAAATCAGATTAAATATTCTTCTTAGAAAAAATTAGATTTTGAAAATACCATCAAAAAACAATAAGCTGAATATGAAAGCTAATGTGCTAAATTAGGTATTGAAGGAAAGAATTTAGACTTAGAAATAGCTGCATTAGCTTCTAAATTGCCTGAACATTTTTAGAAAATTGAAAGTGCAGCAAAAACAGAATTAGTTTAAAAAGGTTTAACTTACTACTATGAATTTACTATGTATGTTAATAGCAAATCTACCAAAGAAGTATTATTACAAAATATAAAGCAATCAACAAATACCTAATTTATTGTTTTATTTTTAATAGAACATAAAGCTATCTTTACTTGATGAGCTAATCTTCCATGGAGATGAACCTATTAGCATTTATGAAAAAAGAAGAGATAGTAAAGAAATCACTGCAGATGATGAAAATTTAATAAAAATTAAGTAAAATCTTATTAATCAATGGAAAAAAAATTAAAAAACTGTATTTTGTAAAAGATATGATTGGTATCAGAAGTTTTAACAAAATAAATAGAAAGAAGATTAAATAGACTGGAATATAGATATCACAGATGTAAATATTTATATTATAATTTTATGAACTATATAATTAAATAAAAAAGGCTGCTACCACACAAGAATAAGCTGGTGGAATTAATTGGGATATTGAAGACAATACTAATAAGGAGAGTGAAGGAATCAACTGGGATTTTGGCACTACTACAGCTGCCACTACAAACTAACCAGTAGAAACTCAAGCAGCAGAAATTATAGAAATTAATTGGGATATCAGTGATCTAAATGCTCAATCTGCTAATGTTGATTTGAATATAGAAGATTTAACTTCTTAGAAATTTTAAGAAATAGAAACAATCCTCTCTAATAGAATGTATAGAAACCAAATTATTGGAAATATCAGTGAAGTAAGATTAAATAAAAGTGTTAATTGAAATTAAATTTATATTAAAATAAAAAAGTTAATATAATTCTTGAACCAAAGATATTTGGAATCCAAGCAATACTCTGCAAATAGTATTTTACAAACATATGAAAATACCTCTGAAGGTTTGTTAGATATAAAACCAGAAGAAATCAAGTTAATTAAAGATTGCTATGAAAGTTTATTAAATAGTATAACAAACTTCTAATTCCGTTAGCTTCTTTTATTCAAAGAATAACAAAAGTAAACTTATTATTAACATTAATACAATATTTCATATTATTTTTAATTATGAAAAGGTCTTGTGACAGAATTATTACCTAGTTAAACTCATATAAAGAAAATATCAAAAGATATGAATAAAATATTAAAAATATGATTAAAAAAGAATAGGAAAATTCTGAATAAGTTAAAGAATATAGTTCAAATAAGTAAAAGAAAGTAGTTTAAGCTCTAGAATTAAAAGATGTAGTTGAGAAAAAGTTAACTGAAGCCATTAAAAGAAAATGTGTTTTAGTAGGAGATATCTCAAAATTAAAAAAGTGAAACTAAAATTAAAATATTTATATTGTAATCAAATATTAATAACAAATGTTCAAAAATATTCCAATATTTATAAAATATCTCTCAATAATTCTTTTATTCTATTAATTAAATTTAATATTTTAATAAATTTTATTTTGGGTAAAGAAATCTGCACTGTAATACAAAATTAACTAAAAAAAAATATAGAGAATAAAAAAATTTTATATTTAGAATTGTTTTCATATTTTTGTAAATATGAAATTATTTTTGCTTGATTTTTAAATATTTAAACTAATCTTTTGTCAAAAATACAAATTTGCATTTTTAAAATCTACTCTTTGCAATATCAATAAATTAACAAATCGATTCTTAATTAAAATAAAAATTATGAGTAATTTTAAATTAATAATCTAACTATTTCTTATATTCATAATTTTTAATTAAAAAAGGGGTTGGGGTTGGGGTTGGGGTTGGGGTTGGGGTTGGGGTTGGGGTTGGGGTTGGGGTTGGGGTTGGGGTTGGGGTTGGGG
>JH720400.1:2398-116941 GCA_000231825.2 Tetrahymena elliotti 4EA
ATAACAAAAAAAATCTTTTTAGGTAGAGATAGTCTTATGTATGGTATTATATTTTGATTTGAATTAGATATTTCTATTTTTTGTTTTTAATTGATAATTTGTTATTAAGTTTGAAACTATTTACTTAAAATTATATTAATAAATAAAAATTACTTAATTATTAGAAAATTAACTCAATTTATAAATAATGTTTTTTAGATATTTTTGTAATCAAAGATTTAAAAATTAGAACTAATTTGATAAAATTGAATATTAAATAAATAAAATATTAGCTAGTACTGAGTTTTTAGATGTTTAAACAAATAACTATCTATCTTTATATACATTCCAGTTTATTTTAGATTTTATTAAATTTTTTGATTACTAAATATCATGTTAGGTCTTGGTTACACATTGGGCAACTTATATATTTGAATAGCCATTTATATAAACACTTTTCATGAAACATGTGATTACATTTAGTCTTTCTGACAATATCATCATATTCAAAATCATCTAAACAAATAGCACATATTTATTCTTTAAATGAGTTTTCAAGCTAGAATTACTCATATTTATTACCTTAAGTAATTTGCTCCATTTCACTTTTAATTTAGTTTTCTCTTTAGGTTTTTATTTCTTCAATTAAATTTCTGTTTGTCTAAGGAGTACTTCCATTTTATCCTTATGGTTGATTTTCTTTTTTTTATTCTTCATTTGTCTCTTGCAACTCAACATGTTTTTCTTTTTTCCCCTATTTTATTATCAAAAAGAAGTTAGTTATGATAAGAATTCATTAGTAAATACTTTGTTAATTTTTAAATTTTATTTTTATCCTTTTTTTGATTAATTGATTGAAATTGATTAAAGACCAATTAATCAAAAATACAATTTCATCAAAAAAGTTAAGTTTTCAAAGATTAAATAAGATATTTTCTATATCAAAAAGAATCATTTAATAATACTGTAAGCTTATAATCATATTCTATTTACTAATTTATTTTCTCTTGTTGTTCCTATTAAACTAAAATTAAAAATTTTTTTTTTCTTTGAAATATATTTGAGATGAGTTGAATGTAACAAGTAGTTAGTATTATTCTTTTAAAGGTATTTTTTAAAGTTTTGTATGATTTCAAAAAAATGAATGAATTTCGCATTTTTAATTTAGAATATTAAAAATTAAAACTAATATGATTTAAATTATTTTTGGAATATTTAAATGAATAGCAATCCTATTCAATATATTTTAAGCTTATTCATCATATTAATTTTGAATTTATTTAAATATTTTAGAGTGTAAAAGATTAAGTTGAATGGTTAAAATTAGATTGTCTATTTTTATGGTTTGGTGATTTTATTAAAAATAATTAGATTGAAATTAGTAGTATTTATGGATATTTATACTTTTTAATGTCAAATTAAACGAAATATTTTTTGGGAAAATCCTTTTAAAAATGCTAATTTATCTTGCTCTTTTATCAAAATTTTCTTGAATATAATAAAATGAATTTGAATTAAACTTACACTGGTTGCTTTGTTGAAGCAGAAGATGCACAAAAAAGAAATAACCAAAGTAACTAAAAGAGAAAGCAATATAAATAAGATTAAGTTATTTTCATCAATCAAGGTGATGTTTTTGATGTTCAAGGTTACATAAATGTAAGAAGTAGAAGGATTTCTAATAAATAATATAATAGAGTTTTCATTAGGATTTGGTTGGATTACATTTGAGTAGTTTGTTGAATTAAAAACTAAGTTTTCAAAGTATTTAAATTAAGTTGGGAATTCATTTGATCTATCAGATCTATACATGTGTATGTCTGGTACTTAAGAGTGTTTGATATTCATTTCTAATTTTAACTCATCTTCAGCTGATATTTTATAGATTTGTATATACCTACCTTCAAAAGGTTTAATTGATACTTCAAAAGGGTAGTAATTAGTAACTATCTAAATATCATATTCACAGAAAGGACCAAATCTATTCTTTTCACAAATACATTTTCCTAGAGTTTAATCATATTTACCTTTCTACTAACAAAATATATTTTCTGTAAATTTAAACATCAAATTAGCATTGACTGCATCCAATTCTGAAGAATCATCACTATTAGACTATTTGAAATAATTGATTCTTGCATAAACTAAATAAAAGTATTGCTCATTAAATTTAATATGATCAATCATATGAGATAAAGATAAGATAGTTATCAAGTTTTCAGGGCTATATTTTTATGAAATAAAGGCATTTTAGCAGTCTATTAAAGCAGAATATTCATAAATGTAAATTTGCAATTCATAGATCTTCTACTTTGGCATTGGTTTTAAATTAAGATATGATAGCTAAACCACCAATTATCTAGGATAATTACTATTAAACTAATATACAGAAATATTCTAATGTGTCTTTTAAGACAATTCAAAATTGATATCTGTTTTAGTCCCTTCTATTTCTGTGTAATTGAAATTATCCACATCATTAGTCTCTTATGATTTAACTCTTTAATTACTTAGTAAGTAAAAGATGCTAAATCCAAATAAAACTAATTTAATCATTCAATTACTAAATGTATCTGCGATATGCTAAAACTATATTAATGCCTAAATTTGGTGCTTTTTTTTGTTGAAGTAAATGAATACTATTCGTCACTATCCTCAGTTGGTAATGAGTAAAAATCTATTAGATTATTTTATCAATAATTTATTAATTTTCTTTTTTTAAATTAAAAAAAATTTGCTAATACAATTATTAAAACAACCTGAAAAACTTCTTTTTAGTCAGAAATAAGAATGAATATTTAATTCAATAAATGCATGGTAAAAGAAAAAGGAATAGACTTATTTTCAAATCAACTAAAAAAGAAATAAACGGGCAAATAAATAAATTTACCAAAAAACTGCACTCTATAAAATGTAACAAATAATCAAAATTAGCAAATTTACAATCAATTAACTCCTATCTTAATAAAAAATTTACAAAAACTATTAATGCATCGATTTGGATTTCTAAAAAGCTGTACACTCATTTTATAAATTTGTAAATTAAATTAAAAGCCCAAGTTACTTTTTTTAAAAAAAGCACCAACACAAAATTTATAAATTAAAGTTGTTTTGATAAAGTAATGACTGAATTCATAAAATGTTTACTATTTGTTATTACTGTAGATAAATCTCAAAAAAAAATATTTATTTTCAAAGGTTAAAGGTTTGGTTTCAATGAGATAAATGAAATTGATAGCCTTTATTGTCTTTAAATTGATTCAGTACAATATTATTTTAAGTGCATAATAAATTAAAATTTTCTATCTTATCATTTATTTATCCATTAAATAATAATGAATAGTTAGTATTTCGAGATTAATTTCATAGAAATTTTCTATTTGTTCTTCTCAATCAAATACAATAATTTCTGAGAATTTAATGACTGATTGTTCCTTTCCATTCTTCTCTTTTAGATTAGTCTTTTTTTCATTTTAAAAGTCATTTTTCATATTTATTGCTAAATGAGATATGTATTTTTTTAAATTAATAAGCTTAGACACTGCTACTTAAATGATGTAGCCTGTGATTTGTCTTGATCGTACCTAAGAAATTTTAAATAATTAACTTTAGTAATTTTTAAAAAACTAAATAAATCAGGTTAAAGGTTAAATTTTTATTATGAGTCTTTTGTTTTGAAAAATATTTATTTTTTGTAAGAAAAATAAACCTTAATAAAAAAGTACTTCTCTCTAACTATTTCTAAATCAAAATTTTATTTGGATTAGATTCATTCTTTTCATTTTTAACTCAAAATAAATAATAATTTTAAATTATCCTTATCTATTAAAATCCAATAAACTTCTTTATATATCTCAATAAATGAAACATATTTTTAATGTTCATTCTCAATATACTTTTTAGAAAGCTTAGCTTAAAATTTTAAAGATTTTTTCTTAAATAAAAAATATTTTTCTATGTTTTGAATAAATATTTTTTAGAAATATTTTGTTCGTTTTGAAAATTAAAAGAAATTTTTTAAATGAAAATTTTTGATAACTTTCAAATCTAATTACTGAAATAAAAAATAAAAATATTTCAATATTAAAATACAAAAAAATAATATTTATTATGTCAAATTTATTTTAAAATAATTTCTTCTGAAGAAAGAACTATAGATAAATTAGAAAGCTTTTGAAGTAATTATCCATAGCTATTAGTTTCTTGGTAATCAATATTATTATCTTATAGATTGAGAGATAGATTATGCAAACTAGTGCATTTTGAAATTTCCTTTTGGCTATTTCCTATGCAAGGTACTGGTACTATGCACCTTACTAACCTAAACTATTATATTTAAGATCAAGTGTTAAGGAAGTTAGATTAGAACACTTTGCTAATTCTTACCCAAGGTACAAAGCCCCTTCTTCTTAAATTTGATTTCTATACAAATCCAAATTCAAAGAAGTAAGCTGAGTTAATTTAGCTATTTCTTAACCTATCCTTTTAGAACCATTTTCACCTAGATCAATATCACTTTAATGAAGGGTTAATTCAGTTAGTTTTGGGTACTTAGCTATTTCTTTCCACAAGGTTATAACACCTTTTTCATCAATATCATTTTATTTTGCATCTATATGATGAAAGAAGTCAAGTTAGCACATTTAGCCAATTCTTATCCAATAGCTTTAACACCATCATTTTCAATGTTATTACTTTATAGGTTTATATTTAATGATTTTAGTTAAGGACATTTTGAAATTTCTTAATCTAAATTCTTAGCTCCTTCTATGCCAGTATTATTATATTTAAGAAACGAAGTTAATGAAGCAAGATGAGGAATTTTTGATATTTCTTATCCTAAATTAAAGGCTCCTTACTCTTTTATGTTATTTGCATGTAAATCAAGTGTTAGTGAAGTCAATTTAGGACAATTTTCTATTCCTTAGGCTAAATTTAGGACTCCAGTATCACCTAATTTATTATCTTTTAAATCAAAAGATAAAGTCGAATATATTATAAAATTTTGCAATTTATTGACCTAACGCTTAAGAAATCTACTCTCCTATGCCGTTTTCTGATAAATCAAGATTCAAAGTTATAAGATTACTACATTTTGATATTTCTTAAACTAAATTTATAGCTCTCTACTAGCCAATAGATAACCCACTAAAAGTTAAAGTCTAATTATTGAGTTTTGGGTATTTAGCAAGTTATATAACCTAGATTTTAAGCACCTTCTTATCCAACAACTTAGACATCAGAATCGCCCAAATTATTTTCTCTTAAATTTAGATTTATAGATCTAAGGTTACTGCATCTTGATATTTCTTAACCTAGATCCTTTGCACCCTATTTACCTACTTTTTTATCACTTTTGTGAAAAGAGATATTCAAACTTGTTAAGTTTTAGACCACCTCTTGTTATGAACCACTAATTTGATTTAATTAGGTTAAATATTAAAATTTTTATTCCATTATTTTTACTATGGTTTTGATTTTAAGATAAGAATAGTGATTTTTAGTTATTTTTTATTTTTATTATTTTTATTACTTTTATTACTTTTTCTAAATCCTTCTGTTTTTTCTTTCCAATTAAATAATTGGTTTAATATTTTGAACACATTAAAATACCTCTAATTTATTACTAGCCAAACCTTTTTACAGTAAAGTAAAGTTAAATATATTAAGAAGCGTTTATTAAACAATGATTAAAAACAAAGAGGTGGTAGGTTTATCTAAACAAATTTTATAAAAAAATAATCCCTTCACTTTATGCTTAAGAAAAGTGATTTTTTGTAAATTTAAATAGATATTTACCTCCCTTTCAAATTAACTATTGGTCTGTATTTATTTATTATATTTCACTTAATTTTACTGTTAAGCCTGTATGAAATTAGAGGGATTTACGTTTTATTATTTTAATTGAGTTTTTGTTGTATTTTAACTAAAAATCGCAGTATTTTAAAATATTATTTAATAATAAGATTAATTAATGCAATTAATTAAAGATAAATGGATGATAAGAGTAATTTATTTAGTTGTTATTTTTAATAGATTAAGATGAGGATTAGTTGTGTTATGTAAAGTGTATATATTGTAAATCAATCAGTTTCTTATTTTTAGAGTTTAAAAGAATAAGATACCTATATATTTTTACTTTTTGATAGTAGTTTGATTATAGTTATTAAGAAGTTAGTTTAATAAATATGTATGAGGAGGATGAAGATAGCGATTTAAATAAATCCTAATTTTCAGACTACTCTGCCTTGTCCCCTACAAAAAAGAGCAAAAATAAGTTTGAAAAGCATTAGGAGATGATGCAATTTTACGACTCTTAGCCTTATCTCAGTTTTGAAACTTAAACGATTGCATCATAAATAGTTGATTTGCTTTTAACAAAAGGAGCTAACAATTTATACGAGAAGTATCTAATTACTAAAATGCCAGATTTTCAATCAAAGGAGATTAACGGTTTGATTAGTGCATTAATATAATAAGGGATATTGTATGGAGATAAGGGTGAGTCATATGAAGATTTAAAAGCATATTGGAAAGAAGAGAAGGAACCAGTAAAATTTTGAAATATTTTGTGTTCTACATTCATTTGGATTTTATAAGCTAAGATGATAAAAAAGCAAAAATAAATGCAAAAATAAAAAGAAAATGAAGAGAAATTATTTAATTTACTCATTTATTTTAATAAAGTAAGTTTTAAATTACGATTCGAGGTCAATCTATGCTGTTAATGTAGATTTCAAGCAAATAGTTATTGATGAAACAGAATAAGATGATAGCGATGCTAAGTCTATTATGAGTAATTCAAGTAGGTTTTCATTTGCATCAAGAAAAACAAATAAATTATTGTAGACATCATAAAGGATACTAACTCTGAGTAAAATCAACTAAAATATGTTAGAATCTACAGTTAAGTAAAAAAAACCAGAAAAATTTCAGCCAGAACTTGTTAGAATGCCTGATGAAGCTCCACCAGAGCCTGATCCAGTTGCTGATAGATTAAGGCTTGCAAGAGAAAAAAAGGATTATGTGAGAGCATTAGAATTGGAAAAATAAAAGAAATAAATGTAGGATGAACTAGATTTTGAAAACAAAAAAAAAGAAGCTCAAAAATTACTTAAACACAAATAATTTACTCATGATTACAATGGAGATATTATTTATTTGAAAAAAGATAGAGAATAAGCACCTATCCCAAATAATATTATTAATTTAGATGCTAAATCTAAACAGCCTTCTGAAATTGTGAAAGAAGCTATTTTCGTAAAACAATTTTATAAAATACTTTGCTATTTATTTATTTAAATATTTGTTAAAGCCAAGTGAAGAAGGTAAAAAAGTCAAATAAATGAATTTCAGGTCGTAGCCAAAGTTTAAACTTCTCGAAACTTTAGAGTTTCATAATTAACCATTACTTCATCTTACTTTAAAGGTAAGAAATGAACAACTTTGTTTCAATTTTATTAAATTAAATATTAATGAAAATTTATGATAATATTTAGCCAAATCCAGGAAATAAAGTCATGACGATGCAAGGGTAGATTATAGAAGGTGGATTTTTAAGCATATAGAATAGAATGAGAAAGGGAGAGTATGATAAAATGATAGAAAGTCTACCGAATAGGCCGGTTGCTAATTATTTAGGAGGCACTCAAACATAATTTAATTAGTAGATGATAGATGAAATGATGCAAAAGGAAGGGAAACATCCCAGGTTATCACTACACAGCTCTGTAAATAATTAGTTAGAAAACAATATAATTTTTAATTGATTTTTGTTAGTCTTAAATGAGAATCTTCAATAAAGATGCTTTAGAGAATATGCTTGAAGAAAAAAAGAAAAGAAAGTCAAATGTATCTCAAGATAATATTGAGGACGACTCATTAGATCAAATGAGGCAGCAGATAATAATAAAGGAAAAAGAAAAACAAGAAAAAGAGAAAAAGAAAAAGGAGATATAAAAACAGATTAAGCTTGAAAAGATAACCATTTACCCCTCAATAGGTAAAAAATATTTAATTTACAATAATATATAAATATTATAAATAGAAAAAACAGTTGAAAATGGTGAATATGCAATTTAGACAGCACTGACTTCTCCTAATGCTGCTGGGGCTGGGGGCTAGAAAAAAGAACCAATTACCCGTCTTCACTTAGAAGTTGAAAAATTTGATTTATAAAATATAAAAGATCCTACTTGGGGTGACCCAAATCTTGCTAAATCATAAATGTTGATGATATCTTCAGAAAGCCAAAAACGAAGTAAAGAACCAGTTAATTTCAAAATAAGAAAATAGTAGAAATTAGTAAATAGCAATAAATAAATGAAAATGACAGTATCAAAGTTTTTCAATTCATGATGAATATTTAATTAAAATATTTATTAATTAAAAATACTCAACTTGTTCTAAAAATAAATAAAAGCAAATTAAAAAAATTAAAAACTTTGAAAACCTCATGACATAAAACATACATTAAAAGTAAATAATTCAATTAAAAATAAAAATGGTGAAAAAATTAAAAATAAATAGCAAAATTGCACAAAAAATAAATTATTTATATTTTGATTTGTATATGCATAATTCATTATTCCACCATTCTGATTACTTCGAATTGTGATTAAAAATACTTATTTCTGTCTCTTTTTTTTATTTTCTTGCTTTAAATTGATGGTCAAATTTTACTCTTTATTTATCTTAATTTCAGATTTTTTTGCAAACAAATTAAAATTTATAAAATTTATTTTAATTTTACTCAATTTTTGATAATATAAATCAAAGATTTGAGGAAAGAAAATGTTCATGTCTGAGAGGATAAATTCTTTTATTAAGGAGATCATCAGTTAAGTTTTATTTAATTTTTATAAAAGAATTTTAGTAAATTTTGAATTTAAGTGTAGACAAAAGATTTTGTTTTTTTGTTTCTAAACCAATATAAACGTTTTTTTAACTTTAATTGACTTTGCTAGCATATCTATTTAAAAAAATATTGAAACTTATTTCATCTAAACTGAAATTAAAAGAATGGTAATAATAGATAATTAATCTGTAAATTATTGGTTAGGTAGAACTTTAATCTAAATCTGGTATTGAATCTAAATTAATTATGATATATTTTGCTTAATTAATTACGAATTGCTTTTTTTTGTTTGAATAAAAAGATTTAATAAAAATTTGGAGCTAATTTATTAAAAGCTCTTTGAAATAAAATAAGATAGTTAGTAATTACATCTGATTTCAAGATTTAAACTTTTTCAATCTCTAGAAATGTTTATCAATAAATTTGTAAAGAATTTTATAAAAGTAATTTATTTTTGACGAGAAAATAATTATTAAAATAGGATTATAAATTTTTAAGGAAAATAAATTTCAGGAATTCAAATCAAGAAAAATATAAGTAAGATTGAGTAAGTAAAACCTTAAATGATAGTCAGAAAATAAGTTAATGTTCAAATTATGACCTACTATTTAAAAAAATTTTTGTATAAAAGAATTTTCAAATAAGTAATTCTTCAAAGCAATTAAATGAAAATGTGTACAATTTGATATTAATTATTTTTATATAAAAAACAAACAATCCTAAATCTTAAATCTAAAAAAGGATAAATGAACAATTTGAGGAATTAAAATAATAATAATACATCCAGCAAAATGTTAAATGCAAATTAATATGGATAAGTCAAAACTTTAGGTTAAAATTATACAAACAATGTTTTGAGTTGTATTAGTTAATAAGTTAATTCAAACCAAGCTACCTAAATTGGATATGGCAACAATTTATAAAGTTTAAATAAAAACTAAAATCTTGATATATAAAAATTATAATTTTCAGAGATTGTGGATTTATTTGTAAAATCTGATGAAAATAGTATATCATAGGATTCATAAAAAAATAGTTAAAACACTTCACGCTCTTTAACTTAGAGTCCTGATTAATAAAATCTTTCCTTTGATAATAGTAAGTCAACCAAAGATTATAATGTCTCCTCCTAAAATCATTTATCAAATAATAAAACTGCTTTAAGAGTAACAAAAGACAAACAAATTGAATAAATTGCTTATACCATTCTAAAGGATAGAAAACATATCAGTAGTGAAGATATTATTAGTTCATCTTTGAACAACTCAAATGGGATTTTGAAAATTAAATTTAAATAAGAAAATTCAAAGTATAAATTATACGCAAGAATATTTATTAATGATTCGATGTGTGATAATTATTTATAGTTAATGAATACCTTGAGTGTTAAATGTGAAACCAAATATAACCTCAAAGTTTAACCCAGAGTGGAAAAGAAAAAGATGAATCAAAAGGATATTTTAGAATTTTTTGCCTTTGAAATTACAAAAAAA
The DNA here is from genome assembly GCA_000231825.2 of Tetrahymena elliotti 4EA. NCBI lineage: Eukaryota > Ciliophora > Oligohymenophorea > Hymenostomatida > Tetrahymenidae > Tetrahymena > Tetrahymena elliotti. The sequence goes on from JH720400.1 coordinate 12,728, forward strand.
ATTAAATGGTAATGAATAAAATAAGAATAAATTTCAGAGAATGCTAAATATAGAGGATGGAACAAATAATTTTCTCCTATATTAGGTTAACAAGCTATAAGGAAATAAAAATATCTTTCTCTCAATAGATTGCTTTTCATAAATATTTTTCCTCTTTGCTTAATTTGGATTTAAATTCTTGAAATTGTTCTTTTCTTCTTAATTTTTAACTTTCAAAAATAAATAAAAAAGTATTGATTGTGGTCTTTTTTTTTTATTACATTTTATTTTTTATTTTTATTTACAAAAAAAATATCTTTTTTTTACCAAAAGAAGAGATTAAATTATCTCATTTCTATTCATTTTATCTTTTTTATTTTGTATTTTTCTGAAAGATTTTTGCAATTATTATTTGCTTGCTTTTCTCTTTTTGTTCGTTTTTCTCCTAATCTAAGCATTGAAGTTATTTTTTAGATTTTTTTGTAATTCTTTTTTTAAAGATTTTTTTCTAGAATTATTAAAAATATCTTTTTTAATCTACCTAACTAGCTTAAGAATCAATTAAAATTAAACAACTTTGTTTCTATCTTTTTTTATTTAAATTATTTTGTTTCTATAATTTACTTTAAATTATAAAAATCAAGAATATCAAGGAGTTTTATATGTAATTTGAAAAAAAATATTTATTGTGGAAAAATAAAATAATTTTTTTTTTCTTTTTTATAATGGTTTCTAGTGAACTGATTCTTCTGGATTAAGATTTAAAAATATTTTTTAGTTTTTCTCATTTAATGTAAGTTTAAATAAATTATAAGAGAACAAATGAAAATTAGCTTAATATTACAATATTCACTCTTCATCAATGGATTTTTGTAATAACACTTAAAAGGGATTTATTTGATGAATTAAAAAATGAGATAGTAATTTATTAATTAAATTTAATATTTAGTAGAAATAAGGTAAATGGCAAAAAAATAATAAAGATATTTTTATGGTATTATAAAATTAAAAAGTTTAATTTATGATACAAATTTTTGATTGATTTGAGATTTGTTAACAGAAACAATAGCTAATATTAATTAAACATCAAAAGAATGCATAAGAAATTTCCTGCAATTTTAAGTGATATAAATGGAGTTCTACTTAAAAATAAATAGGTTATAAATAAGCGAATAAAGTCAGCAGTGCATGACTTGAGATAGCCACGATATACTGAATCTAATACTTAGTTTTAGATACCCTTTTTATGCATTACTAACTAGTTTTATTCAAATTAGATGTAGGTTGCAGAGATGCTTAATTAGCAATTTTAATTATAAAAAGATTTTTAATTAGATCAAAGGCACATAGCTCTTAGCTTTAGCCCTCTACTTAGATACAAAGATTTCTTTTTAAACAAACAAATTCTTTTTATTGGAGATTAAACCAGAGAAGATTTTGAAAAAATTGCTGAATAACTCCAAATTGATAGTTTTCTAACATAAAATGAATATTTGAGCTTAAGAGAGGAGTTTTCTTCAAATAATTAATTAGAAGAAGAAAAAGAATTAAATTAAAGTATTGAAGTTGTTCTATTTTTTAGCTGTCCTAAAAATTGGGAAATTTCTCTTGGCATCTTTGATTCTATTAGATAATCTATAGGATAGCGTTAGAGCTTATTATTTTAAACCCCTTCATTTATTGCCATGCATAATGATAATGTTGAACTTAGCGATTAATCTCTTTACACACTTCCAAGAATCAACATGGGAGTTTTTAATGAAGTATTTAAAAAACTACATTCAAAACTCTATCACTTGGATGCATAAATAAATATGATGGGAAAACCTGAAAGAGAATCATTCGAATATTCAAGTAATTTATTAAAAAAACTATTCAAAAAGAAATAAATTAAAAAATTTTTAAGATTTTGACAATTTTAATTACAACCAAAAAATATCTAACTATGAATCAATATTCTATCAGACAATTTTAGCTTAAAAAATATAATTGAAATAATTAATGAAAATTTAAATTATAAAAGGAGGAGTACTTAAAAAGTAGATTATAGAAAGCATAGGAAAAGAAGAAAGAACAGAGGATTTAATATCTAATTTTTATATGATAGGAGATGATCCATATAGTGATATTCTAGGAGCTAATAATTATGGCTGGAAATCTATTTTAGTCAAGTAAAAACGCATTTTTTCCAAATAATAAACAAAGTTTTTTAAAAATATAAATAGGACAGGAGTCTTCTAAGGTAAAGAAAACGATGCTATGTATCCTGCAAAATATGTAGTTGAAGATTTCTATGAAGCAATTAAACTAATAGAATCATTGGAAGGAATATAGATTATAAATGATAAATGAAAAATCTCAAAAAATACTGAAATTTTAAAATATAAAATCAAATTAAATTTACCAAAGCAATTTTAAGCTTTTTAATTTATAAAAATATATCAAATAAAATTTATTTATTCTACTCTTGTAAATATTTATTTATTATTTCTAATTTTAGTTCTATCAAGTTTTAATTTCTTCATTTAACTCCAAAGGTTTTTCATTTGTTTATTAAATCTAAGTTAGAAAATTTAATTATCCTTTACTTTTATCCTGAAACTACAATTTAAGAGATTTAAAATATTATTTTAATAAAAATTATCATTTAATCAATATTTTAAAATTTTTTATTTATTATTACCTTTTTAAAGGCTCTTTTGAAAGAAATTTTAAAGTAATTTGTATTATTATTTTGTTAATTATCATCTGTTTAGTAATTATTACTCAACTCAATATGCTTTTCAATGGCTTAATCAATATTTATTCTTGTAAATAACTTTATTTTTATGTAAAATAAGAATTAAATCATTAAAAAAATTGCATTCTTAAAATTCTATTTTATAATTTTAATTTTTTGCCTCTAACAAAATAAATTAAGAATAATATTACAATATATTGAAGTTTTTTAAAATGGATAACTTTGTAAATTTTAATTTTCTATGTTACTCTTCTTTTTTGAGTAAATAAACATTTATCTTTAGTTATCTCTAAATGTTTAATAATGTATTAAAAACAAATATTTCATTTTTTTTCTTCAAAAACCTCTTTCAACAGAATAAAGTTTTTTTGAAATTAAAATCAAATAATTTTATATAAAATGAAATAAATTTATTTGCACTTGTTTTTTTATTTTTCAATTTTCAATTTTACTCTCTAAAAGTATTCTTTAAGTTTTAATTATTATTTTTAATTAAAATAAATTTTAAATAATTTTGGCTCATACTAAGTTTTTTTGTTGATTTTTTTACTGAATATCTATCTATTTATTTTAAAGATTTTCTTTGTTGATTTGAATAATTTTGAAAGATTTTATAACAACTATTTTCTATGTGTTAATTTTAAGATGTTTTTATCTGTTTTTGGCATTTTTAAGAAGGTTAATTATAAATAATTGATTGTTTAATTTTGTGGAATAAAACATTTTACTTAACTTATTTATGTAGATTTTAGAATATGTTTGGTCATAATTTGAAATTATTAAAGTTTTTGTATCACTGTTTATTTCACTTTTTGCTACTTAAAATTCAGATTAATTTAGAAATATTGTAATAATTTAATTGATTACAATTTAAAATATCCGCTAAATTAAGTGTTTATAATTAAATATCTCTTAATATTAATGTAAGAAAACTAAGATAATGCAGCAAATATTGCTTAACAAAATGGAGAGAAGGATAAAAAAAATAAGTAAAGAGATTTGAAAAAATTATAGAAAAAGATTGACGTCATTAAAGAAGGAGAAATTAAGGCTAAATAGTAATTGATTATCAAAATAAAGCATTGATATTAATTTATCATTTTATTTAAGGAAGTATTTTTAGGAGAATAAGATAGATTATGATTAGTTTTATGAGACATAGTATTAAAATTTTAGAGTAAACAATTTTTCATTGAATTGATAATAATAAATATCGCAAAGGACTGACCATTTTATATTTTTAAAAAGAATCCTTCATTGAATGGTTGGAGAGTTACTGTTAAATAAGCTATTAATGAAATTGATGAAAAAATGAATACCGATAAATATTTTATATAATTTTTGACATCAATAGGGAGAGTTTACATATAAAGATTGATAGAAGATGGTAAAATTAGCTTTAAAACATTTAATTCAGAATTATATGATGAAATTAAATGAAAATAAATTTATAAAATAGCAATTGAAATAAAAGAATCAGGTGATTCAGATGAAAGAGTATAACTAACTGAAGATCATATTAGAGAAGCATTCAGAAAATAAAAAAATAATTCCAGAGACATGGATTAATAACAACATCTCAAGAAAATATTTGACTGATTTAAAAATGAAGTAGATATTATTCTTTAATCTCTAGTTAGAAGATCTTGTAGACGATACTTGTATAAATAAATTATCCTAATTTTAATAATAATTTAGTTACTCTTCAATAATTTTGAATTATAAAATTAATAAAATATTTAATCATAAATTAATAACAAAAAATTATTAAAAAATATTATGTAAAATTATTTTTTAACTAATTATTTATTTTATGTTTAATTTTTAGCATCCTTTGATCTATAGATAGATATCAATTAAATAAATCAATTATGCAAATTTCTTTTTAAACGAATAATCAAAATTTAAAATAAAATTTGGTTATTATTAATAATGCTAGTCTTATTTTTAAAGATAAAAAATGTAATTTTAGATACTTTTTTAGAGAAAAACTAAAATAAATTCTAAAATTTATTAAAACTTAATCAATATGATTATTTTTTGATATTATTAAATCAAAAACATGCTAAAAATAATATTGGACTCAAAGAGGGATTTAAATAAAGATTTATTTCATAAGTATACAAATTTCAAAAAAAAATTTAAGTGAAATTTATGCATTGACTTGACATATCTTTAAAAAAATGTAAATATATTGACACTACTTTATGCAATATTTAGATACAGTATTTTGATTATTCTACACAAGAACCAATCATATGATTTTTTTATTTATTTTTAAATAGATAAATTTCATAAAGAGAATAAATCTCAATATTTAAATACCTATGAAAAAATTTTCTAATTTTATTTTTTTTAAAGTCTAATCTATACTAAATTATAAATATAATTATGATGGATTACTGAAGATCATTTTGATAATCAGTTGAATATTTATACCCTGAATACAAATCAAATATAAAATAATAAATTGTTTTTTTAATAATTAATATAATTTTTAATTTAATGATTTTGTTTTAATAATTTATTCAATAAATAATTGTTTATTTTGAATCTATTCATTCATTTAAGCATTGTCCATAAAATACCAACTAAGCCAACAATAAATAGAATTAACGTTATATCTAAACAAAATTTACTAGGTGCTCTATACTATTAATTATAAAAGAATAGTTAAATATTGATTCATTAATTGATAAGCTTATTCTAATAACTTACTTTTGTAATTAAAATTTTAAGTCTTTAGTTCTATGTATCCAATACCTTATTTGTTTTATCTACTTCTTTAGTTACTTTTATTATTTATCCTTGTATATGTTCTTGTTTCTATTTTTTATAAAAAAATATTTTCTTTTAAATCTATTTCAACACAATCTTTCAATTTACATTTCCAATATTTTTAACTTTATTGTCTAAGGTTCCAACTAGCTCATAAATGTTATCTACAATTTCATCTTAAACTTTATTTTTTGCTTCTATATCTTTTAAAGCTGCTTATTCCTTTTCATCTGCTTCATATCTTTGTCCTGGTTTTCTTTATCCAGCTACTCCTAGCACATCTTTATAATAAGTAATTTATATTTAACTTAATTGCTAAAACTCAAAAAATTTTTATATTTTACTTAATTTATTTTTATCGTTAGCACGAATAGTGCTTTTGCTTTCGTCTGCTTCACTAAGTGGTTCCTCAGGAGGATTAATCCCACATTCTTTCATCATTCTGTAAAGGATATTCCTAAGATTTAAAAACTTTTTATTCCTTAACTCTAACTCTTGCTTATTTGTTTCCTTTAAAATATTGAAAAAAAGGTTTATTTTTAAAGCATTGACATTCAATTTTTAATTTTTTACCTTTTTTTTAGCTTATTTAGTCAAAATTCTATCCATTTCTTCAAGTAATTTTTGGCAATCATATAAATCAGAGCGAATTTGATGCTCTTAAACAACTACTTCTCTATCTCTTCCTTATTTATTTAATCTTTATTCTAAATTTTTTTACATTCCTCTTACTTTCATCATCCTGTCACTACAATCTGTAAATAAATTCTCAAATTCTCCTTAAGTTCCTTTAACTTTCTCCTCTATTAAAATATTAGTAAAGTTTATTGAAATGAAAAATTATGATTAATAATAAAAAATAAAATGAAGAATTTACTGCTAAGCTAATTTCCTCCTAATTCCTTGTCAATTTAATATAACTTTTCCATCAGAAAGGAAACTTATTATAATTTATCCTTCTTTCCCATTCTTAATATGTGTAATTAAAAGATTTAATATGAATTTTTGATAAAATTAGAGTTATCTTTAGATTTTGTAAATATACAATTTATATTCAAAATAACAATCACATATATTTCAATCTAATTCAATATTAATTGCTGATAAACCTAATTTTACGAGTTAACCTTTTTAAAGTTTTCAATAATTAAAAATCCAGAATTTATAGGATATTGTTAAAGATAATCTTACAAAATTTAATTAGCTTTCTTTCTATCTATTTTAAGTAGTTTTCAAGCTGTTAATTGCATTTAAAATACTAATTGCTTCTATCTATTTTAAACAAATTCAATTAAATTTAATTTATTAATTCATCCATTTTATAAAATCGAAACATAATCAAATAGATAATATTTGCTTAAAGATTTATTACAAAGCTAAACTAAAGTTGAGCCTTTTAAACAATAGTAAATAAAAAATTAGTTTAAAAATGATTTATTTTTATATTTTATCATATGCATTTTTTAAAATAAATACAAAAAATTAGTTATAGTTTATACTTACTGATGAGCAAAATAAATACCTCATTTTTTATCGAGTTATAATCAATAAAAAGTAAGAAACAAGAATGTATAACATAATTAAATTAGCATCAGTGATGGCATCATCATCAATCCTGACTCAACACATTTTTTGACAAAATTAATTTTAGTTATAAGCTGTCATTCAGAAAGTAAAAAAAACAATCTAAAGATTTAGATAACTAATTATTAAAGTGATTTAATTTAATCTATTTTATCATCTATATTATTATTTAAGTTAGTTGAAGATCAAAATATTTCCATAATAAAAATATGTGCATATTAAGTATGATAATCCTTCAAATATATTAAATAATTTTTTAAAGATTTAAATAAAAAACTATAAAAAATCTTATTTTAAAATAGGAAAAGGCAAATAAAGAGATTAATAAATTTAAATAAAATTAAAAATTTACAATAAGCGAAGTAAAATTTTAGTGAGAAATTTAATTGTTTTAATTAAAGAAAAATGAAAATTTAAAAGAACAGAAAGATAGAATAAGGCGTTTGAGATTATATTTGTTAGGAATTATTGGATGTTTAAAGTATTTGTGATAGTAAATATTTGATATTTATTTAAATATTTAATTCAATTGTATAATATGTGAATTATAAATATTTAGCAGTAAAAATGATTATTTTTTAATAAGTTGGCAAGAGGGTTACTAATTTATTTAGGAGTTGTTAACACATATTTAATTTATTTTTCAAAATATTCTATTTATGTTACTAATACGAATAATATAATAATAGTGCATTGATGATAGCTTAAATAACTCTTTCTTTCAAAGAATTTTTTTTATTTGTTAATTAATAATAAACTTTTAAAACAAAAATCTGTTAGAAGTAAAATTCTAAATTTTCAACATTAAAAAATATAGGTATTACATAAAGAAATGAATTAAGCTCCTATAGATCCACTATCACCCAATAAATCATATATGAGTATGTAAGGGTAAACTAACACTTTAGGGTTAGAAAAGCATGTCAAGCATATTTTTATGCAAACTTAAAATACAATTGAAACTCTTAATGAAGAATTAGAGAATCAAAAAAAGGTTAATGAAGATTTACAATGGAAACTCACAGACTTGAATTCTTAAAAAAGCAGCTTACAAACAAAGACAAAAAATTTAGAATAAGAATTGCGTGATCAAAAAATAAAAGTTGAAGACCTTTTAAAAAAGAAGAATGACTTTAAGTCACAAATACAAATCATGAGAAAAGAATTATAAAATATAAATGATGACTGGGAAAACAAAAGAAAAGAACTTCTTCATCAAATCAACCAACAAAGAGAGCAATAAATTTAACTTGAAGATGAACGTAATCGTGAGAAAATAGCATTCGAATAAGCTTCAAGATAATACTAACAAAAGATTGAATCAATCACTAACTCAATTCGTTCAACTAATGCAGAAATAGCAAAGTATTAGGGATTGATTGCTAAGTTGAAAGAAAGAGAAAAATTCTCTATGGATACAATTATGAATGAAACTTTCAAATTTAAAGAGTTTCTTGAGTCACAAGTGCCCGATAATGTTCATGGATCAGCCATGGAAGACTTAAATAAATTAAATTGATCACTTTTGCATTTATTAAATCTATAAATTAATTGTATTTATTCTTATCACTCAAGCAAGCAATCAACTGACTAACTAAATCTTTACAATTTCTTCAATTCTTTTATCAAATATTCATTCAAATACTAAAGCTAGTAAAATTTATTTTTTATGCTGTTAAAAAACAATACAAAAATAATTTCAAGAGAATCTTTTCAACTATTTTACGAGTCATATCAATTTATAAACGAAAAGGAGAAGAGAGCTTATAAATTTACAAATTAAAATTTATTCTCTTTAATTTTTTATTTCACTTATTCAGAAATTTCTATCCAGTAAAAATCAGTAGTAGCAATAATATTTCAACCAAATTTTAGTTATTTGAAAACACTAAACCATTTGCTCAACTGATTTTCAATTATTTTACTTTGAATTAAATCAATATTAGTTATAATTAAGAAGAGAATTTTGATTAAATAAGAAGTTAAAATTTATCCTACCATATTTTTTATCTTAAGTATTTCAGAATTTTCTTTCCAGTAGAAATCAGGAAATAATTATTTGAACTTGAACCAAATTTTAGTTTATTAGCATACCAAAAAAAGTAAAACTATTTGCTTTTAGATTTCAACTTATTGACTTTTAAATTTATATTGCCATATATTATGAACAACAAGATGATTATTTTAGAAAAATTATAAATTAAAGTTTAGTATTTTTAGTTTTTGATAATAATGATTCAGAAATCTTTTAACACTTTATTGTGCTTAGATAAAATTTGAGTTATATCAATATAAAAAACATTTATTTGATAGATTTTTTCAAAAAATTAAATTGGTAGAGCAAAATTAAAAATAAAAATTATATTTTATTTAATAGAATATCAAATTGTAAATTTAAAACTATTTCTTCCTTATTTTTTATTTTAGGGATTTCGGAACTTTCTATTCAAAAGAAATTAATTAGTACTGAAAAAATTAGGTGATTTTGAACAAAAATTTAAATAGTTTAATATGGTTTGAGCATCAAAGTTTGCTTAATTTTGGTCAAGTTTTTTTTAAAAATTACACTTAAATAAAAAAATGTATTTTTTGAGAAATTATTTCTTTGTTTATTTTTTAAATAAATAAAATAATTAAATTTATTCAATAGATTTTTGAGTAAAAAAATAATATTTATAATTTTGTTAAATTAAAAATAATTTCAAAAATTTAATCTTGAAAATAAATATCATTTGAATGGTTTTAAAAAGAGAGAAATGTTTATTTTTTTAAAATATTAATGAATCATAAAAACCATATACTAATTTAAATATTATGATAGATAAATCAGTATAAAATATTGTCTTAAATTTTTTCAGATAAAAAAGATCTTAAAAATTTGTGGATATTTTTATTCTTTTTTTTTTTGATGAGACTTTTATGGATCTAAAGATTTAAAAAAGCATTAATTCTATCAAATTTAATTATAAAATATTTTACTGAGTTAATTCATACTATTTATTCAAAACAGAATAAGCCTATCAGATTAAATATGTTGATTTAAAATTTTTTAGTTTTTAATAGATTCAATCACAAGTGTCTATAAGAGTTTATAAGCTTATCTTAGTGCTTTTTGGAGAGTAGAATCTTAATCTGAAAATTTGGAAGATATCAGTTTGTATCTGATATCTCAGATACTCTGATTTTTTCATAAGTATAACTGTGGTAAAGATAGTATATGTAGATAATAGTGCATTTAATTCTTAAAATAAAAATGCTAAAATATATAAATATATTTAAAAAAGAGTTTATTAGGTTAAAGGAATAACAGATAGGTTAATTAAAATTTAAATGTTAACTATGAAATTATATAAGTCAAATTTGAGAGAAAAATTAAATTGAAGATTTAGAAGAAAAAACTGTTTGTAGATAATAAAATAATTTATCATTGCTTTTACAATTTATTAAAGAGTTCGAATTTTATAAAAGAAATTATAAAAAAAAGATGTCGTAAAAAAAGGAATACTCCGTATTTATAATTTATTTATGTTTTTTATATTTAAATTTGAGGGTTTAATAAATAAAAGCTAATCATATTTTACAAGATTTTAATTATATCAGATCAATTTTCATTGCGTATTAAAATTTAATGATCCACTATGAATTTTTACTTTTGTAAAATTTAAAAGTAGAATGAAAGAATAATCATTTAATTAATATTAATTTGTCATCATTATTTGTCATGAAAACCAATCATTTGATGATTTATTTCTTTTATTTTCAAAAAGAGTTTATAAAAAGCCAAATCCAAAAAATTTTTAACTTTTAACATTTATTCCTTTCTCATTTAATTTACTATTTTATTTTTTAATATTTAGCTTCCCCTTTTCATTGTTAAACAAGATAAGATAATTCAATTCAGGACAAAATTGACTAAATTTATTCTCTCATTGGTTTTAATAATCTCCCTTTCTATTTAATTTGAGAATCTATTATTTATATTAGATTAATTTAACTATTTTTTTAGATTATTCATTCATTTTTGATTTTTTGATTTTCTTTTTTTAATGTAAATAAATTTTTAGAAGTTTCTTCAAAAGCTAAAAGCTGTTTTTTTTGTTTTGAATAAGCTAGCTCTATATGCAAATTTTATTTGTTAATCACAGAATATCAACAAAATATCTCTATTGAATAATTAAATTAGTTCTAACTTAATTCTGAATAGTTCGTTGAACTAAATTTAATGTTAAGCTTTTATCTTTAAATCTAAATCTTAGTATTTGTTTACTTATTTTTCACAAAAATAATATTTATTTAATTCCCAAAAATTTCTAAAATCAAATGCAATTTACACCTTTAAATTTAAAATCACATTTTGAATAAAAATAAGCAGTTAGAGCTTTCTAAATATTTATTGATTAAATATGTTAAAATTTGTAAAAGAACAAAAGAATTATTATCAAAAGTCTTTAATAAATTTAAAAATTAACAAATTTATGAGTCATTTTGATTAGAAATAAACTAATAAAAAGTCAGGTTATCAAAAATATGTATTATCTTAATTACCAGCCTACTTTTTAAATTTTTTCTTTTCTTGATTTTAATCTACAATTTATAAAACGGTTTTTTTTGAATCAAAAATAATACTTTATATATTTAATGAATTTTTGATTTAAAATAATAGATTATTTTATAATATATTAAAAGAATAATTGTTTGTGAATTATTTTAGCATAACCTCAATAGATTACTAAAGATTTAATGTTAGCGCCTATAATTTAACTTTGAAAATCAGACAATTCAAACACATCTTAAAAGTTTTTCATCAAAAAAATAAATTTGAAACAGTTTCTTTAACTTTTTAAATAAAAAATAATATTTTATCTCTCTTAATAATATTTTCATTAAACTAATATTTGGCTTTAAATTAATTATATAAAGGCCTTGTTTATTTTCTATTTTTGCATCTAAATGAAGATAACTTTTTTGATCACATATTTTAATGACCATAGAATAATACTTAATTTTTTTAAAAAAGAATAATAATCATTTCTTTATTTCTTTTTCATATTTGTTAATTTTTTTGATGCAATCTTTAAAAAAAGAATATTTCATATTTTTATGCTGAATGGGCAATTAAATTCTAATAAATATGTAAAATAGTGATTATGGATTATCGATTTATTTTTACAGTCACTTTGCCATATAATTAACTAGTGTTTATCTTATAATATTTATATTTGCGAATTAGATTTAGGTAAATTGTGTTGTAAAAAAAGGAAATAATAGTATATTTGATTTATAAATAGTTCCCCACCTTACCGCTTTTTTTTGCAATTCTAACAAATAGTATTGTCATTTCTAAACATATGTTCTATCTTAATTATTAATTAGATCAAATGATCAATGAGTCAGCTTTCTTTTGATGATATATAATAAATATTATAAAAAGAAATTTGATAAATCCATCATCAAACTTGTATTTTAGTGAATTTTTAATATACAAAAAATACACCCTATTAATAATTTATTGTTTCCCTCTTTCTTTCATTAATTCACTGATTAACAAACATCAAGAAAGAGAGAAAAGGAATAGCACTTACTAAAACAAAATATAATTAAGGAGTTAATTCCTCAAGAGTCTTTTATGAAAAAAGATTCCTACGCTGATACTAGCGAAAACAGGGATCATATGCTGACTCTATCTACCCAAAGCTAAGAAGATGAACATCTCAATTAGAGAAATTCGTTCAATAATCCTCTTCTATGCGACTATACTAATAAAAACCTCATACAAAAAAACTAACTATAAGAAGAAGACTATGATTTTACTACTGAAAGTACTACTAATTGCAAAAATATTGATAATAAAAGAGGATTCAAATCTGCTTAATGCAACAAATAGAAGCTTTCTCTTGTTCTCAACGAAATCTCTCGCGCTGCAGCTACTAGGTCAAAGACCTCAATAATCAACGCTGAAGAAATCTCTAAAAAAAATATGATCTAGCAAAAGTGGGTAAATGAAAATTAGGAAGAATTCAATCATGATTCTTAGAGCTTTGAAGATTAAGATGATCTTGATGGTTAATATAGACTACGAAAGGCTTCTATAGTCTCTATTTATTGCAAGAAAAACGATATCACATTTGTGTCCTCTCCATAAGAATTTGCTTTGAAGGTTATGAATAACAAGAGTAATATCGATGAAGAAACACCTCACCTTTCATAACTCTAAATTGAACTTATTATAAGCAATAAAGACTGCGAAGAAGATTCTCATAGTTCTATGTTAAACTAATAATAACAAAGTTCTTCAAACTCACAAAACCAAATTCCTCCTTTGAAATTATAAACACAAACAGACTCACAAATTGAAAATAGATAGTACCAATAGCCCCTTAATGGAATACTCCAGAAATACCATACCACAAGTGAGATAGAAATAGCATCTGAAGAGAAAGAATACTAGCTCATTGAAGATGATGATTACAACGTATTAATATCAAGTCCGCTTTCAAATAGTGAATACCAAAAAGCAATTTAAATCCACAACAGCCTTCTCAAGGATTTCTAAAATGAATGCAAACAGATAGAAAAATCATCTTCAGGATTGAAATAAAAAATGAGCGCATTTGATCTTCTAATCTCCTTAGAATAAAATATTAAAAATTATTGAACCCACCCAACAAGTTGACCAATACATAAATCTAATGCAATTTAACTAACTTTCAGACTTTTACTCTGTACTTTTTATATAAAATTCATTTAAAAAAATTAAAAAAGCAAAAAAAAGAAAACAAAACAAAAACCAACCAAAGAGAAAAAGAAAAACAACACTCTAATTAACTCATTTCCGACAAAGGGAGTTTTAATTAAAGAAAATTTCTGATATGCACATTTTTTGCAAAAATTAAATTTTAAATACTTTTCAAAAAATCATATCAGAAATGCCATTTCCTTAATTTATTTTTTATTCACTTTTAATAGCTTAACTTAATTGTCTTTCATCTTAACTGCTTGGTAAAAATTAAACACTTTTAAATAATAAATCAAATAATCATAGATCGATCCAACTATTTATAGAAATCAACCACTTTTGAATATAACTAATTTCAATTATATTATTAATAAATTAATAAAAATAATAATAATCTACTCAATTCTTACATACTTAAAAAATAACTAATTTAAGTTAACATCCTTTGAGAAAATCACTCAAATAATCATGTAAAATACTGCTCATAGAACAATCTTTAAACCTTTTACTTAACACAAAATTCGAACACCTATTTATAAATCTACTCTAAATCAATAAAAAACCTTCTTTAACAATCTGAAAAAGTTAATTTGTAAAAATTCGAGAATAATAATAATAGCTGCATAATTCAAATTAAAAAAGAATAGCTCATATAAATATCTATTCAAGGGTTCAGAAACACACAAATTGTGAATTATTTTATTGAATATAATTTATTATACTGACTATAAAAAATAATAACAATAATAATCTACTTCATAATAATTTATGATTACTCTCTTTATTCTCTGAAATAAAATGAAAATACATATAATCAATTTTTATTTATAAATAAACAAAATATCTAAAAAGAATTAATAAACATTAATAATTAATTCTTGGTCTAAATAATCAGTCAAAAAGGATTTCATCATAGATTTAAAAAATTTTGTCTAATTATTAGTTAGATCAATAAGGTAAATCAAGTTAGATGCTATTTTAACTTACTTAAAATCTAATTTTTATTCAAAATAAATTAAATCTTCTGAAAGAACATCCTACTTACAAACTGATCTTTTAGATTACCTACTATATATTAAATTTGTTAACTACTTTATATAAAATTACTGTTTTGTCAATCACTAAATATTTTCATTGCTTATTTGTTGTACATAAAGTTTTAGATTGCAATTTTTAAATCTTTTACCTCTCACATCTGAAAATCATTATTTTTTCATTTAATAACTAAAGGATATTTCATACATTATTCAAATTTAAATATAATATTTTTGAATTTATTTTATTGAAAATTAATCAAATAAATATAATTTCAACAATATTAGTCAAAAACAAATAAAATCTTGAGGTTTTAAACATTTTAAAGGTAAACAATCAATACGAATTATTAAAATGGAAATTGGATTCAAAATCAATTAAAAAATTGTTTGCTTAAAAGCAGTCAAAAAGTAAATTTAAATTTCTGGAAAGCTTTTGTCTTTAGTCTTCTTATCTTGCGTTTAAGTTGGCTTTTAATTACTTTTAGTGTTTAATTCAGCTTTTTACTTTTTTTTTGGGTTGGGTGGGCTTATTAATTATTTTTGCTTTTTTTATTATCTGATAAATTTTCTTTTTCTTTCTTTCTTTTTAATTCTTTTATAATTTTATTTTCTTTTTAATTTTTTTCTTGTATCTTGTCTTCCTATATTTTAAAAAATACTTTTTATATATTTCAGTAGAAAAAAATGCTTCCAAATGATTGATGATTGATGATGATGAATGGGTTTAGATGAACTTTGACATTTCCGGTACCTCATAGAGGTCCTAATAATTATTGCTTACTAATTAATATATCTATTTCATGAATTGAGGTTATAATTATTATTTTTTAATAATTATAATGTTAAAAACTGTATTGGTTAAAGCGCGTTCTCAATTTAAAAGAGAACTATATATCTCCTTAAACATCTTATTTTAGTTATTTGCACCTAAGAGTTTAATTGTTGATGGAGATATCTGGTGTATAAAAAACTTATAATTTCTCAATTCATTTATAGACATATTTAGTTAAGCTTCTTTTTTTAATAACAATTTTTTTCTAATTTTATGATTTATTTATTTTTTCTTGAATAATTTTTATTTTTTGTAATTTCCCCCTCTAATCAAATAAAAAAATTTTTCCTCTCTCAAAATCAAATTAAATTCCCCACTTATTTCAAAATATTATTAGATTTTGAAATTTGAATAATAATTATTGAAACTATTAATTATTTGAATAATAAACTAAATGTTTTATAATACAGCTAAGTTTTCAAATTATTTTTAATGGTCTTTTGATTTGAGAAATTTTAATTTATTATAAAACCATATTATTTAGACAAATGAATATAAAATAAAACTCAAATAATATATATTAGATAAACAATAATTGACATTCTTGATAAATAAATTAGAAGATTAGAATGGCTATCTGCTAACTCTTCATTAGCTGTGGTAAAGCTAATAGAACGTATGTTAGTATCTTCCATTAATGTATAGTTATTTCCTTCTGTATATACTCCTATATAATAAACTGTGTATTTTGTATTTGGCTACAAACCCTTTAGTTGGAGCATCCAAGTTATTTCAGACTTATTTTATATTAAAATTATAATTAATTTAATATCTAAAATTTATTTGAAATAATTAAAAAATAAATATTCTATATCTCTAATTTACTGGGAAATAAGCTGAAGTAGCTAAATTTGGAAATAAGTTTTCATTGTCTAAGCCTGAGTAAATTTAATATCCTGATGGCTAGGAAGGAGCTCCAAATGTGATATAATCTGCTCTAGTGTTATCAGGTGTTACTTTTCCATTTAATGTACATTAAATAGATAAAGGATTTAAAGTCATTCCAGTACATGTATGTAATGGATTTGTGCTAGCTAAATATCTTATAGAACCATCTACTGGTGATTCTAAATTTGGATAGGTATATCTTGTACTTGTTAATACTACAGCATAAATTTGGCCACTAAAAAGTAAACCTAAGTTTGTAATATATGCCCAAGTTGAGCTAATTTTTCCCATAACAGTATCTGTAGAATTTGTAGCCCACTACAAATCTGATGATTTTTTTGATGTTTGGCCGTTGGCGGCTGCTCCTCCTAATGTTCTATCTTTGAAGTCTAACTAGTTATTTGATTAATTACCATTATAATCTTCAACATAAATGTGAGCAACAAAATCAAAACCAGAAGGTAAACCTTTTAAATTTTATTAAATGTATTTAACAGAAGAAAACATTATTAGATTTAAGTAAAAAAACTGATTTTTGAGTAAAAAATTAAAAATATTCTTAATATTTACCAGAAACAGTAAAAGAATATGAATCTGATGAAGTTTAAATTGTATATTCAGCCATTACATAAGGACTAGCAAAATAATCTGTAGGATAAATTTTTGCTTTTAACTAGGGCAGTGAGATCCTCTTTGAAGCCAATTTCGCAGCAAAAACATAAATGGTACATGGAGAACTTACTTATATGGTAAAATCAAATCCATCGGATTTTATCACATGATTTGCATTATAAATTAAAGGACTAGTTGAATCAGGTTTCGAAATTGTGAATTTTTGTACCCTATTTTGAAGTTTAAAAGTCGATATTGTAGTAAGTTAATCTGAAACAGCACCATCTGCTGTCAAAAAGAATACGACTTAACCAGAAGTTCCTTTTTAATTTTGTAAAAAATTTCATTTTTAAAATTGTAATTTTTGTTAATTCTACCTTATGTATATGGTCCTACAGATACCCAAAAATAATCAACTTGATTCTAAGTATTAAAGGTCAGTTATTATGGATAAACAGTTAGGTATTATGGGATTGTTCCTAATATTCTAATATTTACATATAAATTGCTAAAAGGAGCATTAGTTAGTAAAACTTTAATAGGGTTGCTTCTACCACCAGATGGAACCTTATCAATATTATCAACTTATATAACTACTTTATTTATATTTGAAAAGATTAATGTAACAGGTCTAACATTGATAAAGTTTGCAGGTGCTCCAGTTTTGTCCCATTAAACAAAGAGCTATTGGATAGAAATTTAGTTTGATACTCCTACTTAGAAGGTTGTTGATAATTATCCAGCCTATTACATAAATGTAAGTTAATATTTTATGCTTGTTTAAATTAAAGGAAATGTTCAAATAAAATTACAGGAATTTTTATTTAGGTGAACTAAATAACAGATGAAAAAGTAGCTGATACTATAGGTGATATTGATAAATCTTAAGCTTATGCAGTTGCTATTGAAACTGTGATTGCAGAAGACCAAACACCAGTTTGTAATTATATCTAAGGATTATCAGAGTTGACAGTGATAATTGGACCATTATGTGTAAAAACAGGAGTTAAGAAATTATTCAGATTGTTAAATGTTTGTTAAACAACTTGAAGAGTTGCACTATTGTAAAGAGAAACAGTCTATTTATAATTTAATTAATATTTAATTATTTATCATAATTAAAAAAAATCAATTAAGAAGTCGTTAAACTAATTATTTACTGGATATCCAGGTTGAACACCTTAATCATAAGGATTTGGAATTTAAGACATTTTTATAGTAATTTATTAGTTAGCTACAGCAACTGTGTTGTAGTTAATTTATACAATATTTCCTATAGGTGTTATATTAATTGGAGTCGCTCCAGCAGGGCTATAAGTTAAAGATTTTGCTACCCATAAATCAGATAAGGCATATCCAGATTATAATTATATACTTGCTTTATCAAAAGTTGCAGCACTTCCTAATAGTAAAAAGAACTCATAATCAGTCATAGTTCTTGTGAATGAGGAACCTGTAATTTAAAAATAATATTTGTAAGTAGCAATAGAAAAGATTTAAAGATTATTTAGTTACCTATATTAAGATTTTGCATAAATAAGATAGCAGGAGCAGATAATGTTGCACTTGCAGTAACAGCTACATTTTAAGAATAGCTATTAGCATGTGTACTTGTCTCCATAATGAAGCATTTTATATTTGGTTTTTTTCCACTTAATGGGTTTATAATACCAATCAGATTTATTGTTATAAAAGTAGAAGATGTTGAAGTGAAAGACTTTAAATTACTCATTTAAATTTGCCAATTTCCTACAGTACATTTTATAGGATTATTAGCACTAATCTACAAATCTGCTGAATCACACTAAACTGATTAACCTAATTCACTAGAGTAATCATATGAGAATTCAAATATGATTGAAGTTTAAGAACTTTATATTAATTTCAAAAAATAATTGAGTTTTTAGATATTTTTAATTTTCATTTTTTCAGTTTGCTTTTATTTTTAATAAAGTTACTCAAAATTATAGTTTGGATAGAGTGATATTGTATAAGTAGCCACTTAACCTTCATTTAAAGGTGAATATGAGAAATCCTTTACTTTCAAAGCTTACGCAGATACTCCTGTTGTTGCTTTTCTGTTAGTAGTAGTTGTACCTGATTCATCTAAAGTTATTTAATCGTACTGAGTTGATACAACAACAACACCAGTACTTAGCTGTGGGCCTATATTTTTTACATGTGGAATAGATATAATAACTGGTTACATACCATCTACTACATATAGATAATCATCTAATTTAATCTTAACAATAGCAGCAGTCTATGTAGTATCCATAGTGCAACTTTTAAATGTTGAAATAGCTCCAGACACCTTTTAAAAATATTTAATAGATAATCTTTAAATACAAAATATATTAATTTAATTACTTAGCATCTAATATCAGGTGCATCTAAGAAGTAAGAGGGACTGAAATCATTAGGGAATTAAAGTTATATTATACCTAAGGGTGGAACATCATAATTGGGGTAGAAGGATACTGAGTAAGTACCAGGAAAATTAGATACTTCATTAGCAGCTGGATTTGAAGGATTACCATTATCAGGGGTAACTTTAAAATAGTTGAAGTTAATAATACCTGTGGGTAATTTTCTCAAAATATTTAAAGTTCTAACACTTCTGTTATAATCAATAGTTAAACCTTCTTGTGTTTTTGATTTAATACCAAAAAAATTTGTTATTCCTTAAACAGGAGGATTTCTAATGTCTAAATATTTAAATAATTAAATATATATTAGAAAAAAAAATTTTTTTAAATATATTAAAAACTTACGGAGCATTCTTACGTAAATCAAAGTGTTTGCTGCTACCTTCTTAATCCCTTAAATAGTATAGATATTTACATTAATTTAATAATGAGAACTATCAGTGAGAGGTAAATTATCATTTGAGGAAATTCCAAAGAAAACTTAGATTTAGGCAGTAGGAATATTTGGATCTGCAGCTGTGCTTCTTGATAAATCAAAGAAATTTGGAGGGAATATAAGATCAATGCTACCATTATTGGGTACTTCATGCTAGAAACTAAAAAGGAAATCGTAGTTGACATTAGTTCTAAGTGATTCAAAGTATTAACAAGTTATTTTAGCAGATGCTAATGATCCTGAGCTAAAAGGAGTGAATGAAGAAAATATACCTATTTCAATGATCATTGATGTAGCTCCTTTAATGCTCAATATTTTTAAAGTTCCTTGAAAATCTGATGCAAATGATGGGTTTACAATCCCCTTAAAGTAGAATGTAAATTGTTTTTGCTATAAAATGATCTATTCATTAAAACATAATATGATTTATTTAAAATTAAATTTTTTTTTGATAATATATTACTGAATTGACAAAGAAAAGAATCCAACCTGCTTTTGGATAAGTTTTACATGGTATTGAAACAGTACTACCAACACCAATGTAGCATAGAAGACCATTTCTTGGAAGAATATACTACATAGGAGTAGTGCTTTGAAGCTATGGAAATATAAAAACTAAGTAATCACCTGAAACTAAACCTTTATTTACACCAGGAGTGTAAAAGACTGAAGTAGTTGATATTTAACTAACTCCAGAAGGATTGAATATTGGAGCAGGGTTTGAGGGATTATTAGGATTTTAAGAGGCTGTAGAGGGATTACATACAGGCATTACTGTAGTATCTTAAAATATTAGTTACTCCAATCGATAATTAGTTACATATATCTAAATAGTAATTGTAATTGGGTTGTTAGTTGGTGAAGGATTTTTGAAATTTGGGAAATGAAACTCAACTTAAGAGTTAGCAGTAATTAGACCATAGTTTGTGATCTATACTGTAACAGGAGTAGCAGCTGTAGTATCTGAAGTCACTTAGCAAAGTAAATCTCCATCTGTTTAGATTGCTTTTATTTATTATTTTAAAAATATGAAAAAAATATCTGTTTAATTGCAAAAAATTACGGAACATCGACTAAATTCCATAGCAAGGGAAGTTAGATAAAGAATATAAATTAGTAAGACCTAAATCATTTCCAAATGCAGTTGCTCCTGTTGAATCTACAATAGGAAAAGTTATTACAACCCTACTTGTTTGTTATGAAAAATCTGAAAGCCACTAACTTTAAGGAAG
Source organism: Tetrahymena elliotti 4EA (assembly GCA_000231825.2). Classification (NCBI taxonomy): domain Eukaryota; phylum Ciliophora; class Oligohymenophorea; order Hymenostomatida; family Tetrahymenidae; genus Tetrahymena; species Tetrahymena elliotti. Next base: position 34,011 of record JH720400.1, read on the forward strand.
ATTTTATGAGGCTTTAAATAGAAATTTCATCATACTATATTACTAGCAATCATAAGATAATTGCTAGATCTAAAAATTAGCTGTAAGTGGTAAAATACCAGGAGGAGTTTATGCATTATACATTGTAGAATGTTTCTGAATAGTTGTTGTACCTGTTGTCTAAAGTAAATTTAAAAAAGTAATTATTAATAGAAGATTGTCTTTGAAAAAATAATAAAAGAACTTACAACTATTGAAACTCCAATAGGATAATTAGCATAAGAACTTAAGATGTTTTAAACATTAACAGATACATTTATTGGAGTAGCAACAGCTACACCTGGGCTGATTATTGCTACGTTTGTATATCCATTTGAAACTACTGTTTAGCAATTATAAGTAGAAGGAGATGTAATTTTGCAATTTGTCCTATCAATGACAAACCCTTAAGGAAACCAAATCCACAAATCACAAGTAGCACATACAGCAGTTGTAATAGCAAATTAAACAGCTTTTTTTCAATAAATAAAAGATTAAAATATATGAAGTAACAATTAAAGTAAATATACTGTTTGTTGCTCCAGCTAATTAGCTTGAAAATGTAGGAGTCGAAGATACAGTTACTGTTTAAGATGATAATGTTAAAGTCTATGGAGAGGAAGTTGGTGTTGCTTAATCAACCATTTAAGTTTTTGCAGTATCATAATAGGTGGTTATCTTATAAGTTGTTAGTGGAGCTAAAAAAATTAATTTTTTTAAATATAAGAAAATGTAATATTAATATGAAAATTATTACATGTGCTTCCATTATTTACTTCAAATGCTATTTTAACAAGCTTTTGACCAGAAATAGCTTGGAAATTGGAGATAGTGATTACATTATTTGTTGAAGAAATAGATACTTGGTTAGTGCTTGAAATATCTTACAAACCTGAAATAACTCTTGAAATAAATCTTGTAGGTGGTTTGATCACATTTAAAAAATACTCAACCACTATTACACCTCCCAAAGGAATAGGATTTGTAGTTATGAAAGAGAGTTCATGCTAAACAGTTTCACCTTAAATAAAAGGATATGCTGGAGCATTTATAAACATAAGACTGAAAGCCTAAAGTTAAATAGAGTTTATGGCACCTGGTTTCAAAGATGGTTCTAAATCTTATGTATTTTATTCTAAAATAGTGTTAGCACCATTAATCCAACTTTATACTTTTAACACATTAACTAATCCCTTAGATACTGGATTTTATACATTTGTTATTGTGACTGTAATAGAAGAGGCAGGTATAACAGCTGAGGACTATTATTTTTTAAAAATTATTTTAATATTTATATTTAAGTATGGTAAATATATGTTTTTCTTGCTCCTTATCAATTTATTTGTTTAAAAATGATCAATTTTTTGTAATTTAATATTACTTTTTGAGCAAAAAAACTATTTCAATTTCTATTTTTTCTAATAAGTAACTAGAAATATAAATGTAAATACCGTTATGGTAAGTTAGTTTTTGTTAAGAGGAGTTAGAACTGCACCTGTTATAGAAGAAGTAAAAGCGCTATTAGTCGAAAACTTAATAGCAGAATTAGTAAAACTTACTACTATTGATCCCCCAACAGGAACAGGTATACTTGTAGTGAATTAAATATTGTAGTTAGATATTGTATTGATGAACTAATTACTGAGGGTTGCAGAGTTAATTACTAAAGAAGTTGGTGCAGGACTCATAATGCCTACTTATCCAAAAGCGTTGTTATCATCTAACAGATTATAATCAAGTTAATAGGCTGCAAATCTTCTAGTCTATATGCTAAACATACCAGTACCTACTTATGCAGCTGGATTTTGAATGTTATTAATCTATATTTGATAAATTCCTGCTTTCATATCAGGAACAGTTATAAGAAATCCAGCTGTACTTATGTATTAAATGCTTAAAGCTCCTATTAAAGATTCCCAATTTTAAGTTACTGTATTGAAAGTTAATCCTGAAACATAATTCCCAGTGAGTAAACCAGTATTGATAGTTATCTAGACTGGAAATTGTATTAATATACCATCTCCTATTTAATTTTAAATAAAATTTTTTTAAGTTGAAAGACATTTTTTAAGAATATCTAATAATTAGTTTTAAACTATAAAGGTAAAAAATGAGTCCAATACATGCTCGTTTATTTACTTAATAAATTTTGGATATTGTTGATAAACTTTTAATTGAAATACTCAATAGTTTTTGAAGTAGTTTAAATATGTTTTTTAATTTCTCACCTTAGAGTAGATCAGTTTGTGTAATGAATTAGAATATGTAAGAACTAATTTCTCCTGCATTATTCACTGATAGCTCAATTGGTTTTCTTCCATAAGGTTAAATTTAAAGAGATAATACCTGGCGTAAAATGTAAATAAAAATGAAATAAAATAATTTAGATTTCTCTTCAATCAATTTCATGTCGCTCTTCAAATAAAAATTTTTAGAGCTTTAAATATTTAAGTTTAGAAAAGGAGAGGTTGGTAGTAGGTAAGTAATTACTTATTAATATTGATTTTTTATTTATTATTCACTTGGATTTTAATGAATGTATTAAGGATCAAATCTTATCAGAATAACATGAAATCACAGCCAAATCTTAGACTTATTCATTATTTATTTGATTTTTAGTAAACAATTTATTAGCCTGAAATTCAAATCACTTTAAATGAATGATAAGATTTCTTATGAATCTCTAAAAATTAAATTAAATAAAAAGATCTACTTTAAAATAATATAAATTATGATCACAATTATTATTAAGCTTTTTATACATATTTTGACATTAAATGAAACATTATCTATCTTGCTATAATATTAAATATATCTGTATAAATATTTAATAATTATAATTTTTTTGCTTGAATTACCAACTAACAAAATATATTTGTACATTTTTTTAAGAAATTTGAAAAAGAATACTTGAGAAAATTTCTAATCGTTTTTAGAATCAGCTTAAAAATGTTTAAATGTTAAATATAAGCTATACCTATTATAATTTTTATTATTTTTGAATGTTAATAAATTACAATTAAATTCAATTTAAAGATAAATAAATATTTTCAGTCAATTCTTTTAAGAAATAACAAATAATTATTATAAACAGAAATTCTAAGATAAAAAATTAATTTTTAGTTTGTATTTTAGAAGATATTGTATAATTTTTCTAGTTTTCGAGATTGCATGTGATTATTTGTAAAATTATATTTATGTGAATTGTTTTTGGGGTTTTTTAAATAAACTATTTTTTGCTAGACAATAGACAAGGTTTTACTAAGTTTTTGAAAGCAAATAATTTTACTATCTTTAAGTTGTCAAAATAATTAAATAACCTTTAATTTACTTTGTAAAATGGTTTTTTCACAATTAAAGTAACATTTTTAAAATACTAAATTTTTGTAATACAATATTTAATACTATTTAATTTTTTATTTCAAATAAAATATAATTTATAAACATAACTATAGAGTTAAAAAAATAAAATAATAAAATAATTTCATATGCATATAAAAATATAGATTATTGAGAGTAAATTGATAATAATTCTGATTTTTACTTTTTATTTAAATTTTTATCAGATATTATCATTTGAGTTTCTTCTTGATCCGCTTTTAATAGAGGCAGAATCTTGATTTGTATCTTTTTAAGAAATAGTTTATAAATCGCTTAAATAGAGTAGAATTTTTGAAATTGAAAGTTGAGCTGATTAAAGCTTTTAAGCTAAATGTTAATTGAATGAAAAGCAAGGAGTTATTCTTGCCTACATTTATTCATTAGATAAGCTATTTGGTAGTATTTAAGTTTATTAATTGTTGAAATCAGTTAAAACTACAGTATAAACTCTACAAGGATAGTTATCTGAATCATCTTCACTTCTAATTCTTGCATAAACTAAGAAATAATATTCTTTAATCATATGTGCCCTAACGTCCATTCTTTTTTCAAAAAAAGTGAATTAATTTCAATGAAAGTAAGTAGAATTAAAATTTTTGATATTATTAAATACAATGATATTTGTCCATTTTCCAAAATAATGAAAGAACTTAAATATTTGTTTTTCTTAAGATAAAATTTATTTTAACTTCTAAACTCATACATAATGTAATGCATTTTCTGGTAAATAAATTATTATTTTTGTTCTATTTTTAAATAATATAAAATTACTGTTAAGAGCTCTTGATTACACAAAAACTAAAATAATCTTCTATTAATTCTTCTTTACATCTTTGCTAATTCAGATCTTTTCCTTTCTCTCTTGCTCTACTAAAACTGGCTTATAAACTTTATATATCGTTATATGACTAAAATTCTATAAATCCATCGTCTATTTACATGTTATTATAATTGAATTTAAAATCTATTTTATATTAGTAAGTAGCTAGCTAAGGAACTTTTTTAATAATCAGAATATCTCTTTATAAATTCAGTAATATATATTTATAAGATAATTTTTATACAATTAAATATATATTTAGATATTCTTCCTATTTAAAAAAGAGCGCAAAATCATTCATCTAATAATCTATGTAATAGAATCTTTGTGTAGAAACAAATAAAGCAAAAAAAAAAAGTGGAATTAAAATATTCGTTTAAATCACTTTTTCAAATAAAAAATAATTTTCAAATTTCTTTCATAATGTTTTTCTCGAAATAAATTGAAATAGTTAATTTAAAATTTTAGAATTCGTAGATAAACAACTTAAAAAAATTTTTATAATTTATATAGAAAATAAGAAGCTAAGAAGATTAATAAAAAAGTAAAAATTGTTTAAGAATAAATAAATTTTTGGAGAAGAATATTTGCTAATTTTATTTTTATTTGTAATATTTGGTTGCTAAAATACAAATATAATGAATAATATATTAATATTTTTTAGACTAAAGTAAATTAATTATTTTTCCACATATTATTATACTCATAAATTCAGTTTTTAATTTATCAATTAATAATTTAAGTATTTTTTTGAAGAGTCAAATATGTTTAAACTTCTACTACAAAGTTAGAATTAATAAAAATTTACCTTATTATTATTATTATTATTAACAAATCTTCGATATAAGATTAAGAAAGAATAAAAGAAAAAATTGATTTCTTTTATAAATAAATATTTTTACTGAAATAAGGGTTTCTAAAAAAGAAGTAGTAGTTATTATGATCAGTTTTAAGTAGAGTTTTATTTTAGTTTTAAGTTAAAAATAGTTTAAAAAATTAAAGTTCTACCAAAATTATTTTAATAAAATATTTCAAGAAAGAATTCAAACAAAAATTTAAGAAAAAACTTTAATTGATATGTCAATCTGGCCAATTTCTTATGCATTTAATAAAAAAGCGCGTATTCTATTAAAATTTATTTTGATTGTTTAATATAAATTATCATAAATTTAGTAAAATTTTTCTATTTTGAAATATAGCGGGTATCATTAATTATTTGTATTAATCTTTCATCTAAATCCAAACAATTTATTTAAGGTGAATAAAAAAGTAAATAGAAAATGAAATAAAGTAGTTTGTTTGCATTTATTAAGCCTACCAATTCTCAAACTAGCAATAATTAAAAGGATACTTCAGCTAGTGCTTCTAAAAATTCAAAAGAGAAACCCAAAGAATAAAAGTTAGCAACTCCTCCGCCTTCTTAATCCAAAAAGAGTAAGTTTTAATTAAAAATGATGATATTCTACTTTTTTTATCAAAGTATAAGAAGTAAAAAAAGAAGAGCCTAAAAAATCAGATGAAAAAAAGAAATAAAATGAATAAAAAACTCAATAAGAGGAAAGGAAATTGAGTTCAGATAAAAAAAATGTTTAATCAACTCCAAATAAAAAAGTTTAAGATAAAATAGAAGAAAAAAAACCATCTAAAAATTAAATGGAGGTAGAGGATTCTGGAACAGAGGAAATATCTAAAACTGAAAGTTTATCTGAAACAGAAGTTGTTGAAGTGTAAAAACCTTAGACTAAAAATAGAGGTAAAAAAATATAAGAAGATTCTAGTGATGAAGCTGAGCTAATAAAAAGTAAAAAAATATAGGGACAACCTGTGAATCAAAAAAAAGCTGATCCTAAATCTAATAGTAAATAAACATAAAAAAAAGCTGATTTTGATGTTTATGATGAAGATGAAGAAGAGGAATTGCCTTAAAGTAGTAAATCAAAAAGATTATTGGTGAAAGGAGGATAAAAAAATAATAAGATGATAGATGAATATGAAGATTATGAAGATTATGAAGAAATGCTTGATGCTGCATAATATAAAAAACTTTCGAAGAATACCAAAGGTAGAAAAGTAAATGATGAATCTAGTGATGGGGCTGAGTTTTAATAAAGTAAAAAATAGTAAACACAACCTCTAAATCAAAAGAAACCAGATCCTAAATTAATTAATAAAAAAGTAAATAAATATGATGATATTGATGAGGATAATGAGGAGGATTTAGATAAAAATAGTAAATCAAAAAGATAGTTGGTGAAGGGAGGATAAAAAAATAATAAGATGGTAGATGAGGATGAAGAAGAAAATTATGATTTTGTAGATGTTAGGAAAACTACAAGCAGATCAAAAGCTTTAGAAGAAAAAAACTTGTAAAAAAATGAAGATCTTAAAAAGAAATAACTAGCTCCAGCAACAAAAGACAAGCCAAAAGATACAGCCTAAAAAGATAAATCAGATCCTAAAAATAATATTAGTTCGAATATTTTAAGTGGATAGATAATTGTTTTTACTGGTGATTTTGATGGCATTTCTAGAGAGACTATTAGTTAGCTCGTTAAAGATTTGGGTGCTAAAAATACAGGTAGTGTTAGTGGTAAAACCACATTACTTGTTCATGGAAGTATTTTAGAAGATGGAAGACCGCCTGAATAAGGTAGAAAATACTAAGATGCTAAACAAAAGGGAACTAAGATTATGAATTAATCTTAGTTTAGCGATTATTTAAAAGATTTGACAGGAAAAAGCTTAGAAGACTATACTAATGGAGGCTCTAATGGAGGGAGCAGATTTGATAAATTTGCTGCTGCACTTAAGACTAATAATGTGGTAGCACCTGTATAGAAAATTGATCCTGCACCTACAAAAAAAATATTATAACCTATAAATAAGCCCAAAGAAATAGTTAAATTTGATCCTAAAAGTAAAAAATAAGATTAAGTAAATAATCAAAAAAAAGATTAGCCACAAAATATTAAAAATTAAATGGCTATCCCTAATTAGGGGAAATAAGATTAAGTTTGGACAGTAAAATATGCTCCAGACAGTATAAATTCATGCATAGGAAACTAAAAAAACTATGAGAAAATGATGGAATGGTTGCATGATTGGGTAGATGTTGTAATTAAAGGAAAGAAAAAGTAAGTTAAAAATGCTTTTTATAACAGAGCACAACCTATTCCTGATAACTCAAGTAATGTAAATGCAAAAGCTTGTTTATTAAGTGGGCCTCCAGGGATAGGAAAAACAACCTCAGTCAGGCTTATTGCAAAGCATATGGGATATGAAATCAGAGAATGGAATGCTTCAGATTAACGTAGTAAAAAGAGTGTCAATAATATACTTGGAGATCTTAAGTCAAATTCTATCCTTAATCTTCTCAAAAAGAATCATACAAACAATGAACAAAATAAGGCAGATGATGAAGTTGAAGCAAAATCAAATAGCAAATTCATAATATTGATGGATGAAGTAGATGGAATGTCTTCAGGTGACAGAGGTGGAAATCAAGCTCTTATTGATGCTATTAAGAATACTAATGTACCCATATTTTGTATTTGTAATGATAGAATGCATCCAAAAGTTAGAAGCTTGGCAAATCATTGTTATGATATTAAGTTTGTAAAGCCAGCTAAATAAGATGTTGCAAAATATATGAAAAACGTATGTGAAAAAGAAGGATTTGATGATGTTGATTTAGAATCTATTTAAGCTATATCTGAAAGATTTGGTAATGACTTACGTTAAACATTAAATTTCTTAGAAATGCACTTTAAAACAAGCAAAAAATTAAAAGGTTTAAATACTAAATCACTTAATTCAGGCTAAAAAGATGTTACAGTAATGTTAGATGCTTTCTAGGCTTCAACTTAGTTAATGTAGAGCTATAAATTCTAAAAAATGAGCTTAAGAGAAAGAATAGAACTTTTCTTTATTGATTATGATTTGATTCCTTTACTCATCTAATAAAATTATCTTGATACTATCTAACCAAGAGAAGATAAAGATAAATCTAAAAAAGCTGATAAATAATATACTGTGTAAGATCTAACAAATTTAGTAAGCGCAACTTCATCAATAGCAGAAAGTGATTTGTTAAGTAAATCAGTTAGATAAGGTGGTAATTGGTCTTTACTTCCAAATTTTGCATTTTTGAGTTGTATCTATCCTTGTGATAAAGTTTGTGAGGATAAACCAATATTTCCAAGATTCCCTGAATGGCTTGGTAAATATTAAACAACAAAAAAAACTACTAGAGAACTTAGAGAATTCAGAATATCTCTCTCAAAAAGTATATCTGGATCTAGGTTTGCTGTAAAGTTTGATTATGTACCAAATTTGCTCAAGATTATTTTGAGTCATCTAAAGAAAGGAAACAACTAAAGTATAGAATATGTTTTGGATTACTTAGAGTACTATAACATTAAGCCTTAGCACTTAAAAGAGCATTTAAATGATTTATAATATCCAAAAGCTGATTATTATGGTGTTGTATCAAGTGATATAAAGACAAAATTAACAAAAGAATATAACAAAAGATATGAGGATAGTAGCAAAAAGATAGTAGCTACTAAAAAGCAAAAAAAATAAGAACCTTCTCAAGGTAAATATGATAAAAATCTGGATGATGTTGTCTATTCAGATACAGAAGAATTGTCACTAGATGAAAATGGAGATATTATAGAACCTAAAGAAGAAGATGAGGTAGCACGTAAAAAATAAAAACCAAAAAAATTATAAAATAAAACAAAAAAGGCACCTAAGTTAAAAAAGGGAAAATCTAAGAAGAGTGAAGATGATTCCCTTACTGATGAAATAAGTCAAGAAGAAGATGATGATGATGATGACTTAGATGGTTTTATAGTTAAAGATAGTGATTAAGATTGAGTAAAGATTATATGAATAACCATAAGAATGATATAATAATTATTATTTTTATCTTGTTTTTTTCTTTTAGTTAAAAAATATTGAATTGATTTTGAATCTTTTTGTGAAAAAAAAGAAATAATAAATTACATTTTCAACAAAATAATTAGTCAATTTTTATTTATTTTTATTTAACAAACTTATTAATTTTTGAAATAAGTATTATGATTATCACTTTATAAAAAATATAATATTAAACCTCTAAAAATAAATCTAAGTCCCCAATCTTGTTTGAAAAAATAAATAAACTTTTAAAACTTTATTTTAAAAAAGATTTAAAATAAATTACACACACAAAATTTACAATTTACAATAAACAAAGAACTGTAAAGAAAAAATAATTATTCATATATTATTTATGTTTTACTAATAAATTGTTTCTTAAAAAAAAATTTAATCAAAATATTAATCTAAAATTTATTATAGTATTAAATAATTAATGATCTTCATTGTTAATATTTTAAGTTTCTTAAATAAAGTGTGGTGTTTCCAAAGAAAAAATTATCCTCTTTTTTTATTATACTAAATCATATATTTTAAATTAAAATACCACGAATCATCCTTAATAATTAATAAAGTTGTTAATGACCAGATTTTTAATTTAGAGTAAGACTTGTATTGAAAAATTTTGAAAACATAAAATTGTATTTGTTCATGCAAATAGTTTAAAGCAAAAATACGCAATTATATATAATGTATAAGGATAATTTTTTAAAAGAATTTATAAATAAAGTATTCGATTTATTTAAGTGATATTTATATAAGATGAGATCTATTTATTTATAGTGTTATAGGATTTTAATAAATAGATAGAAAGATATATCCAACGATAGTTTAATACCTTGTAATTCCATTCTATCCTGCAGTTAATAGACGATAAACAACAGTCTATCTATTTATTTATTGATGATTGAGTTTGTATAACTTTGGTCGAAATTAGATGAATTTTTAATAGGGGAAGATTTTTTTTTAGTTTCTAAAATATTCAGTAAATTATTTGTCTTCAAATTAAAGTTATTCTTTATCTATTTTAAATTTTTAAGTGAAATAATCTCCCATTTTTTCAATCAATCAATATAAATTTTTCAAATCAGCTTTATAAGTTTAGTTATTAGTTTGTTATAATAAATATTATGGACTCAATCTTGAGTTTTGAGCAAGGGTTTTTTATTTCAATTGGCATGATTAAATATATTAGGAATGAATTAGTGATCACTATAGGTTTAGATGTTTTAAGCTTCATCAGCAGCATCAAAAATGTTGGGAGCAATTTCACTCAATTAGTTAATGTCTATATCGCTGAATTGCAATTAGCTATCATCAGCCTAAGTATTATTGAGACTACTAATGTAGATGGGGTTTACTTCATTGAAATTTACATAAGGTTATTGTTAAGTTTGAATTAAATAAGGATCTAATGAGTAATTAGGAGTATTGCCCTTTTAGAAAGTACTATTGATTTAATTAACAAAATCATTTTGATTGTATTGAGTAAAGTTGAAAATAGAGCTGTTTCTATTTTAAGTGAAGGGTAAAGTTGATCCTCCTTAGATTTATTTAGGATTAAAATCTTCAACATTGTAATAGTTGTTTTATTAACTGAATTGAGTATTAGTATCGAATTATTAGGTGAATGGTTAATACTCTTATTTGGGAGTAAAACTGAATTAAGCACTTTATTCAAAGCAGTTGTTGATGGGAAGAGTAGTTTGGATTGGTACGAGCTTTTTTTGTTGTTGTTAATCTTATGAGATTTACTACTTCTTTTGATCTTTGAAGGCCTTTTTGCAATATTAGACAAGACGAACAGCAGTTTTGATCTTCTTTTTCAAGAGAGGGCGTTCATATGTTTTGTAATAGCCATTGGATTACTCTTTTTCTTCTTTGTCAAATACCTCACTTGGCATGTAATTATGGACCATTTAGCACTAGTAATTGTGGAAAGGACTATCATCATTTTAGTAAAAATGATAATTTGAGTCTTCTTGAGGATCAGTACCATATTTGATATAATGGCAGCTATCAAATCTTTTTTCATTGCTTTTAGGCTATTTTTGTTATTATTGAGATTATTGTTATTTTTGTTGTTATTAATTAGTAGAGAATTTTTCATTATTAAAGTTTTATTCTTGCTCTTGCTCTTCACCTTCTTCATTATTAGATGCTGGTGTAATTAATTCTTCATCTTCTTTTTTTATTTTGTCAATAAGACCAACAATAATACGCAATTCTTATTTCAGACGACTGAAAGAGCTTCCAGATGCGTTAAGACGAGTTAATTCCATTAAGAGATTTGAAGATTTGGAATTTGTAGAAATTTTATTGTCACTTTGAGTTGGGTTATTTTTACGGCGCTTTTGGATAGGATAATCGTTATGATAAGCTTTCTCACAAGAATTATTGAATTCGTTTGGGGTTTTTTAGGGATAATCATTTTCATTGTTTGTGTTTTCTTGCTTAATTGTACTCCAAATTTGGTCAATGACAACCTATTCATCTTCAGAAATATCATCAAGGAAGGTATCTTCTTAGTGATATTCCTTCTTGACTTTAATTTGGGTCTCCATAGTAGAAATGCTGGGAGCAGTATTATTTGAGGGAGTGTTGCTTACTTGAGGAATGTTATCATTTGAAAGGTAATCGCTCATGCTCTAAATTAGATTAACATTATTTCCATACAAGAAATTAGGTTATGTTTAATTTTAAAGGCTGTATAATTGTTGAGGTTGAGAGAATTAAATATAAGGTGCTGCTTAATTATAATAGACTTGATTCTGATATCCAGAATTAGTTGAATTAGTAATATTGCCACTGCTGTTGAGTGAAAGAGAATATTATTGAGTTGGTTAAGCATTGCTGTACTAATCGCCATCAGCAAAAGCGTGAGGACCAGCTTGTCTTGCATGGATTTTTGTACGTTGATGTTGCTTTAATTAGCCCAAAGTTAAAAATTTTTTGTTGCATCCATCTTTATCACATTCAAAGACAGTTTCATTGGTGTGTCTCAATTCATGGTAGCGCAAGGCAGCTTTGCTAGCAAAAGATAAACCACAACCTTCACGAGAGCATTTGAAAAGATTATCATTACTGTGAGTACGTTCATGAGTCTTAAGAGCATCTTGACGCTTAAATTATTTTTAACATACGGAGCATTAGTAAGGGCGGTCATCTGAGTGAGTTTAAATATGACGCAAGAAATGAGATTCATACTTGAAAGTTTTGTTACATTCTTAGCACTCGTAATTCTCGCTTTAGCCATTAGGAACCTTAATTTAAGAGGTTTTACTTAAATCAACCATTTTAATACAATTTAAAGTGAAAAATAATGGAGTTTTTTTATGAATACAAACTTTTTGCTTTTATTAAGATTGTTTGCTTGTTTGTTTGATTATTATTTGATTGAAGTTTTAACAGAGAGTAAATCGAATTAAGAATTGAGATGATTTCTGCAATGATCAAATAAATTCTTTTGTTTTTATAAAAAATTATAAAAATTTTTGTATATTTCCCTTTTTCCCCTTTCTTTATTGCCGATATCAATCAATCGATTGATAAATTATTAATTTAATTGATTGATTGATTAATCTTTCTGAGTCTTTATGTATTTAAGTATGGTTAGGGTAATTTACTTATTTTTGATAATCAATTTTTCATTATATAAATTATCTTTTTTCTCTTTGATTTTACATTCAAGTTTTCTTGTTTGTAATTTTTTTCTTTTCTTTTCTTCCTTCATATCAATGACATAGAGTACTTTTATAAATTATTATTTTCTTTACATGTAAATCTTATTATTATATCTGCTACTCTATATCTTTTTTTTAGAGTTTTTTGTCTTCATTCTTTATCATTACTCCACAAAATATATCTCCTTTCGCTACAAACCACTTTTTGATAAATTTTATAAAATATAATGAAAATAGATTAGTGTTTTCCTAATAAATTAATAAAAAAACTTTGTTCATTTATATTATATCTATTTTTCTTTCTCCCATGTATACTTGTTAGGTTTTCTTTTTAAAATTGTCATTTCCAAATTCATTAAAAGAAAAGAATATTCCTCTTTTTTAACACAGTTTCTTATTTATTAGAAATATTAAAAAAAATACATTTTAACTTTTCAATCATAAAAACATAAAAAATTTCATTACAAATGAAATAAAATCGGTTAATTGCATATTAAAGATATTATTAGTTTACTTATAAAATAAAAGAAAGAGCAATAAATATGATTTGTAATCTTATTAGCTGGTTTATTTTTAGAAGGCGATAATTTATTTTTTCATTTATATAGAAAAGATTGTAAATTTGATATCTAAAAACCCTAATCTTCTTAATAAATTCATACATTAAAAAATGTGTTGATCAATCTATTTCTTTTTTTAGGAATTAATGAAAAGATTATCAAATAAAATTTTATAAAACTTTAAAAAGTTAAACTAAACATAAATTAACAGTTTTATAATGATTTTATGTATGATTTCAAATTAAAAAGATATTCTTTGATTAAATTTATTATTTACCTTAATTATAAAAAGAATTTAATAATAATAAACAATTTTAGAAATCCTAAATTAATTTTACCAAGTAAAAAATGAAATGCTGAAATGGGCTCAATTAAAACTATTTAATTAATATAAATTTTAGTTAGATTTGATACAATTAGAAATACACTTAAGAAGATTATATTAGGAAATAGTAGCTTTTTTATTTAAATTTTAGTATGTTTATCGACTAAAGAAACATCGACATCAGTATTAAAAAGACAAGATCTTTTAAAAAATATTAAGATTTTTATTTGAAAATACGAACAAATGTAAGTTAATACACTAATTATTAGATGCATCACTATTATTTTTAACTCAAGGCATATAGTCACATTAGTATTTGCCTCTTAAAAATTAATTGTCAAAATATTCAAATCTAATTATATTCAGATTTATTAGCTTTCACTGCCTTTCTACTCCCCACTTTTGAAAATCGATTAAAACTTACTTTTTCTTATACGTTTTTATTATTTTGCTGTCAGAGCCACCCTTTTCTCAATTAAATTCTTAGGTTATTTATTTTACTTTAAATTTTAAAATAATTTGATAGTGCAGGCTTGCATAATTAAAAATGAATATTATTCTAAAAAGATATCATGAAATGTAAAGTACTCTTTCTGCCAATAAGATACCTCATAGGGATGGAAAAATAAAAAATTTATGAGATGCAAAAAAAAAAAAAGATGAATAGACAAATCAGAAAAGGAATAAAGAAAAAAATAATAATAATTAAGAAAAAAATAAATAGAAATCAAAATACCTAGTAAAAAAAGTAAAATTGGAAAAAGAGATAATTTGTAGCTTATAATTTCTCAATTTTATTCTACATTCATAAAAAAAGAAGAACAAATTGGATTTATTTACAAGATTTTCTTAAATTTAAAATAAATTTTCGGTAATATTTATAAAAAACATCTAAACTAATTTCTATTTATTAATTTCTTTTAATTTTGTACATTTTTATCTGCTTTTGCTATCGCATTTTTATCAAATTTAGAAAATACTTCACTTCAACTATTTTACCTAACACTGGAACATTTAACAATAAATATTGCAGTAAATAGTTGTAACCAAAACTAAATAATTAAATAGTTTATAGAAAAATTTAGAGAGCTATTTACTTTACTTCACTCATTCAATTAAATAAAATAATATATATAATAATCTCAGACATAATTAATTGAGTAAATTAGACAACAAATTTAATATATAGTAACAAAAATAGAAATATCTATATCTACTTTAAATTTGAATTCCCAAACAATTTTGATTTTAAAAAATTAAAATTTAATTGAATAAAAGTATATTAAATCAATCTTAATTTAATTTTTTTTCATTTGTTCATAAAAAACTATATAATTATCTCATATTTAATCCTTTCTGTTATAAAAAAATAGTAATGAATAACAACAACTTCTTAGAACCTCCTGACAATATTAACATGGATGTATAATCTTCTATAATTCCCAATATCCATGATAGTCTGTAAAATTCTGTTATAATCCAATAAACACCAATTAAGTATGCACATAAAAACACAAGTAAATATATTATCTATTTTTATTTGAATACTTAAGAATATATGTAACACTTTTCTGATAAAACCTAAATTAATTACTTTTTTAAATTAACTTTGAAGAAAGGATATAAATACTATTTACTTTATTACAATATTTTATTCTTATAAATTAATAAAACTAACATTTTTTTTATTTAAAGATGAATCTTTCATTAAACCTCAACTTCAGTAAATTGATTATTACAAAGTTAAAAATTGGTGTGATGCTTAAGATGAATATGGTGTTTGGAGACTTGGAAGAATCAAGTCGGCAAAAGGTAAATATGAGAAAAAACTGCTTTTATTTACTTGAAATCAATTTTTGAGGATTTAAACGCTATTTGAATTTAGGTTATGTTGATTTATTTATAATTATTAATTTATTTAGATACACTTCGTTCTATAGAATTCGATGGTTGGGGAACAAAGTATCAGCGAGTAAACAAATAATCAAATTTATTAATATTTTTTTTATTATAAGTTTAATTTATCTTTAATACATAAATTATAGCAATACTGCATACATTCTGATAAGATAAAACCTCTTAGATATCACACTCTTGGTTACACTGGATAGAAAAAAGTAACTTTAAGAGACTATGAACTTAATATTGAAGAGCTCAAATCTGTAAATTATAAACAATATGTTAATAATTTACTACATATTTTACATAGGCTACTATATAGTTGAAGTATCTAATGAAGTAAGAAGGGCTCAAGGGATTCTATCCATATGAATTAACTAGTAAAATTTATTTTTACTTATGTATTTCTTTAAAAATAATTATCCTACAGTTTTTTTCTATAAGTTTGACAAAAAATCATATTAGATAAATAGCTTTTTGAAATATTTTTTCCATTTTCTTAAAGTAAAATAAATCAATTTTTAAAATATGGGTGTGTTATTAAAATTTACTTCTAAAAAGATTTAGATTTTTACAAACAAATTAGTGTAACAAACAAATTTTTATAAAAAACTAAAATTTAACTGTTTTTAAAGAAATGATTTCTAACATAATTTTTATCAATTCAAGGATTTCTCAGATGTGACCTTTTTTATTTGATTGACACATGTCTTACTCTCCCTTATGAAGTATAATTTTAAAAGTAAGATTAAAACTAAATACTTAAAACAAAAAGGTTGAATCACTAGATACAATTAAAGTTATCAAACAATTTTTTTTTGCTTTTCTTGAATTCTCTAAAAAATGGCTCAAGATTCTACCTTCTGTATTTAGAAATGTAATTTATTTCTTCAAAAATAAACTTTAACCCAAATTTTAATTCATATATTAAAGAGTTAAGGCTGTTTCCAGCTAGACCCAGAAAGTTAATACAAAAATCATGATGTAGCACTTTTGAAATCTGGATTTGAAATTTGTTTACTTTTGAAAGGTAAATTCTTCTTATTGATTTGAACTAAATAATTTTAAAAATAAAAAACTTTTTAAATTAGTATATCTAATAATTTTTCTTTCAATAATATTTCAAGGTTTATTTGGGTTTGATGATAGATGCTTGAAGCTATATTAAAATCACATAGATGAAATTTATTGCCAAGAATTTATTTAAGATTTTATAATTGATAATGGAATATATAGCGTTGCTGATGTTCTTGCTTACACAGACAACACTTAATAGTATTTTATTAATATTTAATTATTAATTTAAATACATGAAACCTTTACATTTATGATACAAATGATCAATTATATTTAGATTAATAAAATTTTTTAACATAGGAAAGGACCTAGCAGAAGAATCTAGTTAGAAATAATATGGCCTTTACTTCGTTCTATAATGCTGATTTTTCGCTAAATGTCTCCTTAAGGCTACATGAGGCAGTTAAAGTCTTTTGCTAAAAATACAATTAGCTACTTAGAGGATTTATTTGAAGACCAACAATATGCAGACTTATTCAAACAGAGTGAAGACCATAGTAAATTTTTAAGAGATCTATAAAAACTTTTTAAAACAATTATAAAAGGTGATATATTTTCAAATTAAATATTCTTAAATGTAATCAATTTCTTGAATAATAAATCAATTTAGATGAAAAATTCCCATAATTCTTAAATTTTGAAAACTAATTCTCTAAGCAATAAACAATTTAAAGAGATTCAATATTTTTCTAGCCTCCAACCAAGGAAAAATACAGAACAATATCAAGCCTATCTATGTAATTTTTAATTAAATTATTGAAATCTTTTTTCAACTGAAAAATATTATTGAATGAAACTAATTTAAAAAATAAGGGTTTGCAATGAAAATGCAGAACATGATGATAACCCTTTTTATTAGAAGCAAAAATCAAGAATGTAATCTAGGTATTATGATGATGAGAATAAAAAATATTTGAATGAGTTATATGATTAAGTATAATAAAATAAATAATTACATAATTAATAAAACGAATAAGAGATTAATTAAGTTCTTGAGTTTTACTAAGACTAATCTGCTAAGCCTAAACCTATTATTTAATATTAAGATGAAACTTTAAATGAATAAATAACAAACAATAATAGAATTTATCAAGATGATTCAGGAACTAATAATATGAAGGGATCAATTTTTTAAGAGGCATCATAAGATTTACATTAGAATCATTCATTTATTGGAGAATAAAATCTTGAGAATACTTAAAGATTTTAAGAAGGGACATAAGAGATTCATAATTATAAAGAGATTTAATATTAAAACAGAATAGAAGGATAAAACTAAAACCATATCCATCAATAATAGGTGGATTAAGTTTAATAAAATGAAAAAAATGAACTGAAGCAGACTAAATAAATGAATTTAAGAAAAGATTTTTATCCTAAAATCACAATAAACATAGAAGAACCTAACAATTAGGAAAATAATAATTGTAATTTTTTAAATGAAAATAATGATATTCGTGAATAATCTAACAAATAAATAGATCTTGTTTAAGAAAATATAGATTAAGAAAATTTAACACAATAAAATTAGTAAAACTTTATTCGAAGATCAAACTAGTTTAAATTCAATGGGGAAAATGAATAAAAAGTGAATCAAAAACCAATCTTATAAGCTTAACAGTTCGAATAAAGAAATCTAGTTCTTGTAAATTAGAAAACAAATAATAATGAAACATATTTTGCTGATTCACAAGCAAATTTTCAATAATAGATACTACAAAAAAAAATAGTGAGTCCTTACTAAAAAACAAAAGTTTAACAGGAAGAAACTTTTACCTATTAAGAAAACGAATTTTTAACTGAAGTTAATACTTTTAAGAAAGAGGAACAAAAAGATTAAATTCTATCAGCTGAGAGAATGATTAGTGGAAATAAATGGCAATCATAACTAAGTGATGGGATAGAAAATAAATTAGAGTTTATGGCTAGTGAATTATAGCTTCTTAAAAATTTAGTCTTATAATTATCTGATTCAAAAAACTCATCTTAATAGAAATCATTTGAAAATCAAAAAACTCAACAAGTTACTGATGGGTAATAGTAAGACATTTAAAGTGGTAACAACCATGAAATAAAAGAATACAATAAATTATAAAGCAACTAGAATATTGATGATTCTAAAATTAATTCAATTAATAAAGATACCTAAAATAACTAAAATCCTAATTTAAGTAATAAAATCAGCACCCCTCTTTAATAAGCCGATTTTATGAAAAATTAAGTTGTCAATCCATTTAACCCAAGCATTTCTAACAATTAATATGAATAAACTTAAAAGAACTTAAATTAGAATACAAATAAAGAGATAAATGAAAGTCAAAATTAGATAACAAATGAAGTAAAAAATGAAATTTCAAAAGAGTATTAGAAGATCTTAGAATCAGATTACAAGAAATAGCTTTCTGAAGAGATAAAATCTTACCTAAAGTAATAATAGGCTGATTAGCTTTATTTCCCATAGAAAAGCGATAAAAAGCAAGAAAGACATTCCTTTACTTGTGGAGTTAAAGATTTTGAATCTGATAATTAATAAAAGAAAATAGATTTAAGCTTTTAAAAAATGTTAGATAAAATATGCATTGATGGAGACTCCAACATTCTTAATCAATGTGAAATTATAATTAAAGAAGCTTGGAACAACCAAGTGCTTTTAAAAGAATTTGAATTACTTTGTTAAATAGAATTTTATCTGAAAGAATCAAATATTCTAGATTCTTTAAAGTTAATTAGGTGGAGAAAGAAATTAATTTAGCTTTAAGATCTTATAGGATATGAAGTAACCAACTTACTCTTAGAAAAAACTAAGCACAAGAAAGGTAATAACAAATTTTAATTTTTTTTGGCTTAATGGTTATTATTTTTTAAAGAATTTAATTTATAGGATCTCCTATTTGCGAATGTGAGCTATCTTAAAAAAAATAAACCTTTTTTGAAAAACTCTATTTTGAAAAAAGATTGAATTGATTTATAACTTCATAAGAAAATAGATAATGATGAATTAAAATTACTGATAATGCTCAAAAAAATCATTTAACAAATTAATTATTAAACATGAACTAAAAATTAATAAATCATATTTTGTTTTTTCTTAAAAAAAAGCTGTAAAAAAATGAATCATATACTTTTAATAAAATAACTCAAAAAAATAGTCTAGAAAATTTATTATTTCTTATATACATAGTAGAGTATCTATTTTTATGGGATTGTTTTATTAAATAATAATAAAAATTAGACTTTATTTTAATTAATTTAACAAGAAAGAAACTGAGGATAATAATGGACATAGAGTTAAAATCTTAAAACTGTAGATAGAGTAAAATGCCATATTTAAATCTGAAGACGTATTTTGTGCTTAACTTACAAATTTATATTAACATTCCATCTACACCAAAAATTCAGAAAGGAAAAAGCAATTAGAAAAATTTTTAATTTAGATATTGGATTTTTGATTATAACAAAACAAATTGATTATCACAAAAAACTATCTTACTTAGAATTATTGTTATAAATATTTATGATTATTAATTTACCTCTAAATGAGTTATATTGTACACCAGCAAATATTTTCTAAACATATTTATAAAATTTGACCCTTTAAAAAGAGTAAATAATCTTTTTAAGATTAGATAATAAGTTAGATAATTGATTGATTAGAAAATCATATCAGTGTTCTGATAATATTTTCCATCAATTTTTAAAATAAGAGTGGATAAAGTGTTTTTACTCTTTTGTTTAGTGATCATTCCGAATCAACTCAGCTTTTTTTTGATTGAAATAATAGACTTAGTTTTGAATACAAATTTTAATATTAGAAATATCTTTTATACCTTTTTTAAAATTATTATTAGTTGTGATTTAAATTTATTATCTTAACTTATTTAATAGTTCTTTAAAAAATGATTTTTTTTAGATTCTAGCTTAACTTTAGAATTACAAAAATAGAAAACATAGAAGATTTATAATAATGAATTGAAAATAAAGAAATTCTAATTTTTCATACTTTTTAAAAAAAGAAAGCCAAAAAATTATTATTAAAAGGCTAATTATTATATTATTTTTGAAAAAATTAAGAATAAACATATTCAATAGAAAATATAGTTAGATGGTAGAAAAATAAAATATTACTTTTTTTATTATTTTTAATTATTTATCTAGTAAATAAAGAGAATCAGAAGATTACTTTGTTTAAAAAATAAGAATATATTAATAGTTTTTTTCTTTTCATATTTTATTTACGTAAAATCTTGCAGGAGCTGAAATAATATGTGATAACTTATTTTTGTGAGAATTTAATATACAGATTTTAAATATTTTAAACTAACAATTAAATTATAATTAGAGTAGAAATAATTAGTTTTTAAATTAAGATTTATAAAAGTAAGTAATGTTATTAAATATATAAAAGTTAGTGTTTATTTAGATAGTTGGTATTTTTAAAGAATTTGTTATAAATTTATTTTTGCCATGATAATTATTCTAGTTAGCTTTCTTTTGAAATCAGAATTCGATTTTTTCAATAGAATTTTGATCTAAATAATGTTCATAAGCCCAAGGTTCACTATTAATGATTTATTTGTTTTATTATTAAATAAATTACAAAAATAAATAAATAAATACTTTTGCAAGTATTCAGTAACAATCTTCTTTAGACTTAAATTAGGTACTAATGGTACATTTACATTAATAGGTTATCTAGCAATAGGATCAGTATTCCCATTTAATTTAAAATGCTCAATCAAAGCTGATCTTTCATATGAAAATCCATATTATGTAACAACAGGATCTTCATAGAGATTCTTTTAAATATTTGAAAATGTCTTTATCAATTTTATGAAAATTAAAATATACCATAGTTATAGGGCAGCACAAATGATCAGGTACTTCATTTTTAGCTTTTTTAGCTTATTTTTAATAACTCTCTTCTACCTAATTAAATTTAAAATAAATTCTATCTTTTGATAAGTGCTTTCTAAATTTTTATTACCTTTTAAATAATATCTTTTGCTTAAGTTTCACTTATTTTCTACTAATTAAATAAAGCCTTGATATTTTAAAAATCATTTTAGAAGGAAAAAATAAAAATAGATATTCTAAAATTTATCCTTTTAATTTTTCATAAAAAGTAAATATTCTTATATCTTTTCTTAAAAAATACAATTAGATTAAAAATAATATTAAAATCTTAAGTGTGTATTTAATGTGAAAGATAAAGCCAAAAATTATTTTAAAAGCAAATAAAATGAAATATTTACTTTCAAATTCTCTATTTCTTTGCTTATATTTTCTTATTCTATTTCAATATTCTTAAAATATAGAAGTTTCTTTGCACGAAGAATATATTTATTTAAGTCCTTCTCAAAAACCTATTTATTTTGCCCAGCACAGAGAGTTAAAGCTTAATTTAATTTAGTTTAAAAAATGTTTCTTATTATTATTTTACTTCTTCATGTATAATTACCTTTAGTCATGTCTTATATTGCTTTATTAATTTACTTGACACCTTTTTCAGTTTTTCCTATTTATGCTAATACCTATCCACTAATTAAATGTGCCTTTATGTTATTGTTATCAAGTTCAATAGCTTTTTATGCATCTTCATATGCCTTTATTTTAAAATTTGAAATATTAATTGAATCATGAATGTAATAAGATAATTTATCTTCCTACATTCTAATATTATGACAATTATTTGTACGCTCTTGCTCTATTTGAAAATAAAATTGAATTCTAGCTATCACAAATCTATTTTTTATCAATAAATAAAGATGAGCATCTTTAAAGATTAATTTTATATTTTATATACAATCGCAGAGCTATAATGTTAGAGAGCTGATTTATAATCATTCTTCAAAAATGCATCATTTCCTTATTCCTTAAACTTTTATGCTTAGTTAACTTTCATTATTTGCAAAAAACTATTTATAATTAATTCGCTTTTTTTTATGATTTGATTAACAAAATATTTTCTTTAATTTTAATGGGTTTTAACTAAAAATTAAAAAGTGCATTCTTTTATTAACTAATTGAAAATTAAACTTGTGGCTTAATTGGCTTAATTGTTCTCTAAAAGTTCTTAAAGCCAATCAAATAAAATGTTACTTAAGAAGTGTTTATCAGTATAGGGTGAATTAAATTAGCTAAAAAAAATAGCAAAAATTATATTTTTGGATGATTATTTGAAAATTCTTTCTAAAAATCTACAAAAGCTTTTCACTTTTTTTTCTTCCCAAAATAGTTTATTTTGTTTTGATATTCTTAATTTTTAAAGTTGAGAAATTAATTTTATAAATTAATAATATAAAAATTATATTTTAAATTAAATTAAATAAGATTAATTAGTGGTCAAAGCGTAGAATAAATTATTAGCTTTAATTATTAATTAATTGATATATATCTTGAATAGAAGTATGTTAACCTATTTTAAGTAATTTGATTCATTTACTAATAGAAATAAAATCGCTACTATTTATATATTCATACTTTAATTTTGCTGAAGAATTAAAAATATAAATTAGTAAGTAAGGTAAAGCTTCTTATAATTTTTTTATTGAATGGAACTCTAAAAATAGCTGATTTCTATTTTACTAAGAAACAATGAAATATTCAAATTGAAAATTGCTAATTACATATAGAAATACTTCTTATTTTTGTTATACCTTTTATGCAGCTCATATTTATTATCAATAATTTTGAATGTAAGTAATAAATTTAATTCTAATGAGATAATAGTAATGATCACATTAAGTTTAACACTTGTAGTTGTTTCCTTTCTAAACGCATTTATAAACCCTAGAAAAAATAATAAGTATGTATTATCATTTGCTTTAATAGGAATTTCTCTTGAATATTCTATTTAAGTGCAATAATTAAATCATGATGATTCTTTATCATCATTTCAATTCAGTTATTTTATAATTACTATCATAAAGGAGCATTATTTAATCTAAAATACAAACCTACAAATAATTTAAGTTTGTTTTTTTACCCTTTACATAATTTTTAGAGTTATTTTTAGTTAAATTAAAGATCCAAATATTTATTGTAAGATTATAATTTGCTTTATGACCCTTTTTATTGGTTTTAAAATATAGCTGTTGTAAGATTCAGTAGAATAAGTTAAGCTAGAAGGAGAACAAGATATTAAATATTAGTGTTAATAAATTAAAATGTAAAGTGCCACTCCTACAAAAAATAGTGAGAAATAAAATATGACTAAAAAATAAGTATTAAATATTAAAAAAAAGATGACAGGAAATACTTCTACTAATAAAAACTAGAATTTGAATGATATTTCTTTTAATAAATATCTTTCTACTTTTATGGCTCATTAGGATGAGACAAAAAGTAAAGAGATGGATTTTGAAAACTTAACACTAGCTCATTCTATTATTTAAAATATTTAAACTGGATTAGTTATGATCACTAGTGATTTTAAAATAAAATTCTGCAATTCGGAAATGAAAAAATTCTTCTAAATTCAAGACAAATAAACTATTTTAGAAAATTTAATGGAGATTAAGTTAAAAGGTTAAGAAGATAATCATAGTGATAATTAGTTTAGAAGTAAAAATAATTTAAACTAAAATAGTTTACAAGAAATTGATTAAAAAAGTGCAAAAACTTATAAGCATAGTCAGTAGGCTCATCATAAAAAGAAAAATATTCATGTGTCTTAATTTAGTACTAATAATTAAGCAAGAAAGTATTCAATTGAAACAAATTAAAAATCAAATTTTCAGAAATCTCATTTAAATATTTTGTTGTAGAATTTGGAAGGAGATTAAGTCAAAGGTACACCTAGTGATTTACATAATAATTTAAAATAGGTAGACATCAGTCTCAGTCCTTACTAAGATCAAAACTTAAGTAAAAACTCTCATCACATAGAAAATTTTATTCAATTAAACTAAAATGGAGAAAATAATAATTTTGCAGGAAATAGTAAATAGTATATTCAAGATGATATAAGTATAAGTATTTGTAATTTAACCTAAATGGGTTTAAAATAAGGGAAATTTACTGAAATTTAACATACTTTTTAGAGTCATGATTTACAAACAAGAGGTGATAATACTTGTAATGAAAAATCAAATAATTTCAATTAAATAGAAAATAATTTTAAGAAATGTATTATACCACAAAGGGTATTGTAGATATTTGAATTGGAAGATGTATATTTGTATGATCTTATGAAAGTTATATTTGAATAATAAGACAGAGCTTATTATAACAATTGCTATAGTTAGAATGACCTTTAAGAGAATTTTAATAGGTTCGATTCTTCAGAGATTAAAAACAAGACTGAAAATTTATTGAAAGCTCATAAAGTAATAGACTAAAAGTAAGAAGGTGATAGAGAGAATAATAGATACATTTCACATTATATAGATAAAAATAATTTAATTATAAATTTAAAATATAGTAGCTAACATGAAGTTAAACATATTTAATTTAGAATTAGTTTCTACATTCGTAAACACTAGTTTGATTGGAATGCTTAAAGCTTTGTTATTATTGAAGTCTTTGAGCTAGATTAGCTCACTCTAAATTTACAGGAAAAAGAAATTGCTGATTACAAAAATAGGATGTTAGCATCTGTTTCTCATGAGTTAAGAACTCCTCTGAATTGTTCTATTCAGATGTTAAATATACTTTTTGACAAATTTAATTAATAAAATTAAATTTACAATAATCAAGAAATAGATGAGATTAATTAAAATATTGTTAAGCCTGCACTAATTTCAAACAACTTGCTCATGAATATTATTAATGATATTCTTGATTATGCATAAATTAATGCAGGGTATTTTAAACTGGATTTTTAGTCTTTTTCTTTATTAGAAATAGTCACTGAATGTGCTGAGCTCATGCATTTTTAGGCTACTTAAAAAGGATTAGCATTAGATCTACATTTCGATTCTAACTTACCAGAAAAAATCAACTCAGATTAGAATCGCATCAAACAAGTTCTTTTGAATTTATTAAGCAATTCCCTTAAATTTACTGACAAAGGCTATATTGAGATTAGGGTGATTTCTATCAATTCAAATTTGATAAAGGTTGATGTCAAAGATACCGGATGTGGAATCCCTTAAGATAATATCAATAAGATTTTTGAAAGTTTTGGAAATAAATCACATTAGAAATTTTTGAATACTCAAGGAGCAGGGCTAGGCTTAAGTGTAGCAAATAATTTAGCAATGGGCTTAGGAGGAAATAGAAAAATTGAAGTAAAATCAAAGTTAAGTGAAGGAACATCTTTTTCATTCTTTATAGTTAATAGAGATTCACATAAATAGGGATGTGAAATAAAATTAAAAGATGTATTTAATAGGAGATTAATAAAATGGGAGTCAATCAACGAAAATATACCTTTAAAGTCTACCTCTTATTTAAATTAAAAGAGTGTTCAATAATAAAATACTTGGTTTAAAAATAGTATAACAAACAGTTAAAAAATGTTATCCAAGACTGATAATTTGTTGGAACAATCTTTTAGTTTAAATAATAATACAAATAATAATAATAATATTAAGAGTAGTCTTAATCATTTTAATTCCGAACTTTTTCAAGATTTTATTTCATTTTCTTTGAAACCTAATCATATTGGTATCAACTCTAGCGAATCCGGTAATTTTAAAGTTTTACCTTCTTTCCTAGGTATATCACAAGGATTTTCTAATTTAAATAATGAATTCCACTCTCCTTGCAGTAAGCCAAGTAATTTAAATTAGGCCTTCCATTTTCATTCTAAAACCATAGAGAGTTTGGTTTAATAAACACCACCACCATTAATAACTAACTAATAATCATAATAACAATAATAACAGTCAACATAATAAATTCAGCAATAAAATAATTCTTTAGCTTAATTTTAGAAACAGAAATCTTTATTTTCAACAAATAACAGGCAAAAAAGTAAGTCAATAAAGGCAATGTAAAAATCTATCAGCATAACTATTGAGTAATAAGACTCAGCTGAGAATCAAATAACTTAAGACAAAGTATATTAACTTTAAAGTCCAATTAAAATAAATAAAAAAGATTAAATAATATAAGAATCATGCTAAATAATAGAAGATTAGCAGATTAATAAAAATTAAATTCATGATTAAGTCATTTTTTAAGCAAGTAAAATCCAAGATTTAGATGAAATAGAAATTGTTTTAACAGAAGAATATTAAAACTAATTTAATTAAAATCTAAACCCATAAACTGTTAAAGAATATGTTATTTAAGAATCTTAGTAAAACCTTAATCAAAATGATAGCAGTACTTAACTGGAAAAATTAAAGATATCACTTAATGTTGTTTAAGATGGAATACTAATAAGAGATGAGTAGTAATAATCTGAAGAAAAAAATAAATAATAAAAACAAGATAATTAATAAAAGGCTTCCAACTAGTAAAATAAAATTTTTACAACTATTAAGAATATTTAATGGAAATGTTAATGTCCTAAAATTTTAATTGTAGATGATAATGATTTCAATTTGTATGCAGTTTCAATGAGATTGTAATTATATTCTATAAGCATAGATAAAGCTTTGTCTGGTTAAATTGCAATAGATAAGTGTAAATAGATGTTCATAAAAAATAATTGCTGCAAAAAGTATATAGCCATACTTATGGATATTGATATGCCAATAAAAGATGGACATTAAACAACCCAAGAAATTATTTAATTTTATAAATCTTACAATATTTAAGTACCTTTTATTTCAGCTTGCTCTGCTTTTGTTTAAGAAAGCGAAAAGAAAAAAGCTCTGTAATCTGGAATGGAATTTTACATAACTAAACCAATCTAAACACTATAATTTGAGTAGTTTTTAGAAAAAGCGTTTTAGGAATACTTTTGAAATTTTCTCAAATTATCTCATTTAAATTATTTTATTCAAAAAATACAACTTTTATTTATTATTTGTAAATTATCTAGCATAAAATTGTAAATTTTATATTAAAAATATGTGTATCATTTATTTTAATATTTGTTTTAAAAAAATTAACTCATATGAATCGTGTATTTCGATTTTCCTAATTTTCATCTAAAATAAATTATATTAGACGAAATTTCAAATTTATAACAAATAGTGATGTCTTCAATACTGAAAATATTAAATAAATACTAATAAAATTATTTTAAGGAGTAAAATCTTTAACTTGCTTAGGACACTATTATTAATAGAATAAATCTATTTACTCAATTATCATTTCTTCTTTAACAAAATAAATTTAAATAATTTTAAATAAGTAATTTCAAGAAACATTTCTAAGAATTGAATGAAGAATAAAAGCTTTTATTTTTCTTATTTTTCATTAAATTTTTAATTTTATAATCTAAATCGCTAAATTTGTTAACATTTACTAAAAAAACAGATTTGAGATGATCGATCTTTCATGTTAAGATGAAATAATATTTGATAATCTATTTGAGAAATTTAATATTTGATATAATTAGTTTTTATTTTTAATTTCTAAATAACTTCTATATTCAATTAAGAAATAAAATTTCATAAATAAGAATAAGAATGAACACTACATTAGATGCAATAAATGACTCAATAAATAAAATTATTGAATAAAAAAAATTGTACATATTAGAATCTCAAAATTATAAATTCTTTTTCAAATTCCATTCTTTTTTTTTAATACTTTTTAATGGGATATTACAGCTTGGACTTCTTCTTTAATAAAGAAAACTCAATTCTACCATCAATCCTAATTTCTACTATTTTCTTATATCTTATTAATGTCTGTTATTTATCTCATGTTTTTGCTTTGAAAAGTTGATAGCATCTGAGAGGAATAGATACTTTTCTAGAAATATATTAAATTTACTTTTGATAGAATATGCCTTTTAACTTATTTAAATTGATCCATAAAACTCATACTTGCTAGTTTTCATCATTTATTTCATTAAATCAGTGAAAGATGTTACTCATGCTTTTTATTAAATCTCTTAGCTAGTTATAGTAATAATATATTTAGGGATTAGAGTATATTTCTTCTATACAAACAATATGTCCTCATTGTTTACTTTAATAGTTTCAACCATAATGAGCTTTTTTCTAAGTATTTAGCCTTTCACTAGTGAATAAAGATAAAATTTACTTTAAGACTCAAATATTTAATCTTAGATACATTCAAACTATGAAAAGAATAACTAGCAACAACAACAACAACAATTAAATATTACATTTGCAAAAAAGTTTAAATAAGTTGATTAACAAAGCTAAATTCAGTCAAGATTAAATTCAGATAATTAAATTTCTTTTCAAAAAATATATTATGGTTAAAGCAAGAATAATTTAAGCTATTGCTAATCTTAGTTTTCTTCGGCTAAATAGAATCAAAAATTTTTAAATGGGATGAGTAACTTTCTTGAATAGATTGATTCTCAAGGAAATGATGGATCCTCAGTTGATTAAGCAAGTCAATCAATTAAAAAATAAAAATCATAGAAAGCTAAAAATGATTTACCTATAAGTTAATAAAGCTAATAAATAGGATTGAATATTTTAAACTCAATTAATACAGGAATTGTACTAATTGATAGTAAGAATAATTTAGTTTATTCAAACTCTTACTTCAAACAATTCTTCGGATAAAATAGTTAAAATAATGCATATAAACAGTTTTTAAGCTTATTTATCAAAGAAAATCAAAAGCTAAAAGCCTCGATCAAAAGGTTAAAGATATCTAATTAAATTAATGATAATTAGTTATCATCTAATTCTAGCTTTTCTGAGATAAAAATAAATAATAGTGTCTATAAAAATGATTTAGCTAACTCAAAAAATTTAGAAGATAGTGGAATAAATTAAAAAGAAACTAAAGGCAGCCCCACAATTATGACGCGCAGGAAATATTAAAATAGAAAATCTGATTCATTTATTGTTTATAATTAAAACGATGATTTAAGCAATAATTTAAACAATAAAGAAACTAAAAATAATGCAAATTAAAAATAAGATAATAAGACTAAGAAATAATTTTATTCTAAGTCAAAATAAAATAATTTAAAGTTAAAAAAATCGAATTCTTCAATAAACATCACAAGTAAAGGCTAAATAAAATATTAAAAAGAAAAACATTCAGAATTACAAGAACTTAAGTATGCATTCAAACAGTAAGTCATTCCTATTGATGTACTAGATATATTTAAAAAAGATGAAGTAGTTGTACTTGATTTGGTTAAAAAAATATTATCTGCAAAGTTTAAAAATAAAAAAAATGTTTTTTACAGTGCAGTTAACTTAGATGAAAATTAAGAAGAGTAATAAAGTGAATCTAAATTTGATAAATCATAAGCCAAATAAAATTTCAAAGGCATTTCTAACAAAGGCAAAATAGACCAAGATGATAACAACATAAATTACTATATAGAAAGAAATAACTTAATTATTAATTTTAGTTAAAAAGGTGACTTTTTTCAATATTTGTAGATGAAGATAGGGGTTTATCAAAATGAAATTGACATCTAAAGTTACAACTCATTTCAATAGGATGATTTAAAAGAATAAATTTTCATCCTTGTTGAAATTTCTGATCAAAGTTAAATTTAAATAAATGTTTAAGAAAGAGAAATATCGGAATACAAAAATAGGATGCTTTCTTCAGTAACTCATGAGCTAAGAACTCCACTTAATTGTAGTATTCAAATGCTTGAATTGATGAATTTGAAATTTGATGATGAGTAAATAAATATTGAAAAAATCAATTTAATTTAAGAAGCAAGAGAAGAGTTATTAAAACCTGCTTTACTATCAAACTACTTACTTTTGAATATGATAAATGACATTTTGGATTATGGATAAATTAATTCAGGCTATTTTTAGCTTGCTTTTAAGCCATTCCCAATTTTAGATTTAATGACTGAGTGTGCGGAGATGATATCTTTTTAAGCTTCTCTAAAAGGGATTATTGTAGAATTAAATTTAGATCCTGCTCTACCTTAAATAATAAACTCTGATTAAAATAGGATTAAATAAGTTTTACTTAATTTGTTAAATAACTCACTTAAATTTACTGAAGAAGGTTATATAGAAATTAATGTTGCGAAAGATTAGGCTGAATTAATTAGAATAGATGTATGTGATACAGGAGTTGGTATTCCTAAAGATAATTTGAACAAAATATTCGATTGTTTTGGTGACAAATCCAAATAAAATATTTTGAATACTAGAGGGGCCGGATTAGGTTTGAGTATAGCAAATAGTCTAGCTATGGGTTTGAGTGGAAATAGAAAAATAAAAGTTATATCAAAAGAGAATCAAGGAACTGTTTTTAGTTTCTATATAATTAATAGATAATTAAATAAAAAGGGGTGTTAATTCAAACTTAAAGACATGTTCAATAAAAAACTAATTAGATGGGAATCAATGAATAATAATAACACTGACTATCATTAACCCTCAATATCTAGCTAGGTTAAAGCATAGAAAGCTTTAAAACGTTTGTAAACAAATGATAGTATCACAAGTTATTCTAAAAATTCAATAAAAAATTTAGACCCTTATTTATGTGAGCTCTCTAGTCAGTAGAATGAAAACATATCATATAACGACTCACTTTCAGTGAAAACCTTTTAAGTTGCAAATAATTTAATCACATTTACAATTAGACCCTCCTCAAAATATTAAGAGGGCAGCATTAATACAACTAAAAATAGATCTAAAAGTACTTCTGTGAACTTAACCATCAGCTCATATGTACGAAAACAACTAGGGCCAAAAAGGGTATCAACAGTAGGAGATTAGAATTTTTCTTAAAATAGTTTCGGAGATGAAAAACAAATAAGTGAAAAGTAATCAAAACATGATTATAAAACTTACGGTATAAAATTTAATAGAAATCAAACAATTCAATCTAACGGTTTAGAACGATATGATTCATCTTAAATACTTGAAGATAATTCTAAAGAAGCTTTCTATTTGCCTAATGAATCTTATATAAAGGGAAGTATTAAAGGTCATCACATTCTAAATTTTTTGAATTATAAATCTGATTTATATTAATAAATGTAAAGTCCTCATAATGATATCTATCCTTAGATATAGATTGATAAGTATGAAAGCCAAGGAGACTCAAAAAATACTTTAAAGAAAAAGTTAACGTTAAGTAGTCTAGGGTCTTCTAAAGTTGGAACTATTGATAATAGATAAATTTATAATTCTAATTTAACGCCAGTTGATTCCTTCCTTAATTTTTAACCAGACTTCAAAAAAGAAACAGTTCTAAAACTATTGATAGAATATAATAAAAAACAGCAATGCAATTGCTCTTAGATACTAATAGTTGACGATAATGATTTTAATTTATATGTTTTATTTTTACGCTTGTAAACATATGGGTTTAAAATAGAAAAGGCGACAAGTGGAGTAATAGCTATTTAAAAAGTTAAACTTAAATACAACTCATAAGATTGTTGCAAAAAGTACAAATTAATTTTCATGGATATAGATATGCCAGTAAAAGATGGTCATCAAACGAGTTTGGAAATAAACTAATTTTTCAAAAATAATAATATCTAACCATCTCCTATCTCAGCTTATACAGCATACGTTTAGTAGAAAGAAATGAATAAAGCTTTTGAAAGTGGAATGCAGTATTATATTACCAAACCAATAAACCAAAAAGATTTAGAAGAAGTTCTAATTAAAGTTTTTCAAAAACTTCTATGAGACCAAAGTATTTCATTAAATTACTTAATTTTATCTTTTTCTCCTAATTGATAAAATATTTATATTTTAGTTACTTCATTTTTTGAGTAGTTTTTTAATTTCATTTTTATTATATATAATTACTTAACTTATTTTTAATATGTTATCATTCTCATTTTTATCTTAAATTTTACTTCTCATATTATAAAACTTTAGCTTTTTATTAAAGAGAATATAAAAATGTTTTTAGTTGCAGAAGGATTAATATTTTTATGAAAGCAAATAATTGCATTACTTTACCTATTTTTATCTTTTTAATTAACAAAATATTAATTTAATTACTAGTTGTTAATATTAGTTTAAAAAAAAAATTTATGAAATCTTTCCTTTCAAGAATACCCATCTATTCTGAATAAAAATCTTTGATACCAACTTATATTGTTTGTAAATTTACTCATCTTAACAATTTTTATTCAGTCAAGAAATTTTTATTTAAGTTAATTCTTAAAACAGCATCAATTTGTAATAGTTATATAATATTTAAATATTTTAATCATTGTTTGAAAAATAGCATGAATAAGACTTTGAAGATTTAAATTTTAATTTATCACAGATGATCAAGATATATAATTAATATTTGAGAAGATAATTAATTTTTAATAAATAAATTTTCAAAATTATAAAATAACGTATATTGTGAATTGAATATAAAACTTTTAAACAAATAATATTCTTAAAAAAATGAATAGAATAGTGAATTATCCTATCTTTATATTTTAAATTTCTTATTGAAAAAACATACAAAAAGGTTTCTCTATTATTCAGTTAAAAATATTACGTTTATCAATCATATATGAGTTGTAATAGAAAGCTATAACTTAATAGATGAGATTACATTAAAAAATATGATTTAATAATAAATAATCTAATCAGGTATATTAATATAGATTTCTAACTGAGGTGACAAAAATTTTATTATTTTTTAGTCAGTTTCCTTAAAATAAATTAATGCCAGGTAAGTAAACAAATTGAATTAGATTAAGCTTTGATTATTTGACCTTAATCCTCAAAATGTTTTTTAGTTAAAAAAATCTTGCTTAAATAAATTTGATTTGATTTAAATTTCTTTTAATTTTTATTGACAAAAAACTAATCTAAATGAATTTTTATCATCATCTGAGTTATTAATTTTTGAGAAATTTGAAGAATATCTAAGTAATAGAAAACGTGAAAATTAATTATTTAAATAAAAATAATAATAATAAGTGATTATTAATTTACATTATTAACAAAAACCTTCAATTATATAAATATCTCTAAATTTATGAGAAACAAATAATTCTAAAATATTTTCAAGCTATATCAAAGAAAATCTTTTATTTGAATTTAGTTCTGGCTCTTTAATGTAATTAAAAAGATGCCATTTTTAAAAAATAAATAATACTATTAAAATATATATTTTAGTAGTTAAATCAAAAGCTTTAAAAAAAGTAAATTAAATGCGTAGTTATTTGATTTTAAAAAACAAAAATGCTTTAGTAATCTTAAGAATGCAATAAAAATGGTTAAAAGTAAACCATTAAAAATTTTTATAAAATACACTTCTCTATTTTCAAATTTCTTTTTTTTATGATTTCTCAAAATTGTTAAATATAGTCCTTAATTATTTAATATTTTTTAATGTAGATCTCTTTATTTTTCATAAAGAATTTTTGCTTAGTTTTTTTTAATATTATTTACAAAAAATTAGCTTAGGAGTGAACCAAATTTTCATAATAACAAAGTCTTATCTAAAACAAATACTTAAAAATATGTAATAGAAAGACTCTAAAAAAAAGAGCTCATATATTATTGGATTGTATTTTAAGAATGTACTTATAAAAATAGTAAGATAGGCTGCAATAAACAAATATATCAATCATTATTTCATTTTAATTTTTAGCATTTTAGAGATTTTAAGCATACTTATTGATGGATTAATTTTCTAAAAAGTAGAAGTTCAATAAAAAAAATTAGAGATTTCAATATTGTGCTCAATTATTTTAATAGATTTTATCACAGTCATGCTCTTAAGAAAAGATAAGATAAAGGAGTCTGCCCTTAAAATATCTATTTTAATTATTACTGCTGGTGTATTTGAAACTTTTGCTTTAGATAGAGCTAAAGAATTTAGGATAATTGCTTATTTCATTTTACTTCAAATTTGTGCTAGAAATATCTCGATGCTAAAGCTGATTGCAAAATTTTTAATGTTAATTATGGTTGTTTACAGTTAAATTAGATATTCGTTTAATTAGGAAACTAATTATTTGCAGATCATTGAGTTTTTCTGTTTTTAGTTTACAGTAATGGCCTTCTCATTTATACTTTATTTAGATGATAAGGATATTGAAAAAGGTTAATAGTTTTTAAATATTAAATCTAAAAAGGGCTAGCAAGATGATTTGTTTCTTTCGAATAGAGAATGCTTGAGAGAATAAGATAATAATGATATAAATAACTCTCAAAATATGTCTATATAAATTAATGGAAAAAAAAAACTTAATGAATTCGATTAAAGCTACTAATTGGCAAAGAACAATAATGGCTTTAGAAATACTGATAATTAAAATTAATACAATTTAAATGATATTTCTTTGGAATATGTAAAGAAGAACAATAACAATAATTATAATAAGAATACACTTAACACATATGTTTAAGAGTAGGATGATAAGAAATTTACAAATAAAAATAAGAATGAATAAAAACCCATTTATGTAAATTAAATTTAGCAAAATATATCAACACCTGATCTATTTTCTTTTTTGAATAAATCTCTCAATTTGATTTCTATTGGGATAGTTCTTTTAAGTGATGAAAAACATGTTTTGTATAGAAACAAAACTGTCAAAAAATTTACAAATTATAGATATTCAGATAATAGGAATGTCATTTAATAAATTTTATAAATTTCGCTTTAAATGTTTAAGTCAGAAGCACAAAAAGAAATTTAATTCTAAGAAGAAAAAAACAACTTAAACAACTAAAATAACAAAGGAGAAAATAAAAGCATTAAAAATTCATCTTATTAAAAAAAATAATATATTAATTCCATCTTAGATGAGTAGAATGAAAAAATGTAAAAACAGAAGAAAGGTCAAAAATCTAAATTAAATTAGTAAGAAAAGTATGGTTCTGTACTTTACAATTAATATGAGACTTCAAAAGGATAAGGAGAATAACTAGTGAATTCTTTAGGATTAAGAAGGATAGCAACAGCTGAGGTCATGACTACAGAAAACAATTCACATTAGCCATAAAAAATAATAAATAGTAATTTAGTTTAAGATTTTGGAAATTAAATATAAAGTAATCTTAGCAATAACATGAACACAGATTATAGCTACTAAAAAGCTAATTCAAATGTTTCTGTAAAGAATATAAAAAGCAAAAACTTTATTTAAGTTAAGATGTATGCACACAATAATTCAAAGGTAAATAAAGATACAACTGTTTCTCCTAAGATCCTAAGCAGTGAAAATATCATTTAAGATTTAAATGCTACTCTAACTGGAGTACCTCTCTGCAATGTATCACCTTCTTGTAAATAGATAAATCCTAAATTACAGACAAAAAGCATTTTTAATTAAAATAATTTGAACACATTAAATTTTATAAACAACTTTGAAAATATGAATAGCTTTAATAAAGATTCTGTGTATTTCCAATAAAGCGAGTTAAATTAGATTGGCAATCCTCAATAACTGCTTTCTAAATTCATTTAATGCTTGATTCCAGAAAACATAGATAAACTTTTTAAAAAATAAAACCTAGTGCTTGATGATGTTATTGATTTTCTTTTAATGCATTCAAAGTGCCCTTAGCAAGTAAAATTCAACACAGATTATCATCTTGAGCACTATTCAGATGAAGATATTTTTATTAAAGAAAATGTTACTAGAAAAAAGAGTACCTCTTAGGTAAATTAAAATAATGCTGAAGAAGGCTTGAATTCCAACAATAAATTATTCAAAAAACTAAAAAGTTCTTAGATTGATGAAGAATAGGAGGATTAAAAAGATTCATAAGATTATGATGAATAAAGTGTAAATTAAGCCAACAAAAATTCTAAGTAATCAGAAACAAGTAACTTTAATCTCACAAATTCTAATGAAGTGAAGCCTTAACAAGAGCCATCACCTCTTAAACCCCCAAAGTAAAAAAAAGCAAAAAAGAAAAATCACCAAAAACTTTACTCATACTTTATATAGAACAATTACCTTCATATTCACACTAAATTAAATATTGCAAGCCTAGAATCTAGTGAATTCGAAAATAAAATGACATTCATAGAGATAAAATTGAGTGTTTTATAGCAAGAAGAAAGTGAAAAATTATTTGTTTTAATTGAGATGTCAGATGTCACTTAATTCAAAAAAGTAGTAGATAAAGAAAATTTAGATTCCTACAAAAACAAAATTCTATCATCTGTCTCTCACGAATTAAGAACTCCTTTAAACTGTAGTATTTAGCTACTTGATCTCTTGTCTTAAAATGAAGAAATTTCAGATCTGACCAAATAAGCATTTGTTAATCCTGCTATGTATTCAAATTTTTTAATGCTTAATATTATTAATGATATACTAGATTTGGCATAAATAAATTATGGAAAATTTAAAATGACTTTTTAGCAATTCGATTTAAAAAAGATAATGACTGAATGTCTAAATTTAATTGGGCTGTAAGCAATTGAAAAGCATATTACTTTAGAATTAGAGATAGATCCTCAAATACCTTAATTGATTAACTCTGATGCTAATAGAATACGTTAAGTTCTTCTCAATCTATTAAATAATGCTCTTAAATTTACTTAGGAAGGTATTATTTCTATTAAAGCAAATTTAGTAGAACCTAACTTAATTTAGATTGATGTGGAAGATACAGGATGTGGTATTAAGAAAAAAGATTTAAACAAGATTTTAGGATAATTTTCGCATCATGAAGAGTTAGAAAAATCTACAGCCACGAATTCCTTAAATGGTGGGTTAGGATTAACTATTGCAAATAATTTAGCAACTGGATTAGGAGGTAATAGAAGGATAAAAGTAAGAAGTGAATACAAAGCTGGAAGCATATTTTCATTTTGTATTGTAAATCATTCTCTAAACTAAAAAGGGTGTACCTACAAATAAACCAATCTTTTTAGCAAGTAAATCATAAATTGGGAATGCTTTTCTCAATACTCTAATATGCAATAAACAACAATGCATAATTTCTAAAAGAACAAATCAGAGTTACTTTCTCACCTTCCCTAAAATTCTTCAAGTATCAAGCATAAAAAACATGACCAAAAATATGGTGAAGCAACTCAAAGTTTGATAAGATTTAATACTGAAATTTTACATTCAAACTTAAATGTAAATGCTTCTTAAAATAAAATTTTAAATGATTGTTATCCTCCTCCTAATTCGAACACTCAAAGAAAGCAAAGTATTAAAAAAGATAACACATGCTATGATTTTATTTCAGCTACTCTTGGGACTGGACCAAATGTTCCTAGCGAAGGAGGAAAGATGAATAGAAAATTCTAGATTTCTCTCAAAAATACATAGTAAGTTGTAGAATAAACTAACAGCGAAAATAATAACTCTCCAAAGAGATTATTTTATAATAATACGCAAGGAAACTTAACTCAAAAGTAATTTGCAGAAAATATGTCTGATTTGGCTAAAGATGAAGAATAATCTCTTTATTAGCACTATGATAGTCCAGGTAAAAAATCAGAAACTAGTATCAAAAAAAGATTTTAATCTGATAAAAATTCGAGAAAAACATTAAATTATACAAGCACAAATAATATTTAAAGTGCTGAAAGGACAGCATACCCATCATTGTATGATGATAAAGCAATGGAATCTGCTTCTATTCTTAACAAAAACATTTCTGATAATAATCAGTCTATCAAAGTTATAAATAAGAATAGTGAAAACAACATCAGAACTGAAACAGAATTTTTAAATAAAAATATCAACTCAAACTTTTAAGAGTATAGTTAAAAGAATATAAATACAGAATCTTGTGATCTCCTTTAAATTTCGAATCTAGAAATAAATGAGTAAGAAAATAAAAAGATACCTAATTCATTTTAATGTTAGGAAATATCCTAAAAAAGAACTAATAAAGGTAAACAAAATATGTTGAGCTCTGTTTATGGTTTTGATCAAGAAGATTCAGTAATTAAAATAAAATTTAAAGAAGATGATGGTGATAAAAATAAAATAAAATAGAGATTTGCTGATAATGGTCTTTCTCAAATACACGAAAAAAATAGTGAACAAATAGAAAGTATGTAGTCATCTTATTAAGACCTCCATTAGAAAAATAAACATATCAATGATGAAAGAGTTCAAAAACTTCTCGGTTACAATCCCAATGATAAAAATGTAAAAAATGAATTTGATGCCTTTCTGAATAGAACTCTAGAATTATCAGATACTGAAAAAAATCCAAAAAATAATAATCCTGAAATGCTTAATTTGCCTCAATAAGTTAAATAATAAGAAGAAATTTAGTCTCCAAATGACATATTCTCAATAAATTAGTAACAATAAAAAATAAAAACTGAACAAATAGTTAATATGAATTCATTAACTCATAAAAAATCCTACCCAAGTAATTGTTCTTCTAAGGAGATTAAATAATTATAAGAAGATGTAAAGTAGTAGCTTATCAAATATAATTAAAATAGGCCTTGTAAATGCCCAAATATATTAATAGTTGATGATGAAGGATTTAACTTGTATGCGCTAGAGCTAAGGCTTAAATCATATGGATTTTCAGTTGATAAGGCTCCAAGCGGTATAGAGGCTCTATAATTTGTTTAGAAAAAATTTGAACTTCCTAATACTTGCCACCAAAAGTATGACATAATTCTTATGGATATAAATATGCCCATTAAAAATGGTTATCAAGCTACTGAAGATATTTTAAACTACTTCAAAACCTAAAAAGTTGATTAGCCAACTCAAATATCTGCATGTAGCGCTTATGTCTAGGAAGAAATGAAGAAGTAAGCCAAAGACTATGGAATGAAATACTACATAACAAAGCCTGTCAATTAATAATAACTTGAAACAGTTCTTAAATAAGCCATTTTAGATAATAAAAATTAAAATATTTGAACTAGTTTAACATAATCCGCTTATGTTATGAGGGAGACAACATTTAAATTACAAACATAATAGAGTAAGTTAAAAATAATAATGAAACATATGTCCAGTCAAACCTTAATATTTAAAATTTATAAAAAATAGTAAAATATGTAAAAATTCATTTCTTCAATTTATTTATCTAAATATTTGTAAATACATTTTCTATTAGTTTTAGATATCTAAACAACAAAGTGAAAACTAAAAATTTATCAAAAAAGTTAAAATTTCTTGTAAATAAAGAGTTTTTCTGTTATTTATGTATTTATTTTTTAAGAGCCTGTATTTATTAATGTATTATTTTACTGAATGATACTTGACTCCTTGACTCTAAAAAATTTAATATTAGCAAGTTAATTCTTTGTTTGAGTATTCTAATCATAAAAAAAAAATCTAACAAAAAGCGTATTCTAAGATTATAATTATCAGTAAAAGAATGAATATTTAATTAATTAATTAATTATTTATATATATATACATACATAACACTTTTAGGTACTTATTAAGTTAGTTAACATTGTTGAAATAAAAGCATAACCAATAAGTGGAGAAAGGAGTAACTCATGAGATTTTAACCAAAAAGCAAAAAAGAGAAAAATAAAACCTTTTAATAGAAGTTGAGAGGAATGCTGATGAGCTTTTTTGATTCTTAATAATTTAAATTGTATTACAAAATAGTATTTATGATTATATTTTATTCTATTGAATTAATCGATTTGCTCTTAGGTGCTTATAAAGATAATAGCTTTTAGATAAATGGAATATAAAATTAACTGATTATTTATCTTGGTCTTATATTTTTCTCTTTTTTAATGATACCTTTGATAGCTAAGCAAGTGATCAGCTTATCTGTTTAAGAGAGTTGCATTCTTTGCATGTTGTTTGCTCTTTTTGAATCCTACTCATAAAATTAGTAGAAGATATTGAGATTGTGTGCATTTTTTAGTTTTTATTAAAGATAAATAAGAGATATGAAAAAACAAAATAGTAATTCATTATTATTGGTCTTATTGATATGTTACTCACAGATTCGATTCTCTTTTGAAAATATAAATAACTCTATTTAAATGATTGAGCATTTTTTTCTACTTATAGTGAATATTCTACTATCAATAACAAAATACCCTATGAAATTTAGCTTTAATGTCCAGTAATTCAAAGAAAGCTTCTCTCCTTAAAATAGCTTAGCAAAAATGAATATGTTAAGTGATGAAAAAGAAAATATTAAAAAACTTTTGTAAAGTAATATGAACAGCAATATGGGAATGTAGAATAATTTATCCAAGAGTAATAACTAATGTGCAAATGATTAAGTTAGTTTACTCGATCATAATAGCAATTTTTAAGCAATGAAAAAGTAATTTAATTCTATTCTTAATTATGAAGATGCCTAATCAAGCAATGATTTTAGCAAAAGCTTTTTTTAGCCAGGCTTGAAAAATGGAATACATTCAATGATCGCAAGGGATAAATTTGAAAATGTTAGCTACTTTAATAAAAATAATCAAAGTTATTAATAGTGTTAATCATAATCTAGCTAGATGAAAACTTAATATATGTAGTAATGTATCAATTAAATTTAAGCAGGTGTTTTGCTAATCAGTCATAATAAAAAGTTATTGTATTGCAATAAACACTTCAGAAAAATGTTTACTAATTTCAGTAACAATAATGCCGGCACTTATACAAACACAGGTAGTCATTTTACAAATTAGATAAAAAATAAATCATAAAGTACCTACAGTAATATAAACATAAATTGTCAAATTAATTCAGACAATTCAAAAGCATATAGCTTATTTCTTTAATAGAAAATATAAATAGATTTTCAATACCAATAATAAAATAAATCACAAAAAGACACCTACACTTAAAAGAGTAGTAGAAGCAGAAATAAAAAATCTTTACTCAAGCTAGAAACTAAATTTGATTAAATATTAGAGGAGTAGAGATTACATAGAGAGCTTTAACGATAAAGTTCTCCAAAGAATAAACAAAAATAAGAACAATTTGGTTCTGTTATATATAATTAATATGTTTCTAGTAGACCTATGCCTAGTACTTCAAATATTAGTTAAAAGAATGAGTAATCATCCCCAAGATCTCCTAGATCTTAATTAAGAAAGTTGACTACTGTTGAAGTAGTATCAAATGCTGATAAATATTAATAATAAAAAGCTGAAATAAAAAGCAATCCTCAATAATAGAAACGATTAAGTATTGATTGTAAATCTCTAGGGCACATTGCTGTTCATCCAAGTATAATGATCCCAACTTCTAATTATGTTTAGATTAATCCATAAGTTAATAGTAGTATCAATTAGCTGAGTAATCCAAATAGTCATTTAAATGTGATAAACTCTCCTTAAAAAGCAGGTAGTAATACATTTTTTTGTAAATCTTAGAATAAAAAAAGTAACTACCCCTAATCTGATAAATGGTAATCAAATAATTAATTTTCAGAATAGTCTTCTAAGAGAGTATTGTAATGTGTAATTCCATCAAGTATAAAAAAATTGTTTTCAAAAAGGAATTTATAAATTGATGACATAGTTAATTATTTGATAATACACTCAGTATCTCCTATTTTTTAGAAAATGAATACTGATAACTAAATTCTCTCTGTTGGTAGTCTAGAAAGTAAGAACACCTTGCTTTCACCTAAACTAAATTTAGGTTCAAATAGACCTCTAATAAGTAAGGACTAATTAAATTTTGCCTCTAAAAACTATTTCGAAGGCGGCGAGGGTAGAGACAAAGAATTAAAAGATTTAGATTAAATAGGAAGCAATATAAATTTGAATAATGATAATCAAATAGAGTAACAGAACTTGTATCCTAACAATATTACAGAAGATGATGAGTAGAATCAGATTAAAAACTTAGTTGATAAAGACAGATAATCAACTCTTTCAGCTCAAGTTGAAAAAGAGTCTATGTTAGGAGAAGCTACTACAACAGGTGATAATATTACTTGTTAAAGGAGTAAGGCAGACACTTACTTTTAATCATGTAAAATGTACAACTATTATATTTAAAATAACTAATTGCATGTATTGGTAGATCTATGTGAAGAAGAGGAAGAATAAGATGAAGAAGAAGTTTCAAATAGCAGTACTATTTTAGAGGTAAAATTTATGGTTTTTGTTGAAATTGAGGATTCATTTGAAGAAAAGCAAATTCTAGTTTAAATAGAAGACATAACAAAACTAAAATAATATGTTGAAGATGAAAATTTAGATATCTACAAAAGCAAGATACTTTCTTCAATCACTC
This sequence comes from Tetrahymena elliotti 4EA, assembly GCA_000231825.2. Lineage (NCBI taxonomy): Eukaryota > Ciliophora > Oligohymenophorea > Hymenostomatida > Tetrahymenidae > Tetrahymena > Tetrahymena elliotti. Next base: position 76,825 of record JH720400.1, read on the forward strand.
ATGAACTTAAAACACCTTTGAATTGTAGTATTTAAATGCTAGACATGCTTCTTTAAAATGATGATATATCTGATATACTGAAGTAGATATTTATAATACCTGCCCTTAATTCTAATCATCTCCTACTTAATATCATCAATGATATATTAGATCTTGCATAAATAAATTATGGTAAATTTACAATGTTTTTTTCTGAGTTTGAATTGAATAAAATATGTGCTGAATGTATTAACTTGATCAGTATGTAAGCACTATAAAAAAATTTAGATGTAGAACTTGAATTTGATCCTTTAATTCCTATAATAATAAATTCTGATTAAAGTAGAATAAGATAAGTTCTATTAAATCTCTTGAGTAATGCATTAAAATTTACTTAGAAAGGAAAGATTACTATAAGAACTCATCTAATAGAGGAAAATTTAATTTAGGTAGATATTGAGGATACTGGATGTGGGATACCAGAGAAAAATTTGAACAAAATTATTGGCAGATTTGGAAAAAAAGATCATCAAAACATCAATCACCATTTAAATACTCTTGGTGGAGGATTAGGATTAACAATAGCAAACAATTTAGCCACAGGTTTAGGAGGAAATAGACGGCTCTAAGTGTAAAGTATGGAAAATATTGGAAGTAAATTTTCTTTTTGTATTGTCAACCATCCTCTTAATAAAGTTGGTTGCAATTTTTAGTATCAAAATTTATTTAGTCAAGAAATCATTAAATGGGATTACGTTTCAGAATAAAAGTAATAATAGCCTTATATCTCTTAATAAATACCAAACTAGTATGAAAGTTAAAATACTCTGAACCTAAAAAATGCAAGCACCAATGGGCTACCTTAATCTTTAATAAGCCTAAGCAACAAAAGCAAAAAAAAGAATGATGATTCTCTCAGGTCTTTCAATAAAAATAACCCTATTTAATCTTTAATAAAATTTAATACAGAAGTAATGATAAACAACAACAATTCATTTGTTAGTCATTTTAATCATATGAGTAGCATACCAAGATCTATCAATGAACCTCTTGGAATGAGCTAAAATATCAATAGCTAATTGGAAGGAGTAAAAAGTAAGAAATTTCAACTTTCTTTTCGTGACGTAAGTTAGCATGATGACTAAGGTTCTATGATAGAAAATTCATTTTTCACTTAATAGTAATAATAATTTTATTAGCAATAATAGCAAGGAATAAGAATAAAATAGGGAGATACTAAATTGGTTTTAAATGATATTTTAGCTGATAATATGAAATGCGAGAGCTAACTAACTTTAAGAATCAAACCAGATGTAGATTCAAATTTCGAAAATAACTTAAATCAAAATGCTACATTTTCACCTGCATAATATAAAGCTTACAAATAATATGAAAATAGCTTCACAACTTAAACATTTTAAGATGCAAAAAGTAAGTAAAGCAGTAGAAAATCTAAAACTGGGAATCTCCCAAAAAATTTTACTTGCTCAGAATTACTACCGTAGTTACCCTCATCCAATATGCAAAACAGTGGATCATTAATGAATTTTTATGTAGAAAGTAAAAACTAAAAACCACTAAAATCTAAAGCATTTGTCTATCAATAAGATGATGTTTCTCCATAGGAAAGTATTAAAAGAAAAACTAATAAAACTAAGTCTTACCTTTCGTAATTCAGAGAATAAGAAATGTCATCAAATTACAATGAAAAAAAGAATAGATAAAAGGAATTCTTGGATGATGAGTCGTGTGAAATTCAATTTAATGAAAATAGTTTTATGTAAATTTAAGAACCAAATAAATTTCTTAACTTGAAAGTTTCGCATAAGAGAACAAATAATTACAATATTGATTAATCGACCATCTATAGTGTTGATCCCATAAATTAAATACAAGAAAAAAGTAATAAGACTATTTCATTAATGATAAACAATTTGCAAGATAATGTTAAGCTTGAAAATGGTTCGGATTTTATGGAAATAAAGGTATAATTTAATGAAAACTAAAATAGCAATAATATTAATTCAATAATCTAAGAGAAATTGGCTAAAAAAGATTTCAATATTTTTTCAGACTCATTTAATTAAATAAGAGAAAGTGCTGAGTTGGTAAGCAATTTAAGCAAAACTATTGATGAAATAAAATTACCTGATAAAAACAGTTCAATTAATTTTAAGGACTCTGTATATGATATCAATTAAATTAACTTTAATACTAAGGAAAACAAATTATTGTCTTCTCCAGAAAATACAAAAATTTCAAAGTTAGAGCTATCAATTGAAAAATTTACATAGTAGACTTTTGATAAATATACAAAAGTCTTAAATAATATTAAATAACCAATAGATTCCAATAGTAATGAAAGTAATAAAGATAGTATCATAATATAGGAAAATAAGATATCAAAAAGTTAAGAAATAAATTTTAATAAATCAAGTGAAGGAACTATGAATCAGCTTTCATACTAAAACATTGAAATTTCCAAAAATAGTAGCAATGATAATTAAAACAAAGCTAAGCTAGTTGAATACAATAAAAATAGAAAATGCAAATGTCCCAACATTTTGATTGTAGATGATAATGAATTCAATATTTATACGTTAGAGATAAGACTTAAAATGTATGGCTTTATAACAGATAGGGCAACAAGCGGAATTACAGCTATTGAATTGGTTAAAAGTAAAGTAGAATCAAATACATGCTGTGCTCTTTATTAGTTAATTTTTATGGATATAGATATGCCTGTTAAAAATGGATATGAAACAACGACTGAAATAATTAACTATTACAAAGAAAAAAAAATATTAAGACCTGCCCCTATATCAGCATGTACTGCATACATTTCATCATCAGAAAAAACAAAAGCGATGTAATCTGGGATGTAATTTTACATAACAAAACCAATAAATTAATCTCTTCTTGAAGAAACTTTAATCTAATCAATAGTAAATGAGGGTAAAAAGTAGATAAAATAGTGAAAATAATAATAATAATAATCAATATTTAGTTATTATGATTAATTAGGAAAATTTGAACATCCTAAGATAATAATTTTAGAAATATAATTTAAAATGAAGAATAAAAAAATTTTTTAAAGCTGAATCAAGATTTAAAATAACAAATTTAATTAAAATAAATTTACTCATTTATAAATTGGTATCTTATAATTACAATGTTTAAATACATACTTTATGTTTTTAAATAAACAATTAACTAAGAGATTAGAGTGAAAACGTAATATTAAACACAATTTATAATGAAGATTTTTACTTTTCGTTTGAAAAAATTATTATCATTTGAAACTTAAATGTCATACGTAATTTAAATTTAGAAATTGATATGTTGTTGCTATTTAAAATTCTACCCATTTTTGTTAAATAAATAAAGAAATTTGAATTACTACTACTCCTACTTTTTATGATTTTTCTATTTACTTTAAACAGTCACAAAAAACTCAATCTATTCAAATAAACAAAATTTAAACAAAAAATTAAAAACAAATCTTCTACTTAGTATTGAAAAATGGGTAAAAGAGCTGAAGTCAAAAAACAAGTGGCTGCACTTGATTTATTTGGTCAAAATATATAACTACTATACCATAAGAGACCATAGCATCTTACTTTTTTTGGAGGTTTGATAACTCTTGCAAACGGAATCCTTTTGTTATTTGTTGGCTTTTAATATGGTGGTGAATTATTTTCTAGGTCAAATCCAGTAACAAACTTCTCTGAAGAAAGTGTGAACTAACCAGAACAGTTTAATATGACTCTTGAAGCTTACAATATGGCCTTTGGCATGCAAGATCCTAATAGTTTTGAATAATTTATTGATGAATCAGTTTACACTATGAAAGTTGTTCGTAATTAAATGAAGAAAGTTTTTAATGAAGCCACTAAACTATATGATCAATAATGGACTTAAGATGATCTTGGACCTTATCCATGCAAATTGGAAGATTTTGAAGTAATTCTTTTCTAAAAAAACTAGAGTTAGCCAAAATATTATTACAAATTTTAAAAATAATTTTATTCAATAATTCTTTATAATAAAGAGAGGTGAGAGTTATTCCTACTTCTAAAAATTATCAGGAATAAATTCCATGTATTGCTTTGACTAAACTAATAATAGAGCAAGTATTGCAGGTGATTTTGAAGCTGATTTTTATGAAGCTGTTGAATTCTTCATCTATTAGTGTACTAACAAAACTGCTACAGAAGCAGCAGAGCTCATAAAGTAAGGAAAGAAGGTTGTTGTATGCAAGACTTAAGATGAAATCGATAACCTGCTAATGAATGGCTACTTTGCGGCATACTATACAGATAAAGTTATTAATCCTAAATTAAGAGATAATCCATTCACAACATTCCCTAGAGATATCTTTTGGCCAACATCAAACAAACTTGGTAATCTAGACCTGAATATTTCTTTTATAAAATTATTTTTTTTTATAACTTTCTATGTAGCTGAATAAATCTATTTATCTATTAATAATATCAATCAAATTATTTATTAATAAATAAAAAAATAAATTAGATTAAGTATTTTTAAGAAATTACTCAAATTATCAAAATATTTTCTTTTCAAAATTAATTTTATTAATTTTTATTTATTTAAATAGTCAAAGAACTAACTATGTATTGGCGTAATGTCTACATAGAAAGTGATTTGGGTATTATTAATGAGGATAAAAAAATTCTAAGAGATGTCACTTTTTCTTATTCTACAGAGCAACTCACATATGGTTAGAGCAACTAGTTTGTTCATCTTGTGTTTAGATTTGAAAAAGCTAAGTAGTCAAGATATTTTAGGCAGTATATCAAAATTTAAGATGTGTTGGCTTAAGTTTCTGGTGTTATGAATTTATTCTTAATCGTTTCAGCTTTTGTTTGTTAAAAAGTTGCCAAATTAGATTTGAGCTAAAGCTTAGTGAACGAAGTTTTTTCTTTCTAAAGCGCAGAAGAAGAGGCATAAGAATAAAATGCATTATAAATGAAAAAGGAAAAATAAGATAGAGCATCAAAACTTGTTAGAAAATATACTAATTAATTTGCCAAATCAAGTAAATTGTAATAAAACTCACCTAAAAGTGCCACAAGTAGAGATTTAAAAAATTTTGGTGAGCAAGCACAATAAAGTGAAGAATAGTAAAAGGATAATCCATTAGAAAGAAGCTAAAGTTTGAATAAATAGCACAGTGAAATCCTTTCTTCATATATTAAGAACTATAAAAAAGAAATATCAATCACACCAAACTAAAAAGAGGAATAAGAATATGAAAATCTCATCTTAAAGCTGTTTAAAGTATATTTAATTTGTTAAAAAATATATAAACATAATAGAACTACAATCAATTATTTTTATTGTTATTAAAAAGGCTTCTCATCAAGTAATTCATCTCTATTACTATGAGTATTTACTGTTCTATTTATTCCCTTGCTTTAGAACAATATCTAGAAAGAAAAAATAGATTTAGTACAGTTAGTAACTTCTTGACAAGCATTTAGATGTTATGTACCTCATTAACAAGCTTTAAGAAATAGATAAGCTTAAAATGCTTTTACTCTCTGAAGAGTAAATCAAATTGTTCAACTATCTTCCTAAACCAACCATTAGAGAAACTGAATTGTTCTAAAAATGTTAAAAAAATCAAGTTGGAATTGAAAAAGTAGAAAACAACTAAAGCTAACCCGATAATTAGATTGGCAAGAGTACTAGATTTACTTAAGTTGAAAAGTTTAATTTGATGTACATGGATGAAAGAACTGAAATTTAAAAAGCAGCTGATGCTTATTCTGCTTTTGAATCCTTAAAGAAGCACCAAAATAGAACTGAAATAGACACAAAATTACTAATGATGCTTGATCCTAAAATATTGGATTACTTCCTTGATGAAAAAGATGTAAACTAGTTCCATAAAACGCTCAATACTCAATTAATGGACAGCAAATATTAAAAGTAATCTCCTAATATCTCTTAAATGGGAAATTAATATTTTAGAACAAGATAGTACAGCTAATTTGCTTTAAATAAAGATGAAAGTGAATAGATATATCCCAATTAATAAGATCAATCCAATTTTGATATATAAAACGCTCCATCCAGCTACAGGGTCAATAATGATTACATGCAAGAAGATGGGTTTTTTGAAGATCAGTCAAACATTAATTTAGTAACATAAAAAGGTTAAAAGAGTCAAAATCAGCTAATAAGTAAAAATCCAAAATAGAAAACTATTGATTAGCTATATGAAAATACAGAGAAAAATAGCAACTATGATAAGCAAAAACCCTAAAATAATCAATAGAAGGAAGAAGTAAAATAAAATGAGAATAAAAATTAATAAAGCAGTCAAAATGATATTGAATAGGATTCAAAAACACCTGAAGATAATTGAAAATAATTTAAAACATATAGAAATTAAATTAATTAACTTTTTTTTTATTTGTTTTTTTCAAAAATTCCTTTATTTTTATATAGAGTTGCATTCATTTATTATTGAATAATTTATAATCTCAAAAAAAAGACCTACTTTTCTTCAAAGCGATTTTAAAATTTTTATTTAAACTATAAAACCCCTAAAATTTCCCTTTAATTAAATTTATTTATTACGAATTTATTTTATTGTTTAAATTTTTTTATGAAGAAAATTAACTTTTATTTGTGTATTTTAAGAATCAATTAACATAAAGTTTAGTGATCTGCATTTTATGATTTGAATTTATAATGTAGATTTTCTTTCGCTCTTATTAAGAAATGTTCGATATTATAAAAACTTCTTATTGTGTAATTGAATAATTTTTTTAGTGAATTAATTACAAAAAGTGACTGGTTTTTATTTTTTAATAAAATTAAAATTTGTGAATTTATGCATGCCACACACATTTAATTACATAAAAAAACGAAATAAAATTCTTTGCATAAATGTAAAACTTTGCTAAGTCATCTTATTAATATTAATTAAACAAAAAAATAAATTAATTAAAACTTCTACTTTGGTAAAATGGGTAAGAGAGATGAAATAAAAAAATAAGTTACCAAACTAGATATGTTTGGTTAAAAAATTGAGCTACTTTATAAGTAGCAATCTGAACATCTAACATTCTTTGGAGGATGTATAAGCTTGATGAATGGATTTTTGTTCATTTTTGTTGCATTTTCATATGGATCGGAGCTATTTTTGAAGAACAATCCCGTCACAAATTTTTCAGAAGAGAGTGTATCACAGCCTGAATAATTTAACATGACATTTAATAGTTTTAATATGGCTTTTGGCATCTAAAATCCACATACTTTTGAGTAGTTTATAGATGAATCTGTTTACACTATGTCAGTAATTCGCTCAGAAATGAAGAAAGTGTACAATGAAACTACACAGTAGGTTGATTAGATTTGGTCTGAAACTGATCTAGGTCCATACCCCTGTGAATTATCTAATTTTTAGGTAAATTAAATATTTACTTAGCCATTTATGATAAAAATATTTTATCAAAATTAATCTATTCAATTTACTTAAAAAGGTGGAAGGTAGTTTGGAGTATTTCCAAAATTTATAAGGTATCAATCAAATGTACTGTTTTGATTAGAGAGACCACAAAGCTAGCATAGCTGGAGATTTTGATGCAAATTTTTTTGAAGTCATAGTATTTTCAGTATACTAGTGCTAAAACAAAACTGAAGAAGAAGCAGCAAAACTCATCGAGTAAGGCAAGAAGGTAGTAGTATGCAAGACATAAGAAGAAATAGATCATTTGCTTATGAATGGATTTTTTGCCGCATATTATACTGATAAAGTTATTAATCCTAAATTAAGAGACAATCCTTTTAATGTCTTTCCGAGAGATGTATTTTGGCCGACTTCAAATAAATTAGGTATTTATTTTTAAAAAATTAATTATTTTTTTTTACTCTCATTTTTTAACACTCTCTATCCATAAGTATTAATAATTTTTCTATAAATTTTTAGTAACTATTAAAGATAATAAATTAATAAGTATATAATTAATTAAAATTTTCAACCAATAAAATACATTTATCCTTAAAAAATAAATAATAAAAAGAACATTCTAAATTATAAAAAATAATAAATTATTGTCAAAAAAATATTTTAATTTTGTATCAATTAATTTTAAAAGTCAAAGAATTGACTATGTACTGGCGCAATGTTTACATTGAAAGTGACATGGGTATCATTAATGAAGATATTTAAATAAAAAGAGATGTCATCTTTTCATATTAGACTGAGTAAGTAACATATGGTTAGAGTAATAAATTTATAAACATGGTAGTTAGATTTGAAAAAGCAAAATAATCTAGATACTTTAGAAATTACATGAAAATAGAAGATGTCTTAGCTTAAATTTCTGGTGTTATGAGTTTATTCATGGTTGTTTCTGCTTATATTTGCTAAAAAATTAGCTAATTAGATTTAAGCTAAAATTTAGTAAATGAAGTTTTCTCATTTTAAGGTTAAGATGAAGAAGATGAAGAATAAAATAGATTAAAGGAAGAAAGAAGTTATAATGCACAAAAACTTGTTAGAAAATTTACCAATAGATTAGTGGAACTAAAGAATAATAAAAACCAAGACTAATCCCCTTCAAACACAAGCAAAGATTAAGTAAGTTTCCATCAGGCAAATAACTAAGCATAAAAAGATAACTAAGAGGCTACTCCCTAGAGGAAAAAGGAGCACAGCGAAATTTTATCAAATTATATCAAAAATTATAAAAGAGAAATATCTATAAAACCCTAAGAAAAAGAAGAAAAAATGCAAGAAAATCTGATTTTGAAACTTTTTGAAGTAAGTTTTAAATACCTTTTTATAAAAATAAACTTTTTAATATAATTACAAAAAGGCAACTCATAAGGTGATTCATCTCTACTATTATGATTACTTTTTGTATTATGTATTTCCCTTCTTTAGGGATATCTCAAAGAAGAAAAAATAAATTGAATACAGTTAGAATTTGCTTGATAAACATTTAGATGTGATGTACCTAATCACGAAATTATAAGAAGTAGATAAGCTTAAAATGCTCCTGCTCTCTGAAGATCAGATTAAATTATTTAACTATCTACCTAAACCTACTATTAGAGAAAGTGATGTATTCAAATAGAAGGCTGAAGTTAAATTGCCAACTGTAAATGAAAACAAAGAAAATTCATAACTAAATACTGAGTAAGCTAACTAAAATAAAAAGTTTTTATAGATAGAAAAATTCAATTTGATGTACATGGATGAAAGAACTGAAATCTAAAAGGCTGCTGATGCCTATTCTGCTTTTATGTCTTTGAAAAAACATCAGAACAGAACAGAGATTGATACAAAACTGTTAAAAATGTTAGACCCAAAGATATTAGATTATTTTCTTGATGAAAAAGAATTGCAATAGTTCCACAATTCTCTCAATTCTTAATTAAATGATAGTCAATCATCTAAACAGTAGACTAATTCTCCTCTTAAAAAATTTTAAGCAAAAGTTAATCTGCTGAGAACAAAATAAGTTAGCTAGTTTGCTAATACCAAAGAGGATAATTACAAATTGTTATAAAGTCAAAATACAGAACAATAAGTACCCTCTCTATTGAGCTCTCCTTCATCTTATCGAACTAATGTCGAATACAAATCAGAAGAATTTGAAGGCACAAATATTAATTTACTTTAAAAAATAAGTTAAAAATCCTTGAAAAAAAATCAAGAAAAAACTAATATGGCTGGAGTGATAAATAATGATTATGTTTAATCTAATAATTAAGGCTTAAATTACCAATCTGAAGATGATAAATAAAATTCTCTTTAAAAAGATGGTTATGCTGACCATAATTAAATTGAGTTAGATGTAGTTTCTGACATTAGAATTCCTCTCGAAGACACTCAACAAGTATAATAAGGTTCATAAATTCCTGATAGTAAGTAAATAAGACAAAAATAGTTTACTGCTTTGCTAAATCCTAAATGAAATTCTTTAAAAACTTAAATATTTTAATTTGTATAATTTATTTTAAATTTTAAGTTACCTTTTTCACTAAGAATTATGGAAAGCTCAAAAATTATCATTAAATTTTCCCTACTTTAACTTTTTTTATTCATATCTAAAAAAACATTTAAAATATTTTATCAAAATTACTTATTTTTAAATACATAATTTATAAAAGAAGTATTATTTTTTAGAAGTTAATTTATGAAAGAAGTATTATTTTTTAGAAGTTAATTTAATCAGAAAAAACAACCCATACAAAAACAATAATTTAAAAATATTCATAAAATCAAGTTCAAAAAGTATAAAAGTCAGTTTTTTTTAAAAATTGGATGACTTTTTGAAATGTATTATTGATTAATTAGTGTGTATTTTGAAATAATTTTCATTTAGATTTTAAATTCAGACAAAGGAAATCTCCATAATAAATTATTTATTCTCTCTTTATTTACCATAATAAAGTTGAAGTAAGAAATCAGATATATAAAAAATATATATTTTCATTACTAATTGAATGATTCCTAATTTATTTTGTTTAATTGATTGATGTCCTTTTATTTTGCTTCAAGCAGAATTTGAATAGTTATTTAAAAAGTTTTTCTTGAAACATTCATTGAATATAAATAAATATTAGGTTATCCCAATAATGAATTATTAAAAACAAAAGAGCTTTTAAAGCTCAAAAAAAGAAATGGTAGAGAGATAAAATGTTTCATAACAAGAAAAAAAAAAAGAAAATATTTTTTATTAAAAAATTCCACAAGCTGTAAAGCATCAAAAAGATTTACTCAATTCGTAATTTAACATAAAGAATAATAGTTGAAGTAGTATTATTTATATTTTCATTCATAAAATATCAATAAAGTTAGTAAAAACTAAATTGAATTTTTCTATTTTTTCAGACATTACGTTTAAGCTTGTGTTCATTAACGTCAATATTTAAAGCCTTATTGAGCAACTTGTATTCTTCACCAGAGAGACTGAAGTTAGATTTCTTAATGGCAAACTTCTTTCCATTGTAGTTAGAGTCTTCAAAGACTGTGAGTTCGAGTCCCTTGGGGACGAAAATACCCTTGATAGGTTGAGTCCAACCAACAGCACGAAGATTAGGAATGTTACCGCAGAAGGAGAATTACTTACCCTTTTGGTCAACATCGGAGTAAAGAATGGGACAGGGGGAAGAAACAGAAACGGAGACATCTCTGAAACCAATTGTTTCATCAGTAGAGACTTAATCAGTATTAACGTAGACCTTAATTTCAGCATTAGGAGAGAAGTGAGGAATTTGAATGACTAATTAGTTATTGACATTATCATTAGTAGAACCACCACAAATATTAGTGCTTGCTTAGGAGAAAATTTTTTAATGTTCATGAACAACCTTACCATCAACATAGATAACAACTGTATCATTTGCATCAAGAGAGTCGATGAAGTAAACATTAAGAGATAAAGTCAAGAAAGAGTGAGCAGGGAGATTGGTGAGTTTTCTAACAGCGGTGGCACCAGGTCCAGCAACATTGTAACCTCCGAGAAGTTTAACAGCACAAGTAGAAACTCCGTTATTGAAGTTAGTTTACCATTTAGAAACATCGAAGTTAGAATCATTATTGAGTTCAGTGAGAACAACCTTGGAATCATCATATCCATAGGGGGATAAAATATAAAGTTCTCTGATACCCCAAGAAGCAACAGCGGGATTGTTGGAAGCAATTTCAGCAACAAATTAGACAGTGAATTCTCTTCCAGTGACAGGGAGAGTCAAAGAAACGTGGGTAAGTCTATCAGGAGTGGAAGCACCGCAAAGATTAGGAGATTAAGCATGGAGTTATCTGGTGTAATCAGAACCAAGTTGATAAACTTATTGACCGTTAACAAAGACCTTGAACAAGTTGGTTTGAGCTCTGCCACTTTCATAACCAGAAAGCCATTAATCGAACAAATACAAATCGAAAGAGATGTTAATTCCATTAAGATCTACATCAGTGGTGAATTTTTTGGTCATTGAACCACTGGCAACAACATCGGGACCACCAGCAACATTAAAACCATTGCAATTGGCGGCTACTGCACCCTTAAAGTTAACAAGAGTCCAATCGCTAAGAGATTTGGCGTCGAATTTGTCAAGAGTGAATTCCTTGGTAACTTAGAAGAAGTTAGCTGAAGCAAAACCTACTAAAAGTAATGCTACTAAGATGTATCCTTTTTACATTTATTATTATTTTTGAATTTAATGTATTTATATTGATAATTAATTATTATTTTCTCTCTATCTCTATTGAAGCAGATTTCTAAAACTTCCGTTTTTCTTTAATTAGAATCAAATTTCCCCTTTTGTTTCTTAAAAAGCTAATCGTTTTTATTGTTTTTGATTTATTTTCAATATTTTGTTATAAAACGAAAAAACATCTTCCTCTCTAAAAGCACTACATGTTTAATTCCATTTTATATCATTTAATTTGATAATCATTTTGTTTTAATCATTTTTTAATCTGAAAAATTTATTTTTTTAATTTATCTTTTAAAAAAAATATTTTAAAATATAAACCTAAAAACAAAAAAAATTTGAGAAAAGACATAATTTATTTAAATTACATGAGACTAATTTAATCATATTTTTATCATTAATAAATTAAGAAAAAGCACCTGTTATTTTCATTAATTTAACAAGAGAAACAATTTAATCATTATGATAAATTACCAAATACTATTAAATTTTAAAATGTTTTTAAGGATTCCAAAAAAATTTAAAAATAAACACCTATCATGAAAAATGAAATTAAAATAAGCAAAAAAGAGAACCATAAATAAATATAAAACTTATTTATTTCTATTTTATTCGGAAGCAAAAATATCAAAAGGCAATAAACTAAAATAATGATTAAAAAAGATTTATTTAATTCAATTATTTTTGAAAATCATTAATTTTATTTTCATTTACTTTTATATACTAAATAATTTCATTTATGTTTGGCATAATAAAAATAAAAAATTTCAGCTTGGAAATAATTAAATAAATTAGTCTTGAATTTTCATGAATATAAATATTTTTTGATGTAATTTTAAATTTAATAAATTTCAAGATAGTATTCATAATTTATTAACAAAAATATTTACATGTTAAAGCAAATATTTTTGCAAATTAATTTTAAGTTTAAGAAAACCCAAAAGTTTTGGTTCAAAATTTCTGATAAATACCACTAAAGAATAATTTTTAAACTCAATTAATTACACAAATGACAAAAAATTATCAGAAAATGAAAAATATTTATTGTACAATAAGATATTTTTAACATCATTTTTTTCTAAAAAATATATCAAGATTCAATTTATAAAAAAAGAACAAAAAAACTGAACAAACCAAATAAAAGCTTGAAATTTCATATATATGCAGTCATCTAATGAATTTCTGATACAAAAAAAGAAAATATTTTATGATATTTATTTGATGTATTAACCATGTTAATTTATGGGGTAAGCTTTTATTTAGAATAATAAGCAACAGAATTGTACTCATTTAGAGTTTAATCATTCATTACGCTCAAGTTTATCATCAGAAGTTTCGATATTGAAAGCTTTGTTAACAAACTTAAATTCTTTACCAGTGAGATTGGCTCTAGATTTGCTGAGTTTGAATTTTCTTCCATCATAATAAGAGTCTTCATAAACTCTAATAGCATAACCTTAAGGAATGTAAACACTTTTAATGGGATTAGTCCAGCCAATTTTTGTAAGATTAGGAATATCACCGCAGAAAGATAAAGCTTTACCCTTATATTGAGGTTATTCATAAATAACGGGGCAAGGAGTGTCAACTGATACCTTGAAATCTCTGAAACCGAAGGATTCATCATTAGCTGGTTAGTCAGTGTTGATAACGATCTTGAATTCAGCAGTAGAAGCAAAGTGAGGAACATAAATAATGTTTCTGGAATTGGTATTGTCATTCCAACTAGCACCACAAATATTTTTGCTTGAAATGAAATATTATCTGGTTTCTTCGTGAACAATTCTACCATCAACGTAGAAAAGGATTGTGTCGTTAGAATCAATAGAATCAACAAAGAATGAGTTAATATCAATGATCAAGAAAGAGTGAGAGGGGAGGTTAGTAATCTTTCTAGAAGCCCAAGCACCATTAGCTGCAACATTGTAACCACCGAGGATCTTGTTGGGACAGGAAGTAACGGCATTGTTGAATGAAGAAGTCCATTAGCTAACATCAAAATTAGTGTCATTAGAAAGTTCAGAAAGAACAAGCTAAGAACTGGTAGCTCCATAGTTTGATAAAATGTAGAAATCTCTAATACCCCAAGAAGCAACGCCTGGATTGTTAGATTGAATTTCGGCTATGAGTTATACCTTAAATGATTTTCCACTAACAGGAACATTAAATGAAACGTGAGTAGCTCTATCGGGAGTTGAACCACCACAAATATTACTTGATTTGGCGTGAATTTATCTAGTGTAATCAGAACCAATTTGGTAAACCTATTAATCATTAACTAAGACTCTGAATAAGGTTTATTAAGATCTACCACCTTCCCAACCAGAGAGCCATTGATCGAACAAATATAAATCGAATATAATTTGAACATTTTGAAGGTCAAATTTAGTTGTAAAAGTCTTGGTCATTGAACCAGTTGCTACAACATTGGGACCACCAACAATTGATTAACCAGCACAATTACTTGTGGCACTACTGTCGAAACCATCAAGTTTCCAACTAGAAAGAGATCTGGCATCAAATTATTAAAGAGTAAATTCTTTGCTAATTTAGTAAAAGTTAGCTGATACACAGCCAAGCAAAACTAAGGTTATGAAAATATATCCCTTTTACATTTTATTGTTTGTAGTATATTGAATGTTTATTATCAATTATTAATTATTTTGTTTTTCCTCTTTAATTTACTCAAATCAAATAGCAAACCTCCGTTTTCTTGTTTTTTATATAAGAATAATGCTCGTTTTTCTTTAAATTAATTAATATTACTTTACTTTAAAAAACGATAAATAAGTAAATATGGTGATCTTGTCTTTTAAATCAATTTGAACATCCAAAAGAGACTACATTACATTATAATAAATCCATCTGAATTCTATTCTTTTAGTTAATAAATTTATGCATTCATAAGCATATCTATCAAACAGCAGATATTTTCAAATTCTTATTTCTAAAATTGAAACAATTTTAAGCTAATAAATTAGAAAATAAATGATTAGAATTACCTGATTCAAAAAAAAAAAATAATTTACATTTGAAAATGATAAAATTAAATTTTTTAAACATAAATTAATTTTATTCAAAAATATTTATTTTCATTAATTAAATTAACTTAGAATAATTTTGGAATTTTTAATTCAAAGTTTTAATGTAGATTTATAGATTAAAAATATAAGAAATCATATAATTTATTGCTATATTTTAAAATTTGGAAATACTCAGTAAGTATGTTTGAATAATTATCAAAATATTTGAAATTTGACCAATTTATTAAATTGAATTTTTCCAAATACATTAATTTTATTTTAAATTATTTCTCAAGTCCTTAAGATTTTTATGTTGTTTTTAGACATTTTAACTTTTTGTCTTTCATACTTACACAAAACAGTTTATTCAAATTTTGTATTAAAATGATATTACATAATTTCATCTCAACAAAAAATATGTACAACCTATTTTAATTAAACAATATCAAAATTATTTATTGGTCTTTGTATTTTTAATATAAAATTTCCTTTCAAAAATTAATTAATAAGTTAGTATTAAATTTAATATTTCATTTCTTTTTTTCGATTTTTAACTTCAAAATCTTAATTTTTTATTTTTCAAAGCATAAAAATCATACCTTTATTTTTTTAATGTAATCTAAATATTCTTGAGTATTTCTTTAGATACTTTCACTATTTTTAGTTTTTTATTTTCAAAATATTTATTAAAAACTCTAAATTTGAAAAATAAAAGATTTGGTGTTTAATAATTTCTTAATATTTTGCTATTCTAAAACAATTTATCTATTTTTTAAAGATTTCACAAATAAAAGTTATTCTAACGGATATCTTTTGATAAATTAAAATGATTTTCTTTATTCTCTTTTTTAAATTTTGATATAAAATTTAAATGTATCAAAAAATCTAATTACTTTAAATGAATAAAAATATAGTTCCTATAATATTAAATTAAGAAATTTGTCAAGAAAATATTTTGCTTAGTCATTTTAAATTTCTATATATATCATATTTAAAATTTAAAAATTTTAAAACTTAGCTATTATCTAATCAATAAAAGAGACTTTAATTTAGCTTATTAGATGATAAATAGTTATTATGGATTTTTAATTGAGTTTAATTAAATAACCATTTTTAAATTTTTTAAAGGTTTATCTAATATGTCCAAAAATGAATTTATTTTAATTAATGGTAAGGTTAATTTCTGATCCATGAAAGTAAAAAATTTGTGTCAGATATACTTCGAAAGAGGGTGATAAAAAATATTTATTATCTGAGTACAATCAAATCAGAAAAGCTGATTATGTTTTGGATAACAAAAAAGATATTTATGAGAAAGGAAAATTATCAAATATCTTTAGAAACTAATTTAAGAGATTGATAGATGCTGCTGCTGAAATTGATATACTAATAAAACCTATATGGTTAGAGAAAGAAAAAGCTAATGAATGTAGAAAAGTTAACAAAAAGTATTGATCTTTGTTAGTTTGTATATTATTTATTACCTCTACTAAACAGAAAGAATTTGCAATAAATTAATAAATAAATAAGTGAATAAATCATTTTGTTAGAAAAGTATTAAAAAGATCAGATAAGTAAAATAATTAGATCTAATAAAAATTAGCATAAGGACATACAGAAATGAATAAAGATTTGAAAAAATTTGAAGAGCAAAATAACATCATTACTGATGAAACTCTTTATCTCTTTGATGAAAAGGAATAAGATAAAATTTTAGATGCCAGACCATGGAGAAGCGATCCTCGTTACTTTAAGAAGTGCAAAATTTCTTTACTTGCACTTTTGAAGATGCTTTCTCATGCTAGAATGGCTGGTTCAAATGAAGTTATGGGTCTTCCTCTTGGAAAAATTTAGGGTGATACTTTTTTAATTATGGATGTTTTTGCATTACCTGTCGAAGCTACTGAAACAAGAGTTAGTGCTGGTGCAGAATGTAATGAATTTATGATTTAGACAATTGAATTATTAGAAAAGGCAGGAAGAAAAGAAAATGTTAGAGGTAGATTAAATAATATTTATGATTATCTTTTATAAAATTTTGATTTATTAAGCAACTTAATTGATTATTTAAAATAATAATTTAGGATGGTACCACAGTCACCCTGGATATGGTCCTTATCTTTCAGGAACTGATGTTATGACTTAGAGATTGCAATAAGTTGGTGACCCTATGGTTGCTATTGTTATTGATCCTATTAGAACAATGGTTAGTGGTAAAATACAAATTGGTGCTTTTAGAACTTATCCCTAAGACTATAATGCACCTGATGATGATCACAGAGAATTCTAATCAATCCCCCTTGAAAAAATTGAAGATTATGGTATTCACTATAAGAGTTATTACTAACTTGAAGTTAGTTTCTTTAAAAATTCACTTGATAATTAATTGATTGAAATATTATGGAATAAATATTGGATTAACACTGTCACATCTTCATCTTTGATTGTAAATAATCATTATTTCGTTACAGGTTTGAACGATCTCTCAAGTAAAATATCTAACTAAAAATCTAAGAGCAAAAAATCTGATTATTTGCTTACTTTAGATGAACTTTTAGGAAAAAATTCTGCTCAAGAAAAAGAACCTCTTAAATATGCTTTAGAAAAGAATCAAGCAGTCTTGAGTGAATCAATCAAGAATCTGCTCTTCTCATATAAAATTTGAAATTAGAATTATATTGTTTTATGGAATGCACAAATTATATCTTTTTTTCATAGTAATACATCTATTTTTTCACTATTTCTTCTTTCCTCTACATTTTTTCATTTAAGTATTTATCTTAAATTTACGTCTATTTATTTTATAAAACTTCTTTTTTCAAAAAGATAATATATTAAAATGTTTTTTTTTCATTTATCTCCTATTATTATTTTTTTGAAGGGATTTGTAAAATTATTATAAATTTTTATTATCATAATCTTAACAAATTAATTACACATTTTTTCTTGAATTACTTTATTCTAATTCAAAATAATATTCACTATTTAATATTTTTTTGGTGAATAAATTACTTCAAACCAACTAAAATCTTTTCAATAGTTAATGACTTTTGTATTTTTCTTCATTTTTAAAGTAATTATTTCACTCTTAAGTAAGAATACTTTTAAATCTGATCCAAATGATGAAGGTTGTATAGACATATAGGCATTCTAAAAATAAACGTCTTACTTAAAATCAAATAATATCAATTTTTTTATATATATTAAACTTGACTACAAAATTTTAATTTACAGTTTTTTAGTTTTACAAAAATAAGATAAATTTCTTAAAACTGCTTTTTATAAAATACAAAAATAAGTTAATAGATTTTGAAATAAATTCTCAGAAGCAGTTATGTAATAAGGTGTCGTAAAATAATATGATAAAAATAAGATTGATATAATAGAATCAGCTTTACAATTTAAATAAAATTGATTCATTTTTTAATCAATGAATCTTACTCTTATTTTATAATATCAGGTTGTTTTTCAGATTCTTCATTATTATACTTATTAGACCAATCAACTGATACTTTTTAGAATTAATTATTATTGTTAGATTATTGATTAGGTTTGTTATTGGCTGTTTTTAAACTTTTTTTATGCAGCATACTAAAATTTTTCTTTTCATATCTAGTTTTTTGAGAATTTTTCTTTCTCTTTCTTAAACTAGCTCCTTTCATTAGCTCGTAGCACCGTTTACGTTCTTGAGCATATTTATTATAATCTAAAACAACTTAAGAAGGATTGTTATTAATAAAATAAACTTCAAATTCTTTCATTCTATCAAAATCATCCTCTACCTCTTAATTTACAGGTAGTTTTTTACCAATAAGGTTTTCTTGTTAAATAGCTTATTCATAAATATTTTAGACTATTGAGGCTAATTAATTTGAAAATTATGATTAATGCCTTATAGTTTATCTTTTTTCTTAGTGCTTTGGAGTAATTGCAGGAGTTTTTTGATTAACAGGAGTTTTACATGCTCCAGAAGAAATAGTATTACTATCTGGGGACATGATTCCATGGATATATGGAATCTTTTTAGCAGGAGAAACATTTTATGAATCAATTTAAATGCTGACTTATCTTGTTAATTGTGCTCCCTAAATATTTCCAAAATTTAAAAATTTAGATTTCCTTCTTAATTCTTGGTCATTCTTTTTTTAAAAAAATTTTGGTTTGTAAGGATAGGTGATATTCTATTATGATCCTTGCTAGGCTTAATCTTCATATTAAATCAGTTTATTTGATTTCTAAGTTTCTTTAACTTCTTCATTCTTATTTTGGTTAAAAGCAGGCTTTGATTCTCCATTTTCTTAATTCTCTTTCAAGGAATAAGAAAAAAAGTAGCTGTGCATTTTGTTATTTGCACTTTCTGTTTTCCCTGTTGTCTTAGTTTTACTAGAATATTATAATTTCCTGTTTGGAGTAGTACATACTCTAATTTCTTAAATTCTGCCCTCAGATCCTTTATTCAACATTATCTTTTCAGGAGTATATGGATTGTTAACATCAAAAGACTCTGATTCATTATCTGAATTCTGAGAATTTTAAGGTTTCTCAATTTGTTGCTGCTCTCTTGCAAATAAACTAGAATTAAAATATGATTTTTATCTATTTCTAATTCTTAAAGCATTTTAGTTATCTTTACAATCATTCTCAGTAGATTCTTCCTTAGAATATTACTATTTACTTCCAATATTTAATTAATCTATTTTATTTTATTAATTAGTTGTTTATCTTTAGAGTTAATCAAACTTTCCATTTTCAGAATCATCACTGTCATCCTCATTATCATCGATTGTGCTAAAATTTTTGTTTAAATTTTTTTCATTTTCCTCTATTAAATTATTATTTTAAAAAATTTAATCAACATATTAAATGTTATATTTTGAATAAGGAAATTATCATTTGCAAAAATCAAAAATTGTATTTAGGATTTAATTTAATTGATTTTTTCTATATTGCTTGAAATAAACTTTGTTTTGTTAAAAATACCTTTTTATAGTTAAGTGTAGTACACATGCTCATGAAAAGCTTTTACACTTTCTTCAACTTCTTTAGCACATTCTAGAGTTGCAAAAGTAAAATCACTTCTACTTTGATATTTTCTTGATTATTAGAATTTATTGTAATTAAATATTTGCTTATATTTATTTCCATGAAATTTGATCATTTAACATCCTTAGAATGTATGGCCATACTGGCTACAGCTTTCGCATTTTATGCACAAAGCTGATGTTTTTTGTTGCAAATTAATATTATCCTTTATCTGACAATAAGATTCCTTATTTTTTTAAAAATTAAATTCATTTTCTAAAAAAAATAATTTTAAAATTATTACATAATCTTTTTGAAAGTTTGTTAGATAATCTAAAAAGTCTTATTTATCTATGATTAAAAACTAAGTAAATGTGTTGACTTTGGCAGAAAACTGATAAAGATTATCACCAAAAAATTCTTAGCTTCCTACAAACTCACCTGACTAGAGAGTTTATAGGACAACCCTATTTTAGAGAATAATTTCAACTTCTCCAGATAATATGAAAAATAATTGCTCAGATTTTTCATTTTCTTTAAACAAGTATTCATCAACGCTATACTTTTTTTCTTTAACATACTGGTAGAGATTAGTAATAAATTTTTCAGTAAAGTTAAGACTGAAGAGCTTTTATTTTTTAAAAATATTTGAGTACATTTCTTTGAGCACATCACTTCTTAGAGTTGGTGCTAGATCATTGATTAATTTTATTCCTAGCTCATTCTCTTATTTCTTTTCTGCATACAAATATTCATAATATTTTCTCACTCTCATCTGCAAACTTTTAGGCAACTTTCTTTTCTTCATGTAAATCTTCAAAGAAGTAGTTTATAGCTTAAACTCTTCATTATTTTATCTCAAACTTTTAATTATTTCTCCTAATTATGATTTGAAAATTAAATAAATTTTATACATGATAATAATGTTACCTATTGAGCTCATAGCAAATGCAAACATAAAGCAAGCTAACATACAAACAAAAACGACAAATATTCTTTCTCTATAGTTAGTGGGAACAATATCTCCATATCCAACAGTGCACATAGTTATAATAGACCAATAAAACGAAGCAACATATTCCTGAAAAACTATACTAGTCTTAGATTCGTAACCTTCGTAATTTTATTTGTCCTTGTCAATCCAAGTTTAAGAGAATCCTAAATCTCTTTGGTAATTCCCTAAAGCAAAAAAACAGCATCCAGTTAAATGAGCACATAGAAATATAAATCCTGCCAGTTTAATAAGATCTAAATAGCTACCTATGTATTCTCTAATATCTGTAGTGTATTCAATTTATGAAAGGTAATGTACAAATGTAAATATTCTTAATACTCCTACTACTTTAAACCATATTGAAACACCTTCGCTTAGTGATATTAACCAGCAAATACAAAGTATCAAATCAAATCTTAAAATTTTACAAAAGTATTAAAAAAGGATATATATTTAATAATAATTTATTTACATAAAACTAACAGAGAATAGGTAATGTTTAACAATCTTAGAGCGGTCTGTAATCACTACTCCCCTCTTATAGAAACCTAATTAAAAATATAAATTTCTAGATTAATAAAAGTATAAAAATTATTACCTGTGTTAAGCTAGAGAATGATATTCACAATCTAAATAATATTAGGAACTACTTCAAAGCATATGTAAACGTTTTTATGCTAATAGAGAGAGTCAAATGCTAATCTTATTGGTAAATAAATTATATAGAGCAAAAGAAAAATAAATTGCACAAAATTCCACAATCGACTAGGCAAATGATCCTTATAATTAATTTTAATTACATTTATTTATTAAATAAGAAACACAAATAATTAATTACTGGCATGATTATCAAGTTACTGAATCCTTCAATTTTGAGAAATTTAATTGCTATTTAATTTTACAATTTTTAATAAGAATTTTAAAACAAAATGAAAGAAAATCATTTTTTTAAAAGAGTAGTGTTTCATATTTTAAAATAAGTAACTTGTTTTTTTATAAAATTGTAAATTTGTTTATGATTTATTGTCTTAAACGCCTTTTTTGCGTTAGGGTTGCTCAATATTTTTATGTTTCTAGTGTAATAAAATT
Organism: Tetrahymena elliotti 4EA; assembly: GCA_000231825.2. Lineage (NCBI taxonomy): Eukaryota > Ciliophora > Oligohymenophorea > Hymenostomatida > Tetrahymenidae > Tetrahymena > Tetrahymena elliotti. The sequence goes on from JH720400.1 coordinate 99,136, forward strand.
CTATGTGGCTATTATTAGTCTTACAATTCATATAACTTATTAATATGGCTTTAAAAAAACTAAAGTAAAAAAAAGGGTTGGATTACTTTTTAAATAATGGGTAACCGTTTCTAAAAATGAGGGCATCTATTTATTTTTAATTTGATTAACTTTATTTTCTTTTATTTAAAATGCTTACTTCATTTGTGAATCTTTTTTGGTAGTAAAAGTAATCAAAAAAGAATGATTTGTCATTTATTATGTCCAGTTAAGATTTTCGAGATTGGCTAAACCTAAAAAGAGAGCTTTGTTGCTTAATCTTTTGAATGAACTTAGCCACATATTACCATTTTCTACCTTTAAGTAATGTGAATTACTTTTTAAAGTTTGCTGAAGTTTAATGAGCTAAATCATCTGAGTTTTCTTTTAGTATATTCTACTCAACAGCATTATTTTGTAAAATGCAGTTTTTAGAATCCCTGTAGCATATTTGAGTACCATAATTTTATTCTATAGAAATAGTTTTAAGCGTATTTATATCTTAGGCTATTGCATCTTGCTGCTGCTCGATAGATAGAATATATTGACCTTAATTGCCTTGCTAATTTAGAGCTTATTCAATCATATTTATACAATTAAATATCCTACTTTGATTGCTATTAATATATTGAGTAGTTATATTACAAAATATTAACTAAATTGCTTAATATAAAAATTTATGTTATTCTATTTAATTTACCTAAAAATTTCCTATTTATATTTAAATAAATATATCAACAATGAACCTAAATATTTAAAAAGTGATTTTAATCAAATTGAACTGAAAATAACTACTTCATAACTTGATTCATTATTTATTCAACCACCCATAAATCAAAATAATTTTTTGATCAGCTAAAAATTAGATAAAATAAATTATTATTGTTTGATTTATTTCATTGTTGGATCAATTTATTCTTAATAAATTAAAAAATTACACTTTAAGCATGTCTTAAAAAATAATGATTTAATTTAATCATTCTATTGATTTTTTATTTAATAAATTTACTGATATTTAGACATCAAAATCTCTTTTAAAATATCTTTAATTGACAAATCCTTCAAATTAATTACTAATTGAGGTATGTATGAATATCATACATAGAACGAAAAATAAAATTCACTTAATAATACAATTTTATGAAGAAAATATAAACAACTTTGGGTGTTTAAAATTAAGATAATATGAAATGGTAAATAAAAATAAATTAAGTAAGAGATTAAAATAAACTTTAGTCTGAAGAAAATAAAAGAATAAATATTTATTTAGTTTTTATTTTAAATATGAATAGATTAAATATCTTATTTTTTTAAATCTTTTTTGTTTATTCTTACAAATTTAAATTCCTTTTTACTTGAAAATAAATTTCTAAAAAACAAAAAAAAATAAATTTCAGTAAATTAAAATAAAAAAATATTTCTTTTTTTTCAATAATTTATTGATTGATTTGTTTTTAAAAATCTATTTAAAACTAAATTGTTAATCTAAAATAAACTATCTAATAATAATGAAATAAAAAATGTAATATGAATTGTATATTTTAAAATATGACTGGAAAAGTTTTCTTACTAATCAATAATATTAAAGCTTAAACAGTATTGTTTTCTTTTTCAAAATCATTAATTTTTCAAAAAAAAATTAGGAATCATTTTTAAAATCAATTTTTTTTCTAAATAAATAAATTAATAGATTTTTATCAATTAATTTTCAGCACTCTCTAATGATTATTCTGTATGGTCTTATGTTTTCATTATTTTCAACAGTAAAATAACTAGGCATAGAGATAGGGCTTTTTACTTCTTTAGGATTAACTCTACATTAAAATATCACTAAAAATTTTTTACCTTTATAAAATGATGTTTCTGTAGCAAATTTCTCTGCTATTTTTACATCATCTGTTAAATAAACATTACTATATTCTCCAGCTTTGATATCTGAATTAGTTATCCTACATTTTGCATTTTAATAATAATTCCTCTTACCTGGAATTAAATTGTTTTTTACAATATTTTTAATAGCTATTTCATTGGTGCCATGAAACAGCACTATCCAAGTTTTTTCATCACAATTTGAAGATATCCAAGATTTATCTTTTCCATATCTATCTATTTTTAAAGCATATCCTTTGTATCCTGCAGGGAAATAATATAAAAAAGGTTAGGGGTTTATTTGATTGTAAAACTTCAATTAACCTCTGTATTCAAACTTTCCTTAATATGAATCATCCCACACCATATTATGTTATGGATCGAACATATCAACAGAGAGCTTTGCATTTTCTAAAAGACTTTTTTCACTGAGTGATAATCCTAAGCCATCAAGAGAAAGATCCTTTTTCTGATGCTTAGTTGAGTATTACTTAGAGTTAACTTAAAAATCTATTTAAAAGTCTTTCTCACAAAAACAGTTTATGACAACAATATCTTCTTCAGGGTTTGCACAATTGAATTATTAGCCTACTTCTTATTTAAGATCAGAAATAAATTAATTTAAATTTTGTTCTGATTACATTTTGATTATTTTATTATACATAGGAGTTTCTTCTATTACTTTCAGTGAGTAATAAGAGGCTTAATTATGTAAACCATTTTAAATAAAATTTTGTTGCATTTAATAGCTTTCTGATTTTTCTAAATTTTATATTTTTTCATCTGTAATATAAGTATTAATTCCATTTTCCTTATAAATATTTTATAACAGTTGAATGCATACCATAGGTTGTGAAGATATATCATTCTTCTTATCTGGACTATTTATATTTATTTGATATGTTTAAAATTAATTAACGATGCTGTCATTCTTAGCTTTTAATATATTTAATTCCTAAGTGCTGGGTTTACTCTATTCTATGACAGTGTATGCCTTTGTAAATTAAACTAAATTTTAATCTAATTAGACTTTTGGATTCAATTTAGTTAGCACGTTTGACACATGTTCTTAAAGATTAGAATTATTATTATTAAATAAAGAAATATCATTGAACTTTTTTTTAGCTGCTTCTTTTTATAATTATTTTTCATTACTTAATTGTTACTGAAGTTTTATATTTTCCTGTTTATATGATTTCAATTCTTCATTTTTTTATATAAATTTCCTTTTGAGTTTCTCAAAATTTTGGCTAAGACTTTTGTATTTAACTTCTTACTATTCTAAATATTCAATTTAATTATTTTGATTAGAAATATATTCATTTAAATGCTTAATTTAATTTCTTAAATCTAATTCTTATGATGATTCTTGCTTTGCTTAAAGAATCATTACTTATTATTTTTATATTTATTAGTTTTAAAGACCAATTTTCAACAGTAACTCATTGTTTTGCTAGTCAAGTTCCTCACATTTTTTTTGAGTTTCTTCAATTTAAAGTTCTTTTTTTTAATTTGTTTCTTCTTTTTACTTTAATTCTTCTTTCAACTTTTTGTATTTTATCTTAAACTCTTCATATTTATTTATATTTAGAATTAATTTATTATTTTCTTCATTTTATTACTCTAGATGAATAATTTTTTCTTATAAACTATTAATCTGTTGATCATATTTTTATTCATTTTATTCATTACTAGCTTTCTTTTAGTTTATGTATTTAATAGCTAGGATGTGCTGCTATTCATTTGTTTTCATTTAATCAAGGTATTGTAGTGATTTGTTAAACAAATTGAGCAATTGTGTGACTTCTAATGAATGAGAGGCTCTTTAAAAAAGAGCTTCTTATTATTTACGAAATTCTTTAAGTTCCTATTCAGAGATTGTTTTAGGGTACTCCATACTAAATGCGTTATTATAATTAACTTCATTATTGTTTTAATTTTAATTGTTTTTAAATTGTTGAAAACTATTTATGCGCTTTTTTCTTTCTACTTCATTAATAAACTAATCTATTTTAGGTGTTTAGCAATCATTTAAGCAGTTTTAGTTTACTTTAGGAGTATAAAAATTTTTTTCAGTATCTAATGGTGAAAGTGGATTTTGATAAAAGTGTTTATCTGTCCTACTTGGGGTAAAAAATTAGTTTTAAGTAATTCTTTTTTATGAGGAGTATCTGCTTAATGTATTTATTTCTTAATTATTATATTCTCCACTTTTCAGAGCTTAAAATTATCTATATTCACTCATGATTCTACCTTTATACTATTGATTTTGTTATTTTTAATGAATTTATTCTCAAATTAATTACTTGTTTTTACTTTTGCTGATATTTATTCTCTTTTGATTAATTTAACAAAATAACCCTTCCTTTATTTTTTTAATATTCTAACTCCAAAATCAGATATTATAATCTTTAGTAAACAAAACAAAATCGAAAAATATATCAAGAACAATTAAAGTGTTCCAAAGTTTAAATTACTTCATAAAAATCATAATTAGTAAACAAATACTTGGATTCAAAAACTCATTACTTACTATTTATTTTATCAAAATTTATTTCGCCATACATCTTTAAAATCTTTGTAGTAATAGTATGAAAATTAAGTAATAAATAATTTCATCTTTTTTAAAAATATTAAAATTTAAAAACTTGAATAGCATTATTCTATCTATTTTTAGAATTTCATATTTTTCAACTTTTTCATATTAATTATTTAATTAAAATCATCTAAAAGAATATTCATATTTTAAATCTTTTTGGATCTTTTACAATAATTTATTATTTTTTTTTTTGAATATAAATTTACAAAGCAAGGAAGTAAATAAACAAAATCTTTAAAAGAATAATTATTATTTGATGATAAAGCAATAATTGGGATCTAAAATAGAATGAAATGAAATATCAAACAAATATTTTTAATTTTAAAATTAAATAAATGAAAGAAATGTGTTGAATAAGGATGGTCAAATTATAAAACTTAATTTTAATAAAATCCCTAAAATTTTTATTAAAAGATGAAATTGGATTGGTTATGGATTATAAATACTAAACAACATTTATGCAAAATATTCTCAAATTTCTACACATTAATTAACTTAGTTTTGTATCAGATAATATTTTTTTTAACTAATAAAAGAATTTGTTAGATTTTGACGATGTTTATTATCAAGAATAAAAAAATAAAATTTTTTGATTAAAATTTCAAATATTTGCAACTAAAAAATAAATTTAAAGCTCTAAATTTAAGTATAAAATCCTATTTTGTTTATCTAATTAACTCGTCTAATGATTTTATTTTAAGGAGGAAAAAGTGCCAAATTTAGTGAAAATATGATTTAAATTACTGAGGCTTTTTACTTAAATTAATAAATTTGTCGATTTTTTGCTTAAAATTAAAGCTAAAAGTAAATGAATATTTTTACAAAATGTTATAATTTGGTGTTTTCATTTAATTTTGAGTCTTGAATAAGTAAAATTAATTAAAAAGAAGATTTTTTGTAATGTGTAACACAACATAAAGTGTAATTATTTATGGAATTATGTAATTAAAAAATTGAATAGTATCTGAACACAAAGAATAATTAAATAATTATTTACTGTTTCAAATTTATTTAAACCTGCCAGCCATTGTGCTTGTTTTCTTTACAATTATTAATAATTTTACTTTTTTGAGCATAAATCTTGTTTAGAATAATAAATGAAAATAAAATAATTTTTAAAATGAATATTTATGACTTCAAAGTGGTAATAATTACTAAATGATCTTATTTAAATATAAAGTAAAATAATAATAAAGCTTTTCATACCCTATCAATTATAAAGAATATTTCAAAATAATAAATTAGCTGAATTATTAATTACTTGCTTTGGATTCAAACTAAGCTATTCTTTTCTCTAAGTTTATACTAAAATTTATCGGTTATAATAATACAATTAGTCTAAAATAATACAATATTACTGAATAGTATAGTATTTATACTATGATAAGATATGTAAGTAATATAAAATATTTTATTTAAAGAAAAATGAAATTTTGGAAAAAAAAAATGAAAACATGTCTAAATATCCAGATTTCTTAATTTATATTAACTTACTATTCTTTTTTTGGAAAAATTAAATCTGATAATATAGAATCATCTTGATGTTAGATGAAGAATTATTTGTGTAAGAAGATAACTCTTAAAAAATTTTTATCTAATTAATTTGTATAATTAGCTCTCTATAAAATTTAATTACAAATAATTTTGTTAACATTTTATTGAACAAAGTAAAATTCAAAATTTAAAAAGCAAACCATTTTCAAGCAACACAAAAATTATGACTTTTTCTTAAAGGTTTAAAGAAAATAAGCATAGTATTTTAGCAGTATTGATGAGTGTATACAGTCTTAATGAATTGCTGTTTATGATTGTATGGTTTTCTGATAATAATGAGTCAAACTCTTCATAGTAAAAAACAAATAAATTTGTATGCTTTGTATTGCAGATTGCAATCATTATTCTGACAATAACTGCTTACTTTCTAGTTAATTATAAGAAACAAGAAAATACCTATAATGTATTAAATATGATTATTTCTATTTTATTAAATGAATACTCTGTGTTATCAGATTGCTTTTCTTAGGCTTCCCTTTGTATTGCTCTTACTCTCATGATTTTTTTCTATCCGAAGCTATTCAATAAAAACGGAGAGTTTTATATTAAATTTTTTATACCTCACTCAATTTATATACTACTACGGTATATGTTTTAAGCAGAAATAAATAATGTTAGATCAGATATTGCTATAATTACTTCAGTTTTTACTTTATTTACTATTATATTATCATATGAAAAAGATGAAAATTTAAATAATTAAGGATATATTTAGGAAAATGGGAATAGTCCTATTCATTTAAATAAAGAAAGTGATATTTTAAATGGGCAAAAAACACGTGATTAATTTACTTTAGTGAAAAAGGATTCTAAAATTTATAACGAAACTTAATGTTTGAAATAACAACACTGTGAGAGTAATTAATTTAATTGCAAATCAACTTAAGAAAGCTTTAAAAAATAAAGTTCTTTTTAATTTGACTTTCAAGAACTGCAAAAGACTGGAATATTAATTGTTAATGACAAAAAAGAGGTAGTAAAAGTTAATAGCTAATTTCTTTACTTTTTAGAGGAAAATAGAAATTAATTAATTCAAAAAGAATCTACCCAAGTAGACAAAAGGTCTTAAAGAGATGAATTTTTGCTTCTAAGCTTAAAATTTGATCAATAAAAATAATCTTTTACACAATAATAAAATAATTATTTGAATGAATAGCTCAACAGCTTATAAAACAATGCTTTATATAGTGATGTTAATGTAGATAAAGATTTTTTTAGCATTCCCCATGATGCAACCAAGTAAAACTAGAGCGAAATTAAATAAAACATAAATCTAAACGACACTATAGCTAAATTTAAAGAAGAAGAATAATGTTAATAATGTATTGATAAAAATATTTTGATGCCTTCTAAAATTTGCGCACATGAACTAGATGATACATTCATGAAGACAAATAGGGCTCATAATATATCTAATAATTTTTAAATATACCATTTAAACAACTCTTTAATCTCCAATTCGCATTTGTATGATATTGAAAATTAGTAAAATTTGCAGACTATGTAAAGGACTCCTGTAAATTACCAAATAAATATTAACAATTATAAAATAAATAATATCTAAAAGAACAATAATTTCTCTCACGCTGTAATGAGCAGCTAACAATCTTCAAGTTGTGGATTAAGTAAATTAAGATAGTGTATTATTCCTGATAATATAGAAGAATTATTTGAAGGTTTATAAAGCGATATCTGCTTAGGCTAAGTTATTGATTTTTTAATTAAATAACAACCTCAAGAAATACTTGACTCAAAAGTTAACTAAATATTTAATTGCAGGTAATGTCAGAAATTAATTAAAAATCAGAATTCATCAGTGAAATATAAAAAGTACTCTAACACATAATTTTACAAATTTCGCATTGAATCTAACTTTTTGATTGTTTCACAAATTTAAAAAGACAAATCAAATAAAAAGAAGATTGTTGAGTACAAGATTGGTTGTTATTTTAATGATCAGGAAGGTTCATATGATCTATGCTAGAAATGTAAGATTTGTAATCAAGATTATAGCTCGTCAGTTCATTTTGTTAATAAAAACATGAGTTTTGTCTGCCCTGATAACAAGACTCTTAATTTAATTAAAGAAGAAAGTTTACCAAGCAATAAAAAAGTTGAATCTTTAAAACAGATTGCAAATGCCAGCAATAGCAAATTAGATAATTCAATAAAACAATACAATTAGAAAACAAGATATAATCAAAGTGCTAAAGCTTGCTCTCTAATGAGTGTATCTGATAATGATCACTTGCAAAGAATTAATTTAATGTGTCAAACAAATGAGACAAGCCAATTAAAGCAGAAAGACTAATAATATATTAGCAACGAAGAAGTGTTAATTGAGCATGCATAGTATCTATTTACTATTGAGGTAAATCAAACAGATTTTGAAATTGTTTCTGAAAATTTAAAAAAGAAAATGGATAAATACAGATAAAGATTACTTTGCTCAATATCTCATGAGCTGAGAACCCCTTTGAACTGTATTATTTCTATGCTTGATATCCTTAACATGAAAAATGATATTTCAGAAGTCAATAAAAATTATTTTGTTAACCCAGCATTGTTCTCAAGTTATATCTTATTGAATACAATAAATGATATTTTAGATATGGCTGAAGTTAACAGATCAGGTAAAATTAAAATGCTCTTCTAAGAGTTTTCTCCTGTTAATCTGTGCCATGAATGCTTCAATTTTATAAAGTTATAAGCTTAATAGAAGAATCTTTAGCTAATATTTGAATGTGAAGAATAAGTTCCTAAGCTAGTTTACACTGATTTAAACAAAGCAAGATAAGTTCTTTTAAATCTTCTCAGCAATGCATTAAAATTTACTCAAAAAGGCAGTATTAAAATAAAACTCTCTTATTCATAAGAAGGTATCTTACAAATTGATGTTAGTGATACTGGATGTGGAATAGCACCAGAATAATTAAAAAAAATATTCTTTAACTTCAATTAACCAGAATTTGATATTTACTCAAATCAATCTCATTAAAATGCAAGCAATTAAAAAGAATATGCTAACTCATAACTAAGTTTGTAGTTAAACCATAACAATAATAATTCTAAAAATGCAGGATTAGGTTTGAATATTTCATATCTTCTAGCTAAATGCCTTGGTGATAACAGGACTTTAAAGGTATCAAGTGAGTTAGGTAAAGGCAGTACATTTACTTTTTACATTATAAGCTAATCTTAAAATTAAAAAGGATGCACTTTCTTACCTGTTCCATAACTGGATAGTTACAACTCATAAAGATCAAAATATCAATATGACAGTGAATACTCTGAAAACAATCAAGTACAAAAATCTTTTTTTGCAAGAAATTAAAATTAGATGATTTAAGAAGAAAAAGAAATAACATTTAGTAATGATCTCACAACAAAAAGCATATCATAAAGCAATCTAAGAGGACAAGAAAACAATTTATTTATTGACACTTTAAAAAACACAAATAGATCTTTTGAAAAATCCAAACAAAATACTAAAAATGGACTCTGTTTAAGTTTTAACAATTTGAAAATCACTCCAGACTAAGAAAAAAATCGTTTAGACTCCCTATAAAGTGATGGATATCCTGATAATATGAAGGAGTTATATCCTGAGAGTGAATCTGAAGATTTAAATTCAAGATCAAAAACAAAAAGTATACAAACTTCCTTGCTCTAAATAAATTTTAACAAAACTGCATTTTAAATTATTTAACATGCATCAAACATTTGCAATTAGATTTATTCATAAAGAGATTTTTTAGATGATTAACATAACTTGAATCTACCAGTGAGAGGATCATTAGTTAACATACACTCTCCATATAGTAATAGTAGCAAAGATTTTTTCTAAGCACCTAAATAAGTTCATAGCAAAAGAAACAGTATTAGTGATGATGAAATTCATAATAAAATTTTATCATCAAATAATAATTTACTCAAGAATAAATGTAGCGATCTAAATATCTTTTTGTAAAAAGACATGAAAGATTCAGACTGCTCAATTAAGTAAAGACTAAACGCTAACAACTAACACAGTATCTCACTAAGCAGTTTAACTTAAAATAAAAATTGTTAATTTTAAAATAAAATTCCTTAACAACTAAACTAAGAAAAGCGTAGTTTAGAAAATTTTGAAGAAAATACTCATTCAAATAAACAAATGCAAAAAATAAATTCAGAGTTATATGTATAAACGATAAAGAATAATTATTTAAATAACTTTTTTAACTCACCAAAATAAATTGAATCTTGTGATGTTCTAACAGAAGTCTCTGAAAAAAAATATCCAAATTAGTCTGAAAAATAAAATGTCTGTGAAAAGCCGAGAAAAGCACAAAGAAAAAGAATAAATGAAAAAATAACCTACTAATCCTCAAGATCAAGTGAAAATTTTTAGAATTCATAAAAGAAGACATCATAATATTAAAAATCAGCATCAAATATATCAAAAGATATAAATTCTAACAAACCATAGAGCCATAATAATTTTATTATGCTTGATAGTCATCCTTAAATGCATTAGGATAACCCTTAAGAAGGAATAAAGCATCCAAATCTCATTTAAAATGACTTTTAGTTTTTGATATCTAATTAAAACAAGCAAAGAAAATGCTAATGTTCACAAATATTGATAGTAGATGACAATGAATTCAATATTTATGTATTATAAATTAGACTAAAAATGTACTCTTTTATTGTAGATAAAGCAACTAGTGGATTCGAAGCTATTGATCTCATAAAAAAAAGAAAAGAAAATTCTTGCTGTAATAAGTACTCCCTTATTTTTATGGACATTGATATGCCAGTCATGAATGGCTATCAAACCACTGAAAAAATTTTATAATTTTATAAAAAACTCAAAACAGAGCCACCAGTCATCTCTGCCTGCAGTGCATATATTCAGGAAAACGATAAATAAAAAGCTTATTAAGTCGGAATGAAATACTACATCACAAAACCAATAAATACTCAATCCTTTGAAAATGTATTAGCCTAAGTATTTTAATTAGAATCTTGAAAAAATTTTCCTTGTTTAGAATATTTAATAATTTATTTATCATCCAAATTAAGAACATAACAAAAAATAGAGCTTTAATAAATTTATTGATCATTTTATTATTTATTTTGTAATTAAATTAATTTCTTTAAAAAAAATTTAAATTTAGCTCACTCAAAAAAAAACTAATATTTTTCTTCTCTAAAAAACATTTCAAATCATTAATATTATCAAATCATACTCAAAAAAACTAAAAATTGCTTTTAATTACCATAATAAGATAAACTAAATTAGAAGAATACCCAATCTAAAATTATAAATTTTAATATTTTACTAAAAAATTATTTCTAATCTCAACTTTATTTTAGTTGATTTCACTTTATTAGTAATTTACTTTTACTTCTAAACAATATTAATAAAAATTTAAATACTTTCTATTTTTGTTATGAAAAAAATATATCATTAGTTAATTTAAATAAAGATATTTCATACAAAATATCATATTTTTATTTGTTCTTAAATAAAATCTCCAAAAAAGGTGATTTAAATAAAAAATTTTTTTAAAACAGTTACTTTGAGAGAAAACATTATTATCAAAAGAGTATTACAAAAATGTTTTAATTATGTTTAAAGTTAAAAAAATAAATTGGAAATTTTGCAAAATCAATTATATTTTTTAATAAAAAATGTTTGAGAAAGAAAGATGATATATTTATTAATCAAAAAAAAATGTCCTGAGATAATTTAATTATTGAATAATCAAGAATTTCTTAAAATAAATCATAATGAAAAGTTTTTATGTATGTTTATAAAATGACTTTTCTAATTTCACCTTCAATTATAATTCTTTATCAATTTATTGTTTGGTTAGATCAAAAAGGCGTTTTTTAAGAATAAAGCTATTTATTAGGCAATATCTAAATTATAAAATATATTAATGAGAATGAGAGCTATATTTGATCTTGAAAAAAAATAGTTAAATATAGATCTCTGTGTTCTCTGTGAAATTACTAGAGAATTCTCTTAAGAATTGAAGAGGATATTCAAATGAAAAAGCTATATATTAATTAAGAAATATTTCTTATAGACTCTTAGATTAATTTCTAATAAAATTCAGAAAGACCAATATTAAATTGTATATAAACTACTCATATAATAATTAATATAGTGTTTAGATAAATGAAGAATTAATAAAATCGATTTAAATCCTTTATAATTAGCAATAGCGTCATCATATTTACTTTACTGATAGGAATATATTCATTAAATGAAATCATTTTTATATAGATTTTAGATAAAAACTATGAAATCCATTAAGATTTTTAGAAATTAGACAAATTGATTAGTTTATCATTACTGTTGGCATTATAAATAATTAATACCTTCTAAATGGCTTTAATAATATCAAAGAAATACTATAGGATCAAGGATTACATTTATCTTATAGAATCTATACTACTAGTAGAATATTCTCTGCAAGTTTCCCAGATTTAGATTTATGCGTATTGCTTGTCTTTGGCACTTCTACTTCGCTTTTATGAAGCCCACATTGATTAAAAGTGCAAAAAATACTGCAAAATGTTAATTTTACACTTAATGTATTTGTTTGTTCGGTTTTTTTTAGATTAGTAAAGCATAAGTTTACCAAATTCTATTTAAGTAGTAGTGTTAATAGGTGTGATTTACATAAAAATAGTATTAAGCTATCCTTTAAGCTATGAAAATGCAAACGATAATTAAAAGCTGATATATAGATATATGGACAGGAGTATTTAGGAGCCTTTATCAGCTGATTTTTAACGTAACAACGATTAAGAGAAAGAAAATAGGAATTGCAATATTGATAAGTAAAGTTAGAGTGGGAAGAAATTAGTTTCTGCTATAAATATGAACGAAAATTAGATTGAGAAAGAACAAATTAAAGAGGGTGATATAAATTCTTCTATTCTATTTGATTACACTAAGATATAAAGTACAGGTTTTCTTGTATTAAATGATTAAAATCAAATATTAAAATACAATAATTAATTTTCATCGCTAATTTAACAATTACAATCTTACAACCAAGAATTGTTCACAGATTCTACCAACCTAAATTCTAGTGATCAATTTAATTTATTATTCAAATCATTTTTTCATCTCAACTTAAAATATAATCTAATTTAAATAAACAATACGCAAGAAATCAAAAAACTCCAAGAATCTAAATACAAAGAAAATCAAAAGCTTACTTTAGTTTAAAATTTCAAAATTGACTAACCAAATATCTAAAGTGATAATTTAAAAATAAGTTAATAAGAGCACAGATTATCCATTCAAAGTGATGTCAAAGATTTAAGTTAGTAGCATTATTCCATACAAAATTTAATTAACACATCTTTAGAAGAAGGCTTATCAAATTTAAACAACAAGCTCAGTTCAGTCTAAGACAAGTAAAAGTAGTCTCATCAATAAAACGATTAAATTTAAAATAATTTTAATTTGAAATGTAGAGGCAATAAAGAGGAAGATCTTGAAATTCAATTAGAAATTAATAAGAACCACTTAAAACAAAAAGAATTACCTAATAATTCATTTAATTTTTTGAAAGACCTAAATAATTAAAATAGTGACAAAGAAAATACATTATCAAATTAATAACTTTTGTAATGCTCTATTCCAAACAATATTAATTAATTCTTTGAGTAAAAATAAATAGAAGTTAATCTGCAAAATCTTTTGAAATTTTTAAGAGAGTAACAACCTAAAGAAAAGCATAGTAAACAACAAAAATGCAAAAAATGCTCAAAAGTTTTTGATAAAATTCATGAAAAACACAACAATCAAAACAAAAAAGCATAAAATCTTTAATTTTAAACATACAAATATTCTATTCAACAGGATTATTTGACCATTTCCTTAAAATTTTATGACAAAAAAAACAGTAAAAGAAATTTTGATATAAAAATAGGCTGCTTTAAAACACAAAATAATTAAAATTTATAGAAAAATTTAGATTTCTTCTGTGAGAATTGCAATAGAAAATCAATAAATGAACTCTAAGAAGTTGATGAATAATCAGAAAATTAAAAAGACTCTACTTTCTATAATTTTTTACAAAGCAGGAGTTTCTTGGAATAAAAAGCAGAAAAATCTCTCAAAAATTCAAACAAACAAGGCTATTTAAATTAAGATTCAACAGAAACTAATTCATGCAACAACAATAACTTTAGTAACTATGTCAAATAGATCAAGCTAATAGGATTGAATTCTTAGCTAAAAGAAGGACCATAATATTAACCTGACACTAAATAAAATTAAAAAAATGGAATTAATCTCGAACCAAACACTAATGATTCTTCTAAATATTTTATCATGAATGGAATTTAGATTTTGGAAAATAGTCAAACTCTTTTCAGATAAGATCACATATAAAATATCAATGAATAAACTTTTAATATTTAAAATTAATAAGATGATTCTTATGTTTTTACCATTGAAATTTTCGAGACTAATTTTGAAGTTACTACTAGAAGCCTCAAATAGAGAATGGAGAAATTCAAAAGAAAAATGCTTAGTTCAATTTCACATGAACTTCGTACACCTTTAAATTGCATAATTTCTATGCTAGACATCCTTAATATGAACAATGATATTTCAGATTTAAATAAAACTCTCTATGTTAATCCTGCCTTGTTTTCAAGTTACATTTTGTTAAATATAATTAATGACATTCTGGATTTAGCAGAAATTAATAGGTCAGGATAAATTAAAATGATATTTTAAGAATTCTCTCCATTAAATCTTTGTATAGAGTGCTTAAATTTTATTAAGTTGCAGGCATCATAAAAAAATTTACAGTTAGAACTTATTTGTGAAGAATCAGTACCATAAATTGTTTACACAGATTTAGATAAAACAAGGCAAGTTCTCTTAAATTTGTTAAGTAATGCTCTGAAATTCACTTAAAAAGGAAGTGTTGTTATCAGACTCTCTTATCCATAAGATTAAACAATATAAATAGATGTCAAAGACACTGGTTGTGGAATTCCTGCTTCGAAATTAAGATAAATTTTTAAAAATTTTATTCAGCCTGATTTAGAATCTATAAATTCTGCTTAAAAATAGAATTCGCCAACTCTAAAAAGATAACAATCCTCAACGTTCCAAAAGAATGCAGGATTAGGCTTAAGCATTTCATATATGTTAGCTTCCTGCTTAGGAGATAATAGATAATTAACTGTGAAAAGCGAAGTGGGTAAAGGAAGTATATTTTCATTTTTTGTTGTCAACAAACCAAATTAAAAAAAAGGATGTATCCTATATCCATAAAACAAATTTGAAAGTTAAGCTTCTCTGAAGACAAAGTTCTGGGTAGAAAAAGGGGATAACTTTGAACTTCAAAATTTATCAGCTCTAAATTAAAAGAAAAATAACGACAAATAGACTGAAACTTGGAAGTAAAATTTAGATGAAGATCAAATAACTTTTCCTAATAAAGATTAAACCACATATCAAAATTTTGGTTCAGAAAATCAATCATAGACACAAGGAACATAGAATAAAAATAAAAAGAAGCTAACAAACCCTAATTTAGGAAGCTTATAGAATATTAGCATCATGAGATAACAAAATAAAAAATCTACAATAGAAACATAATAAGAATATAACGACTCTAATACATTTTAAGAGTTACTGCCTATTAATGATATATAAAGACAAGATTCCTTAAAAGTAAGAAAACCATCATTTTTATATAATAATTTTAGTAAGACAACCATGTAGATAATATAGCATGCATCGTCCTTACAAAGTTATGTGTTTTCTGCTAAAGAAATAAATGATGATTAATCATAACCAATAACATAAAAAGGTATTTATCTAAATACAAATAATACATTAATATCAAATAATGAATAAACATCTCAATTAAAATATATAATTTAAAGTAATTAAAATAATTATGATTTATCAACTAATTCAAATCAGAATCTTGAAATTAAACCAATAAGAATCAAAGAATCAGAGACATTTTCAAAATAAAATCAGTTGAATATTTTTAGTCCTTTGCTTAAAGTTAGACAAGGAAAAAAGCAATCTAATTTAAGTATTCAATTTAACTTTGATTTCAATGAAGAATCTCCTCGGCATTAATCATCAAAAACTTTAAATATTCCAAGCTATGATGAAAGTTTTAATACTTTCACTAAGAGCCCATAAAAGAAAATATTAATTTAACAATTAGAGTCATGCAATGTTCTTAATGATAGCTTTGACATAAAATCTCCTTAACAATTTACTCCACATGTTGAAAGATTTAGATAAAGACAATCGAGCTAACAATCTTACCATAAGAACACTCCATAAAACTTGCATTAATCAAATGTAAATTCAAAATTCAATGAAGAATAGTAATTCCATAACATTTAAATATCATAAAATTAGTAAAATTTGTTAACTTCAATAGAAAAAAATAGTAATTTAAATACAGCCAAATTACCTTAAGATAATATATTTGATTAATAAAATCATGTTGATGTTTCTAATTACTGCTGTTCGATTACGAATCGTTCAAAAGCATCCACATTTTAAATAGAAAAAATAGAAGAAATTATTTAAAATTAATAGAATCAGTAAAAGTAATGTTAATGCAATTAAATTCTCTTGGTTGATGACAATGAATTTAATCTGTATGCGTTAGAAGCAAGATTAAGAATTTACTCATTTTAAACTGATAAAACAACAAGCGGATATCAAGCACTAGAATTAATTAGAAAGAAGAGTGAAAATTCTTGCTGTAAGAAATATCATTTAATATTTATGGATATTGATATGCCTGAAATGAATGGTTATTAAGCAACATAAGAAATTATCAAGCTGCACCAAAAATTAAAAATTAGCCGACCTTTAATATCTGCATGTACAGCCTATGTTTAAGAGGATGATAAAATCAAAGCCTACAACTCAGGAATGGATTTTTATATAACAAAACCTATTAACATTTCTGCCCTTGAAAATGTTTTAACTTAAGTTTTTCCCTACCTAAAATGAATATAAAAAAGTATCTTATCAATCAAAAAAATTATAAAAAATAAAATCTGTAACCAAAGCGTTCTCAAACAAAATTTTAAAAACAAACAAGCAACTATATGTAATTCTAAAAATAGAAATTATTTTTCAATTTAAAAATATAATAAAAATTAACAATATATTTATTTATTTCCAATTAAATTTTAAAATAATCGATTCCCAAATATATATAAATCAAATGTATAAAAATTATAAACATAATCATATAATATTTTCGACTCAACCTTAAATAAATTATTAAAATAAATATTAAAATTCATAAATAAATGAATAATATGTAAATTAATGAAGCAATTATTTTTCATTAAATTTTCAAATAGTTCATTTCATGTTTAGTAGAGTTAAGATAAACAATAATATAATAGAAAATTTTCAATTTATCCCCCTGAAAAATTAAAACCAAATCCAATTAACAAACAAATAATATGAAATTTAATAATTTATTTTATTAATTTGATTAAATTTATTAATATTCAATTAGATAAATTTTAAACGATTGAGTATATTATACACCGTTACCTCCTTGATAACTATTTGTCATTATAGATGAAAAAGATTCTTTAAATTAGTTATTCCAAGTACATTATTCTTGTAGAATAAGTTCATCCATACAAGGAAAATAAAATGAAACATTATCCTATTTTTTTCAACTAACTTTTTTTAATTTTTGTAATTTTTTCTTAATTTAAAATAATTTATAAATT
>AFXF02001841.1:0-111817 GCA_000231825.2 Tetrahymena elliotti 4EA
TTGTACAAGATGAAATATTTAGTATATTAATTATTCATAACGATTAATTAATTCATAATTAAGTTATTTTTTTTGTTTTTCTCCTTTTGTTATTGTGAATTGAACACTTTCTCTCAAAAGCCTTAGTTTAAATTTTATCAATCTTATAAAAATAATCAACAAAAAATTTGTTAAATTTAGTGAAATTAACATAACATAAAAATTTTGTTTATTCATTTTATTTTAGTATTAAAAATGATTTTCATAATGTTTATAAAGCATATATTGTAAAACAATAAAATTAAAATAAAGATTTTTAAAGGGAAATTATTGATTAAAAGATAAAATTAGTTTTTAAATTTTTAAGATAATAATTTTCATATTTGACAAACTAAAAATAAATTAATAAATTTGTTAAAAGTATTTTTATTCAATTTAATTTTAATATTCTTTTCTAATAACCACCATCAAATTATTCTCTTCTAATCTTGCCTTTCTTGTAACATTTAGAAAAGTTTATTTCTTTATTCATTAACTTAGGAGACACTATTATTGTGGGTAAACTTATACTAAAAAATAAATATTTTAATTATTAAATTTATTAGATTTGAATAAATTACTGATTTTTAATAGGGGAATCTGATCTAGAGTTAATTAAATTTTCTTTTGATGAAATTTAGTCTATTTAGTTACTTGATTTCACTGTATGAGGAGTTAAATTGGAGTTAAAAGAAACAATTTAGTGATTGGAGTTACTTTTTGTTGAACTAACTATTTTAATATTACTGGGTTCTTTAGTATTTTAAAAAATAGGACTACTTAAATACTCTTAATCTGATAAATAAAGTTTGCTAGGTAACTTATATCGTCCTGTTTTTTCATCTAGATATTTATGAGTAAAGTTTTACTACATCTTTTATCTTATAACATTTTTTTTGTTGGCATCAATCTAACTTTTGATGAAGTTAAGATTTTCATCTGAATTTAGAGCCTAATTTTTACTGTAAATTATATTTCTTTCTACTTAATGCACCAAGCTATCAATCTTTTAAAAATAAATAAAAATTATCATTTATAAAACTTTTTAATTAATTTACATCAGACAGAGATACTCTTGAATTTTTCTTATTATCTAAATAAGATGAAATATGTTAATTCTAAGTTTATCTAATTTGATAGGGTGATGGTGATTTATTTTTTGATGTGTGTGATTGATTTTCATAATTTGAGTGCTATGATTAAGTTTTTGATAATTAAAGATGACTATTTATTTAAACATTTCTGGGAGATAAGTTGTTATGTAGAATTTAATCAAGGAATGAATTGCGGTTATGTTGATTAACTTTACTATTTTGCATATTATTATTGTTAAATTCTTATTATTCAATTGAGTTATGTAAATTTTAGGTAGATTTTGATTATGAGTGCTATATTTTAATTTATAAAACAGAAGGAAGAGATTATTAATTCTTATTCTAAGTAGCATGATCATTGTTTTTATGAAAAAAGGAGTCTTCTTGAAATTAAAGGAGAGAATCCTACTAAGTGGATATTACCTAATCACTTTTTCTTTAACGCAAACCAGTTTCATTATTTTTAATAGATTAAATTTAACTAATTAAATTCATAGATTTTCCTACAAATTATTTTAATTTGATGACATTCTAAATTGCTCTTTCTTGTTTAATTTGTTTCATTTAATTTTTTTATTAGATTTTTATTTAGTCACTGAATAGCTCTTACTCATGATTTTTAGGAGATTTGTAATCTTTATAAATGTTTATCTTATCAAAGAAAGAATTTTATTAGAATTTATCTGTTTCCTCAGTTATATTTATCAAAGAATCTATTTAAACTTTAGAGAATTTGCTTTTATCATCTTAACTTATTGGTACTGCTATGTTTTTTTATGATAATTCCTAAATGAAAGAGACTCTTCTTTATTTTTCTTCCTCAACAGGACTAATTTCTAAGAGCGACTGTTAATTTTTTTAATTTTATATAATTTTATGCATTTATGCCTCTGTGTTTAAGTTCTTCTGAATCATTCCTTAATACCAGATTTCTCTCTCTTTAAATAAGTTATGAATTTCCTTTACCATATTGATAAATTGCATGTTTTCAAAGAATTCCTATTTAAACATTGAAAGAAGAGATTTTAATAAAAACCATAATATAATTAAAAAATTATCACCTTTTTTTCTAAGACAAATAGCTCAGAATTAGAGTAACAAACAGCCCTTGTAATTCTTTTAGATTTCTTAAATATTTCATAATCTCCAAAATATTGATATGGGCCAAGAATAACTAAACTGCATTTTTTTAACTTAGAATGTTTAATTTTTTCATTCCAAACATGATTACTTTTGACTAATTTATCAGGGATACTTTTAAAGCTTTCTAAAGTATCTTTGATTTCAACTGTTTGTTGAAGCTTTTGAGAGAAGAAAAAATAATTTAAAATAAAGTAGTTTGATTTGTTTTTAATATTATTATTACTTCAACTTCTCCAGATCTCACAAAATACAAATTTTTGCTTTTTTCACCTTCTTCATAAAGAATGTCTCCTCTCTTATATGATCTTATTTCAACTTACATCATTATCTCATGAACGAAAGCAAGACTCCATCTCTAAAATATGGATACATTTCTTAAAAAATCAAGTTTTTCTTTATAGAGTAAGTCATGATATGCATCAATAACTTCATTGTAAGTAGTTGCAGTGATTGAAACAAAATAAGTATCTTCCTTACAAACTACTGAAGCTGTTCTAATACCTTCAGTTCTAAGAGCTATTTCACCAAAGCTTTCTCCTTTTTCAAGAGTTTTCTTAATGTTAAATCCATCATTTTGCAATTAAACAACTGACTAAATAAATTAAGATTCATCTATTTATTCATCTAAGTTTTAGGGTAAAGGAAAGAATCTAGGTGTATCTTCAAATTCATGCATAATCATTTATTTTATTTGTTTTTCTTCTTTGTTGTCAGTTACACTTTAATCAAATGTTTTAGAAATTGATGGAGTTAATATGAAGACAGATCCCTCAAGTATAATGTAAAACTTTCTTCCATAATCACCTTAAATGATTAAGAACATATTGACTATTAAATGAAAATTTTGATAAATAAAAATATACCTGCTTTATATAATCTATGAAATTAAGGGTATTTTTCATAAGTTAGAAATTTGCATAAACGTAATATAAGTTCTTCAGGCAGTTACTTTTCAATTTCTGTAAAGAATTTAACATTTTTAAGGCATTTTCTAACAAATAAAATTTCTTTTGTATTTCTTTTACTTGGCTGCTTTACTAGAATGCATTTAAGTATCTTTTTTAGAAAAAGGATTGGTTATTTTTTTAAGAAAATAACAAAATTATATTTTTAAGCTTGATAGATTATTTTTAATTCATATGAATTCGTGAATTTAAAGAAATTAAAACATATAAAATCGAGATCAATCAATTGATTGATTGAGTATGCTTTTTATTACTTAAAATTATTATTGGATTTTAAATAAAATAAATTAATAACATATCAAATATTAAATATTTTACATCAACTGCTTCTTTATTTTCTAAGTTTTAATCAAACATTGCTAGATTATCTATTTTTTGATGTATTTGATGAGGTTTATATTTAGTAAGATCTACTTCTTATGACCAATTAGTTTATTTTTTTTATAAAAACTACAGCCTTTATGCTATTACATTAGGGCTCAATTTTTAATTCAAGGGAGTTAAGATTTGTTAGTTAGATTCCTAATTATCAAAAACCTACAAATGATATTTCGAATTTGAAATCTGATTGCCGTCTTCATGCAGACTTTGTGCTTGTTGAGGATTAAAATTTATCTATCTTAAACTCCCTTATTAAGAATTCAATCCCTAAGAGCTTTTTATCCGAACAAACTCTGCTTCCGAATCAATATTTTATTTTGTTTATGAATTATTATGCAAGATTTATGATGCATGTAATGAAGTTATTTATTCATTTATTATTTCTTATGTAGTATTACCACTTTTAGAGTTATTACTTTTAATAGGTTTTAACTATGGTGATGATAATAAAGATATCATCTTTCTACTATCTTGCCTTATTTAAATAGCAAAAAATATGATAAATGATAATATGTTTTTTAGTAAAAAAGAATTAATTGAAAATTTACCTTTCCTATGGTTGCTATGAATCTTCATTTTGATTTTAGTAATTTATTTAAGACATTTATATTATAAATCTAAGCTTTTAATACCAGTATCTTTCTTAATATCAATTTTTATACTTCTTAATGATACTTCTGTTTCTTTAATAAACTAATCGAATTTAGAGTAACTTTAAATTGCTTTCTAAAAGCAAATCTCAAGCAGTTTTTAAAGCTAATTTATAAAAAATATTTACAATAAGTTAATTTAAATATTTTTTGCTTAAACGCTCTCTTGAGTCTAGGTAAAAATCAAAATAACTGGTTATGTAATTAATCTTTAGTTTGAAGATAATTTTTTTTATTCAAGATAATTTAAACACACTTCTTTCATTCTATCATGATAATAATATGATAACATAAAAATAAGTAAATGATCTAATTTAGTAATAGTATTCTAATTGATAGCATTTTTGAAAATTTTAATCTCAAAAACAATAAAAAATAAATCATTAAATAAAAAATGTTCTCAATAAGGTTTAAAAAAGAAAAAATGAAAATCATAAATTAAATTATTTTAATTTTTGCAAAGAAGTATCAATCTATTTTTTTAAAGCAAAATTAATTCCTTTTTTAGAAAAATATTTTAATATTTATTTTTAAGACAAATGAACTATTGAAATTTGATTCAGAAAAATAAAATATTTCTAATAAGTAAAAGATTTTATTTAAACATCTGAAAAAAAATTCAAGCAAACATTTAAACACATGATGAAATTATATTTAACATCTTATTGATTTTTCATACTAATTTTAAAACATTATATTTTAAGTCCATTAATTTTAACTGGTTTAATTTTATTCATTTTTTGTTAATGACTTTAATTGTCTTATGTCGAAATTGTAAGATAAAGTCTGACGTCTGGATTTTTGATAAACTAATTAAAGTTTTTTGTTTGATGCAATATTGTGATCAAAATGAATGCAATTTGATAGTCTTTGTAATTTTACCTTTATCAAAAACATAATTTATACCATCATATAATTTAGCATATTATTAATTAAAGTAAATTAATTTTTGAAAATATATTTTTAATAATTTTTGTCAAAAACAAACTGCATCAAAAATGTTAACTGGAAATTTAAAAGCTACTTTAGACTCGCTTTCATCAAAGCAATATACTTGTAGGCTCTTAGAATTAGGGGATTATGATAAAATGTACTATTAATGCTTAAGTAACCTCACTAGTTCTCCTTAAATATCTAGAGAAGATTTTGAAAGAGAGTTTTAATTATAATCTAAAAATGAAATTATTCATTCAGTACACATTGTTATTGAGGAAGTAGAAAAAAGTAAAATAGTTGCTGCTGGAAGTGTAATCGTTGAAAGAAATATAGTAGGAAATATTGGCCATATTGAAGGTATAGTAGCAGCTAAAGGTGAATAAGGTAAAGGATGGGGATCTAAAATAATGAAAGCTCTTAATAAAATTGGATTGGAGAATTTAGGATGCATCAAATTAGCATTATATTGCAAGCCATCAAATACAGTATTTTATGAAAAATTGGGATATGTAGCTGAAGGTGATGAATGCATGATGAGAAAATGAAAGTAAAAACAAGATAAATTATTTTGAATAAATTGACTAAAAAAAATATTAAAGGAGTTAATATCTTTTTAATTTAATTCTATTAGATATTTTTTATATTGGTTATTATTTATTAAAAATTTTCTATAAATAAGATGAAATAAATTGTTAATATATCTCATTTTTCACTATTGTATTTTAATAAAATAATTTCTTAATTTTATTAAATATTGTATATTCACTCACTCTAATACTTTTGAATTACTTTTTTTAGAATATTTGTGATAAAATCTATTTATAATTAAAAGATTATCAAAAATCTATCTTATTTTAATTCGCATACGCACCATTATTGATTATAATTAAATATTATGTAAATGTCTTAAATATGACACTTTTTTATTCTAAATGGTATTTCTTTAGAATATTTAATGCAAAATCAATTATAATTAATTGGTTATCAAAAACCTATCTTATAAAATTTTCATCATCATCATAATCATAACCAAAATGATAATCACCGTCATTTTCAATATTTTTGTATTTATGTATTGTTAATTCCACAGATATATTACAAAATTCAATATTGGTATTACTTTTTATAAATTAACATTATTAATTGTGAAATAAAGTTTTTATTTTTTAGATTAATTAATTGATTCAGAGTTTGAAGTTTAGTAAATTAAAAAAATAGCTAAAAATGGATTTTAAGTTTGAAGAAATCTAAAAAATAGTCCCAGACTTGTTCATTTTATGTGAAGACATTTAAAAGTAAATGTTCAGTTTGCCAAACAAATTACATTAGATAAAAAAATAGATTAAGCAATACTTGTTAGAAAATGGTATCTAAAAAAAACTGTCATCTGAAAAAAGATCCACCATAGATTAGTAATCATTAAATAATATTTAATTGCATTAATCACAATCTAGTAGAAGCTCAGTCAAGCATTTGAGTTAGCTGTTAAATAGTAGTAAAAAAGCAGAATCAACTAATGATTTAGATTCATCTATTAGCAAAGAAAGCTCACAATCTAATTAAATTAGCACTGATCTATAGAATATGATGTTCAAGCTACTAAGTGAACTTTAGCCATCTGAAGTAATATTGTAAAAAATTATCAAAAACTACAGTGATGATCCCACTGTATATCTGGGATAAAGTAATCCAGTTATACTACATTTTGAAGTTTTAATCTATCAGATTTAAGAGGTTAAATAGAGCTTAGCTGATACTAATTAAACGAAATTGTTTAAATGCTTTGATGAATTGTATAATTACTATTAGGAAGAGAGATCTAAGGCTGAAAATGTTTTTATCAAAATTTTGTCTGAAGATAAAATAGACATTTAAAATAATAATCAGATAGAATAAGCAATTTAATAGCTTTAGGAGTGCGAATTACTTTAGATAACAGCTCCTTTCATAGAAAGTTAGATTGTGACTTAACAAAACTTTTAGAAATTTTTAACACAAAATAGCTCATATGAAATATAAAGAATAGGAATAGAATTAATACAGCCATGCCAAAAAAATTTGATAATCTATCTTATCAATAGATTTTTATCGAATAATAACATAAAACCCTCTATAGTAATAAAGGTAAAAGAACTGCTGAAAGATAAAAAGACTTATACTTATTACTAAATTACTCCAAACAATCATTTAGAATAACTAATAAATATTGAAGAATATTCTTTCGATTAAGAAAACAGTATGTTTGTAAGGGAAGGAAATTCAGAGAATAAAATTAAACTAGAGTAATTTATATCTCACATCTTATCTTGTATCTTTACACTGCCTTTAGAGAATTTCTTTCCAAACTATGCTGTAAACCAGGAAGGCGATTTATTTAGAGTATTCAATCACATACAATCAAAAGATGGCAAAATTTAACACTCTGGTAAAACCTTAACTTTTTATATTTTTTCTTTTTATTCACAAAGATAAAAGCATATTAAATTAAATCAAAAATTTATTAATGCGCAATAAATTAAAAAAATATCAGTAAAAATCTGATGTTACTTGTGAATTAATTAATAAATAATTTATATTACGCTTCTATTTTCTTTTGATTAGATTATCAGTTCAAAAGCATAGATTTATGATTAAAGTTTGCTTTTTTTCCATTTCATAAATTTAAATCAAAATAGATGGATTTCAACCAATTTTTAATAGATTGAATATTAATTCTAAATAAATTGATTTTAATTAAACAATAAAAAGATAGAAAAAATTAAGAAATTTGAATAAGATTATTAATCAATTTGGAAAAATTAATTGAAAATATTATTTAAAAATATTAGCTTTGAGAAATCCCTTATTCTTCTTTAGGGATGTCATGTCTTTATAGCTAAATGAGACCTTCTTTAAAAAATTAATCAAATAAGAGCATCTGCTTTAATTTTTTAAATGCTTGAATCTTATTATTAATGGATAAAAAAATGATTACAACCTAAAAGATAAAAACAGATAATATTCTTTTTACTTTAATCATGAATAATACCAATTCATTTTTTCTGTCTTACAGAGAATCAATTAAGTAATTTACTATTTTTAAATTTAAATTAAATAATTTTCTTTTAAAAAAGGCATTTATGTGGGTAAAAGAGGTTATTCTTCCTACACAAGGCTTTTTCTGTATCTAGGACATAATAAGTAAAGTGTATCCTATCATTAATGAGTTCATATCAAATAATAAGTAAAAGACTTTAAAAGAATATAAAGAATTTATGAAAAAGATTTCAATTGAGGAATATATTTAAAAGTTAGCTACAAAAAGGTCAATATAAAAATATAAAGAAGCTTGTAAATCCTTTGATGAGAATCTCAAATTAGCTAGCAATCAAAAGGGAGAATCCCTAGATTTTGTACTCAAATAATGGCTTTAATAAATAGACCTTTCAAATATAAGCTCACCTGCTTATAAATTAACCTTACTTTATTTTGTTTCTTCTCATTACTTATTTTCTAAGTCTTATATTTCGGATTTTAATGTTTTAGATTCTTCATGGAGATAAGAGGAGACTTGGGAAAACGCTCTAAATATTTTTTATGGGAATGAAATCTTTGGAGATGTAGGCTTTAATCCATCAATTTTCATAGAACTCCTAGCAATCTTGTTTGGAATTAACATAGAAAAATATCAAAAGTGCTTTGATTCAATTAAATATTTTGAAGAAACAGAAGAGAACTTTTAACTTTTAGATAAATACTTTGCTCATAAAAAGTTGTTAGGTGACAAATTTTATCCTTAAAAAGAAACTCTTTTTGAAAAATCATTAAAATATTAAAAATTCAAATTGTCAAAATATCTTCTAAAGTAAGGGGAGGGGAAAAGACTGCACGATGATTCCTTAATAAACTATTTAGTAAAAGCTAATTTAACCAAATAACAATATCATTATTTAAGTGAAATCATTAGTTAATTGATGATCAATAATAAGCACTAAGTTTTAGATTATCAATGGAATCATATCTGGAATAATATCTTCACTTCTGTTGATGATAATGCCAAAGAATCTGAAATAACCTCTACTGAAAACAGCTAGAATAAAGATCGGTATATGCATGTATATTGCACTAATTTTGGAGAGAGAAAGATCCCTAAATATATATGGGAATAAGCTTTTTAGTTTAATGAAAATACTTAAGAGTTTGTTTTTAAAAGAAGAGACATGCAATAATAAGTCCCTAATTTGGTAGGATACTACTGTCTATTGAAAACAGGATCAGAAGCTTCTGGTACTATACTTGTTGAGCATGCCACTAGATATCCAGGTTTGAATTACATGAAAGATTCTTTGATGAAAAAATTTATATCTTCTTCTAGATTAAGAAAAGAATTTGTAAAGATCTAAGACCAATATTATTATTTCTCTCACTTCAATTCAACAATAAATAGTTTGTCATCTGTAATACCTTTTTTTTAATTTATTTTGGTAAATTTAATTTAAAATTATTTAATTTAGTAGGTCACAGAAAAAGGTCCTTTTTAACTTTAAGAAAATATTGACAGAGAACAACTTTCAGATAGAATGATTTTAGAAATGATTTTATATCCAGAAAGTAACCCCATTTCTTGTTTCTTGACAGAGACTCAAACAAATTAAAAACTGGGGTAAAATATTTAATTATTTAATTATTTTTTAAGGTTTTTATGAATAAAAAAGGTTAATTGATATTGGGTAAAGTGAAATATTAGTGCAAAATATTGGTAGCATTAATGGTGAGTTTTAACTGTATGTCAAATCTATTCTTTTTTGCATGTTTGAAATGAATTTATTAATACCCAAAGCTATCATTGATAAGTATGCTAATATTAATAGCTTTGAATTACTCAAAGAGTGGCTCCTTGATATTTCTAAACATCAAGATGATTTGATTAAAATTTCGTAATATAATTTTAAGCAGGGTAAAGTCATTTTTTAGGACTAGTTGGACAAAATAAGCACATCTAACTATTTTAATAACTATGAACCACAGTCATATTTTGGTATACCTATTTAGAAAGAAGCAATTAAGCATTTATTAGAAAGACTTGTAACTATAGTCAAGGTGATGAAATGGTGTAAAAAGAACAATACTAGTATCAGTCATTAAGATTTA
The DNA here is from genome assembly GCA_000231825.2 of Tetrahymena elliotti 4EA. Classification (NCBI taxonomy): domain Eukaryota; phylum Ciliophora; class Oligohymenophorea; order Hymenostomatida; family Tetrahymenidae; genus Tetrahymena; species Tetrahymena elliotti. Next base: position 10,318 of record AFXF02001841.1, read on the forward strand.
TTTTGTATTGTTGATAAGGAACTAGCTTTCTTATATGAGTAGATAAACAATGATTAATAAACTTTCCTTGAAAAAAAATATAACTAAATTATGTAGAAAAATGCTCATTTGCAAACATTCAATACCTCAAACATAGCAGCCATGGTCTAAGCTTTTAGTGAAAAAAGAAGAGGAGATATTACAACTGTTGACCAACTGCTTTCATAATTTAAGCAAATAGGACCTACTTAAGCTCTAGAAAAGATTAAAAAGTTTATAAAGATTATAACAACAGCAGACAATCAATAAGAATATAATAAAATCTAAAATGTAAAAAATATAAAACAATTCAGCTTTATAAATAGAAACATTCTGTTTAAATTCATTTCAGCTTAAACATAAGAAGAAGTTATTATTAAGTTGCTTTAAGAATAGAAACTAGAGAAACCTATTGATTACTTAAACTTAAGTTGCTGCAAAATACTTACTTCTAAAGTCCTTAAGCTCTTCTAGCTTGAAAGAATTCAAACACTAATTTTGTCAAATACAAAAATTGCTGATAGTGATCTTTTATACATATCAGATTCATATAAAAGCTTAGTATATTTAGATATCAGTAACTGTGATGAAATAAATTATATAGGGTATTCTAAACCACTTACATATCATATGTCTAATCAAATAGTATTTCCATCTTTAAAGACCCTTGTTGCAAATAATATGAAGAATCTTTGGATTATAGATGTCGCTGGTTCTCACATCTAAAATCTCTCTCTCAACAATTCAATAAAAGTAAAGTTTTATTTAAAATAAAAATAATCTCTTAATAAATCTATGTGAAAAAAATAGTTGACTTACTTCTTCATAAATTGTCCCCAAATCAAAAAGATTTCAGTTTAAGGATGCAAAAATCTGATGAGTAATTAAAATAATTCAAAATATTTTTTTATTTTAACAAATAATTTCCTTAATTTAGATGAGTTAATAGTGATGTATATATTAGAGGGTATTAGTGTACAATTAGACTAAGTAACTTCTGATGGTAAGTTTGAAAAAGCTATAAAAGTAATAAGAGGAAGCAAAGGAAATTACATGCAAGCATACTAAGCTGCTTTAAACGAAATATATCATGAATAGCATTATGATGAAAATGTTTCTATTAAAGAAAATTTAATTGTTCTATCTTAAGCATTTTCTAAAAGAGATCTCCAACATGTTTTCCCTAAAAATTTTGTTACTAATGTAATTGGTAATCTTTTTAACTCGAAAAAGGCAAATAAACAAATTAATGATGAATTCTTCCGTTTTATGTTCAAATTTTTCTTGAAAAATCAAAACATAAAAGACCTTGACTTTAAGTAAATTTGCTAAGATAAAAAACCAATCACATTTTTAGTAAATTGAAGTTGTTAAATTTATTTTTTTCTTAATTAATTTATTTCTAATAAAAGAACATATTCCTTGAATCTTTGAGTAATAGCGATTAAGTGTGTTAGTAATACGATTCATATATTTTCAAATCATTAGATCTAGATGATGAAGAAATTTAAATTGTTGCAAAAATAATTTACAAAACGAAAAAAGAAGGAGTAAGTATTATTTTTAACAACATTAACAGATTTAGTCAAGATAAATCTGTACAAGAAGTTTTAGATGCTATTTCTAAAAATAAAATCACCTTTACAAAAATAACATTTGAAAATAATGACCTTAGCAAAACATAGATCGAAATGCTTAAGAATATGTTTACTAATTTTACTGGAAGAATCTAATAATTGAAAATTAGTCATTGCAACTTAGATAATTCTCACTTAGTCACTATTTGTGAGGGTTTAAAATAACTCAAATATTTAAGAGTTTTAGACTTATCAAGTAATTACATTTCACCTAAATCATTTGATCATTTAGCTTCATGTTTTGATTCCTTTTAGTAATCATTCCAGACTTTGATATTGGATGATAATAATCTAAATTCTGAAGAATTTGACAAAATTCAGTAATGGAAGTATGTTAAATTTTTACAAATCAAAAAATGCCAAATCAGTTCAAATCAAATACAAAATCTGCAACAATTCTTATGTTCTTATTAAGAATGCAAGCTTACACATCTAAACTTGTCATAAAATAAACTAAGCCCTCATTCGTTCACAATAATATCATAAATACTGTAAAGAAACAATACATTAAAAGAGCTTGGTTTGAGTATGACTATTTAAGATGGTACTCAATAAGCTTGCCTAAGTGCTCTTGTAGAAGGTCTTAAATAAAATAGCAATTTGATTTTATTAGATTTGAGTTAAAATAAGATTCTAGATGAAGGGTTTATGATAATATTTGATACCTTAAAAGAAGATACAAATCTAAGGTAGCTTAAGATTCTTGAAGATAATTCTTTTAGTTTAGAATCTGTTAATCGATTCTTAGAGTATATTAAGCAAAATCCCATACAATTAAAACAATTAGATTTATCTCCAAGACCAAATATTATTGAATTTGATGATATTTATACATAGATTTTGCATGAACTAGAAAAAAATACTAATGCTTATTCTAGCTTAAAATCAAGATAACCAGGTTTTGCAAGAGTATTTATTTAATTTTAATTTCTTATTTAATCATATTTTTTGAGTGTTCTAATGTTTTTTAAAAATTATTTTAATTAAGAATAAGTCCTTTACAAATCATAGCGTGCTTGATTTTAAGCATGAAGGAGCTGATTTTTGTAGGTTAGGCCTGAGTATAGATGGAGGCGGTATTAGAGGAATAATTCCTGCTACTATGATAAAAGTTTTGTGTGAAGAAACAAAGTATAAGGTTCATGAAATTTTTGAAACTGTAGGAGGTACTTCTATAGGTGGATTACTAGGTAACTAATTTTTTTGCTTAAAAATAAGCATTAACACTTTTTAAACATAGCTTTAGGAAGTACAGGTACTCTTGATGGTATTAACCCTATATTAGAAATAGATTAGATGGTTGATGTATTTAAAGTAGATGGTTCAAATATTTTTAATACCTCTAAGTTTAAAGCTATTCTAAATAATTTAATGGACCAAGCAAAATATGATCCTGCTGGATTAGAAAGTATTTTATTCAAGAATTTCTAAAACTGTAAACTTTCAGATGTAATCAAAGGAACAAATGTTATAGCTACTGCAGTCAGAAGAGAAATGAACCAAGGTTTTATAATTTAAATTTTTTTATCAAAATTTTATCCATTTTTTACAGGTAAAAGTATAGCAAAAGTATTCAGAAGTAGAGAAGCTATTTTTAATGATGACAAAAACTTTTACATGAGGGATGTAGCAAGAGCAACTAGTGCTGCTCCAACATACTTCCCTTCTGCAGAAATCAAAAACATAAATTAAACTAAATCTTATAGTTTAATTGATGGAGGTGTTGGACAAAATAATCCATCTAAATTAGTTTTAGAGGATATTAAGAAGGAGGCTTTAAATAGTGGTAATGAAAATAACTTCTTTTTACTCAGTTTAGGAACTGGAGAGCCTAAGAAATCTTAGTAATTAGGTAAAAATGCTGGTTTTTTAAATGTAGCTAATATCATTGATAGTTTTGGTGAGGGAGCCTCTGCTTATGTTGATATTGAATTGAAGTAAAACTATGGAGATAAATATCTTAGAATATAACCTTCAATCCCTATTAGTAAATCAGATGCTGAGTTAGATAGTACTGATCCTAAAATTATTGAAATTTACGAATAAGCAGCAGAGAAGGAAGCTCGTTTGTTTTTATGTGAAGAAAGTAAATATGGTCCTTTCAATGATAGACCAATCACAGAATGGTTTGCAGAAAATACTTAACGTAAGAAGGATGTATATATTTGAATAAGCAATTAATAGGATATCCATAAATATTAATTTCAAATTTATAAATCAAATAATATTTAGTATTTGTTTTTTATGTCTTTTTTTATTGATTGATATTTTCCCACCTTAAAAAATTTAAATTATCATTTGTTTTTTATAATTAATTTTTTTCAAATTAATTTCCAAAATAATTCTTGGCAAAAGAAAAAAAAGAAAACCATGAAATTAAATTTTAGAGATTCTAAATTCAGTTAGATTACTTAATCAGAATGCTAAAAGTGGAGCAGCATTCATTTTTTAAACATCGATCGAACCAGTTAAATTTTTAAATCCATAATCGATTAAGCTTAATCCATCTGAATTTTGATATTTCTACAGAATACATTCTTTATTAAATTAAAAATATATTCGATCATGTATTTTCAAAAACATATCAAACTCATTCCCTCTTAAAAATAATTTAATGAAATAAATAAATAATTAAAATATAGATAAAGTAGGCTCTGCTCTTGAGATTGAACTTTGGCTGAACGTGCTAGATGATAAATATAAAAGATAAAAGAAATAACTAAAATAAAATAAATAAATAAAAATTAATTAATTAGATAAATAAAAATAAAAAATAAAAAATTAGATAAATACAATTTGAAAGAAAAATAAAAATTATAAATAAAAAATCAGAAGAAAAAAAAACTAAAAGATTAATGTAAAGACAGAAAAGCACAAATAATTAATTCAAGCTACATAGGTATATCAATAATGTATTTCAAATTTTTGTATTTAAAAATATAAATATCTTAAATCTTTTTTGAGTGAGAAAAGTAAAGTTTTAAGATGCAAAAGAAAGTTTAAAAAGGTTAAATTTAAATCTAAGATAAAAATATTCAAAAATGTTTTTGTTACTTTCGTATTTTTATTACCAAATTAATTCATTTTTGTTTAAAATATGTAAAAATATACTTCTTATTTTTTTAAAAAATATTTTCATAATCTTAAAATTTTGCTTGAAAATAATAAAATTTGTTGGATTCTTTTAAATATATAAGAAATAAAAATATTTATTAGTACAACTAAGTTTTTTCTTTTTGCTTATTCTCTTGATTTTAGAATTGAAATGTTAAGAAATTTTCAGCTCATAGTTTTATTTTTTATCCATATTATTAATAAATTTGTGATCTTATGGTTATTGTTTTTTTAAAAATTGTGAATATATTTTTAATTTGGGATACAAAAGATTTGAATTATATTATTTTTACATATAAATATGGGAAAATTTCAAAAATATTAAATTACAAAGTTAATGATTATTTATTTATTCAAAGATATTAGATTATTTAGTTTCGAATAATTCTTAAACTCAAACTTTTAAATTTAAAGATAAAGTAAATGAGGTATCTGTATATCTATTAAAAGTTGTTCCTATTAAACTATCACATTATGAGTAGACTTCTTGATTATGAGAAACAATTAGTTTTTACTATTTTGTAATGAGATTTCTAAATGTTTCTATCACATTTTATGTATTTGATGAATCTAGAGCAGCTTCTGACTCATCTAATATGAGGAAAGGAGAATCTTTTGCAATAGCAAGGAAAAGGGCTATTTATGCAAGAGTCTTTTCACCTCCACTTAACTCTTTTTCTGGATTTAAAGCATATGCTTTTTTAGGAGGACAGCAAAAATAATTAATTCCACCTTTGTACTTTTCTTCTTCATCACTTACAGTTAAGTCAGCATTTCCTTTTTGACCTTAGTTTTTTCCTTTAAGTTTTGTCAATTCTCCATAATAAATTTTAACTTAGGTTTGAACTTCCTTAAAGAAATTATCAAATTTCTCTTTACGTAATTTCTTTATATTTTTAAGGTCTTCTTCTGCTTTTTTCTTTTCTGCAATAAGTTCAGCCTAACGATTCTTTAAATTTTCTTTTTTTGCTTTCATTTCTTCACTTGTAACTGTAGCTCCCATGAGCCCTTCAGCTAAATCCTTTGAAGCATATTCTTCAATTTTTTTACGCAACTCTTCTAAACGATCAACAAGACGATTTTAATAATTTAACAAAGATCCTATATCAACACTATCTAATAATTAATTTAGAAGACTTTCTTTAGATTCATCGACAATTTGTTATTAGCGAGCAGTTCTTTTCTTCTAAAATTAGCTTTTATCTTTAAAGAGCATAAAGTAGTTAAGCATTTCAATCTCACTAAATTTAATTAGAGATTCCTATAATTTAGCATCAGTAATCTACGATAGCACTTAAGTATACTATTTTAGAGATTTAGTAAAATCTTTAGAAAGGGTTTATATTTCTTCTTTTTCCTCTTATGATTCTATGTCATCTTGCTATGATGATGACGATGAACTCTTTTTACTCTTGTTATCTTCTTCCATTTAAGAATCTTTTTATGACTTATCATTCATCTTAGAAGAATCTTTAAAGTCTATTTACTTCAACTAGCATTCTTACCATAATGTTTCTTTTTTATCTATTAATTACCCAATAGAATGTTTAATTTATATAATATCTTTTCTTAGTTAATTTGGTTACTAAATTAACAATTCATAGCTACTGTTATTTTCTTAATTCAATTCTTAAATTTATTTTTCAACTTACTAGACATCAGAAAGAGCTTTCTTATATTTAATGTCCAGCTCATTTTTTGTGTTTTCAATTTTAACAGAAATATTTTTAAATTATTCAAGTAATTCCTCATAATTCTTTTTATTTTCATTGTATTTTTCTTATGCCTTAGTGACATTTTCAAGGTTTTCTTATTGAGATTTTATTGAGTTATTTATATCTTGTACTTTCAGCTATTATTTCTCAATATTTTTGAAGATCCTTTCAACTGTCTCAGCATTTACAGAAATAAGCTCTTTAATATCTATTTTGTACTTCTTACAAAAGGGATCATAAATTTCACTTCTTTTTTTGTCAATTTTTTCTTAGGTGGTTAATAATCTCTTCTCGATTTCTTTTACAGAATTTTCAAGATTAATAATTTCTAAGCTTTTAGCAATTACATTTTTAATAGATTGCTTTTTTTCATCCAATCTTTTAATCTTCTCTTAAATAGATGTTAGTTCCTTTTAAAATTATAAAATATGATTTGAAAATTGTATTAAATACAATCAATCTTTACTGTATTGGTAATTTCTTTAGAAGCCTCGCAAGCTTATAGTTATTCTATTAATTTATTGTACTTTTTTTCTGTGTCTGAATTTTTGATAGATTCTAATTCAGCAACTTTTTTATCAATTTATTTCTCTTCATTTTAAATCTTTTTTTACAAGTTCTAAATATTTTATTCAGTTCCTAAATCCTTTTTAGAATATTTCTCTTTATCACTGCTAGAAATTTAAATACTCCCACTTGTAATAATATCTCCATCTTTTGTAATAATTTAATATACTTCTTATATTTTTCTGCCTCTTAGTTAAAATGCTTTTTCTGTGCTTTCACAAATCACTTTTCCTCGAAGTAGATATTTTAGAGTGTCTCCTATTTTAGCTTTTAATTCAGGATTCTCTTCATATTTAGAGGATCTTTCATCAACATCTACTAAAGATGTAGCAAGCTCCCCTAAGTTACCAATACGAGCTTTTACTAAGTCATCATCCGAATTAGGTAAATTTTATAAAATCATAACATCTCTTGCCTTTATTAATTTAAATTTTTAATATCTTTAAATCATTTTAATAATGAATATTACCAATCCTTAAGAGCCAAGTGTGACATTTACCAAAGAAGCAGTTTAAGGGCTATCTACAACCTTTTTAATATAAATTTTAAATTATTCATAAATTAATAAAATAGTATTACCAAGCAAGATAAGAAAGATCCCAAAGCAACTTTAATTGACAAATCATAAGATTTATTAGAATTATTTCTTATTAACTCAGAAAATTATCCAAAAAATCCTTTGAATTTATGAAGTTCTCTATAAACTTTGTTTTAATTTCTTATTTCTTCCATTTGCTCTAGTTCATACTCTCTTTTTAAAAAATGAAACAAATTTAAAAAAAATAAAAAATAATTCAAATTATTTACAAAGAGAGCTTATTTTGTAACAAGAGAGACAAATCTTTTTAAATATTTTCCATTTTAACAACATTTTCTTTTCTTTAATTTTCTAATTCTACTAACTCTTACTTTGTTGAAGCTATTTCCGAACTTTTCTATTAAAGTTCACCTTGTTTTGAAATTTAGCTTGTTTTTGCTTCATTTATTTTAGTTTCTAATTCTTCGATATGGCTATTTTATTTAGATTATGCTTCAGTAGATACTTTCAATTAAGAGAGAACATTATTCATATCACTTGCAAGCTTTTTACTCTCTAGTTCTAAATTTAAAGTCTAAGAATTACAAACTCTTACTAATTCTTGATATTCCTCATAATTATCTTTCAATTTTTTATTCTCAATTTTACTTTTTTATGACTCTTTAGAAGTCATTTCATTTAAAATAGATTCTTCCTTTTTCAGTTATCCATTTAATTTAGATAAACTTTCATTTATTTCTTTTATTTAATCCTAGAAACTCTTTTGGAGCTTTGCATTCTCTGAAAAGCTTTTAGCATTCTTAACTTAGTCCTCTTCTTATTCAAGTTGCTCTTAGAGTTCTCTAATTTATTGCTTAATTTACTCTCTTTCTTTCTCTTTTTTAGATTGCTCTTTTTAAAGATTTTTAATTTTCTAAAGTTAAAATAATAAATATCATTCTTAATTCTATAAAAATTATTTTTACAATATTATTCTATTGAATTTTCTACTTAATTGTTCCTTCTTCTGTTTTTCTTTCATCTAATTTAATTTGTGTACTGGACAGTGCTTTCATTTCTTATAAAATACTGCTATCAATTTAAAAGAAGTTGGCTTATTCTATCTTAACTTCAATCTATTTTATTTCTTCATTTAAAGCTTCATATTTCTCATTTTATTCACTTATGCTTCTTAATTTTTAGTCCTCTTTTTTCAAATTTTTTTATTCTGAAATAATTTTAATTGTCTCATCATTGATTGATTTAATCGATTGATTCAACTCATCATATTCTTTCTTGAATTCAATGCTTCCACAAGCTTTTTCAATGATTTCTGATAACTCTTCTGGACTTTTTTTAATAAGTTTATCTGTTTCTCCTTGTAGCATAAATGATTGAGGGCCTTAATTAATTAACAATAAATGAATAAATTATCAATAAATTTTATCTAATTACCAATATTATATTTTCTAAGCTATTCTTAATACTATTCTTAATTTAAAATGTTATTATTCATATAAAATGTTATTTGTTTTTTTCTATTTTATGTTTTCTTAAAGGATATTTTTTAACGCTTTTCTTACAAAATAACTTCTACAGAGCACATATCAGGTTTTGATTGCTAGGCTATGCTACTTATGGGGTGATGATTTCTTGCATTTTCTATGTTGAAAGCAAAAGTTAAAGCATCTACAATATTACTCTTACCACAACCATTAGGACCTATAATACCCGTCATTTGGGTAAAAGATCCAATTTAATGCTTGCCTCTAAAAGATTTAAAATTCTCAACCTCTATATACTAAATATTCATTACTAATTATTTTAATTAACTTATAATTTTTTTTTAAATTTGAAAATTAGTTTAACCAGATAATATCTTAATTTATAATTATAAATCCCGCCACAAAAATTTTGCAAAATGATGACTTTTATAAAAATTCTAAATATTAGTTAGCTTAATCTTAGCTAAATTATCTTTTTTTTATTATAAGAATAAATTTTATTTCAAGAAAGATATTTTAAAAAAATATTTTGAGTTAAATCTTAAAATTAATTTTAATAATTAAATTTATGCAAAAAAAGTTAATTTTTTTTCATTTTTTAATACAGCATAACTTAATTAGCAAAAAAATATATTTAATAAATTTACTTAAATTACAATAAAGATAAATCAAAAAAACTTGATTTATTTAATTGAAAAAGTATTTTATTTGGTTTTTAATTAATTTCCTAAAATAATTTTAATTTTTGCTTTATTTTAATCTTAAAAAATAATATCAAATACTAAACATTATCTGATTTTTTGTTTTGCGCTGTTTTTTTTACTATTATTATTGAGTTAAAAAGCTAAATAAATTGAAAATGTTAATTTTAGATCAATTGGTTTTAAAAAAGTAGATATGAGTAAATAAATATTATCTTTGTCAATTTAAAATGTTACTATTAAAGAAATTTCAAATTAAATTAAAGTTTCATGAACGAATTGAAATTATTTTCAACAAGGCTTATTGATTTTATTTATTTTAAGAATAAAATTAATTTTTATTTAACATTTGAAAAAAATTTTAGTTAAAATATTTTTGAGTAAATCATTTTAAAATTAAATATCAAAGTTGAGGAATAAATTGTAAAATAATAGATTTGATTATTTTTGGAATACATTAATAATAAATCAATTATTTTAAGATGATCTTAACTACTTTTCATTTAATAATTAAATTGCTAATTTAGTTAATGCTTGGTTAACTTCGAGAATATTATGAATTTTTGTTAACATATTTTTATATGCTAATAAGTGAAAAAAATAAAATTTAATTTTTCAATTAATTTATCTAATTGATATCGTTAGTGTTAGTGTCAATTTTTTAATATTAAGCTTAAAGTGTTTTAAATATTTCAATAAGAAAAATTTTGTTTGATAATAATGAAACAAAAGGACTACAAAATATTATCATAAAATGATCAATTATTAATCTAATTTTAAACATGTTTAAATAAAACACTCTAAATTGAATACCTTTTAATTTTCACTTTTTTATAATTAAATAAAAAAGTTTACATTTTAAAAATAAATATTTTTTTTTCGAGTTATTTCTTATATAAAATCTTTCATTAAATTAAATCAAAGTGCGTTATAAGAGTCTCTGAAATATAGTATTGGTGGGGGAGATTGATTATATTATTAAAAGATATTTCTATGGAATTATGAAATAATATCATTAGAAAATTAGCACATGCATACTCTCAAAAATTTAACTGTAAATATGCTGAGAAAGTTGAAATAAAAGTTAAGATTTATTGCTTGAAACTTAGATAAATGGTTTATATTAAAGCAATAATTGGTAGAATTGTTTCAAGTTGGTGCCATTTGGGAATAGTAAGCATGATAGAATAAAAAAAATAGAGAAGGATAAAAGTGAAATGAATTAGGTAAAATTAAGATACCCAAGTTGAGTTTAATTGAGTGAATAAATAAAAAAATAAAAAAATAGAGTGAAATCGACCCCCCTTTAAGATATGCGATCACACCTTTAAAACTAAAATACTACTTTGCTTAAGCTAGATAAAGGATATATTAAAGCATTTAGTAAATTGATATTTGGATATGTGACGCACTTTCAAGATAGATAAAAATGGAGTATTAAATCAATAAAATACATCAAATGTATCGTAATTAATAATAAATTAATTGTATAGTACAAAATAATAGTCCCTTGTATTTAAGAAAAATAAAAAAATTAATTAGAGCAGATAAAGAAGAATCCTTCTGATAATACCATAATTTACATTTACATAATAATTAAACTAAATTATTTATCTTTCAGAAAAAAAGAAGATAACAAAGCAAAACTTTAACTATAATAAATAGTCCAAATTGAAGATGCTATCCAAGATTTCCAAATTTTCCTTTTCCTCCTCTATATTGAAGAGTACTGAATAATTCTTTAAATAAGCTGGTAAAATAGCTAACATTCCTGAAGAAGACTTATAATTCTACTTCGAACCTGAAATCAGTTGTTAGATTAACATCCCTTTAAAGAGAGAAAATGGTGAATTCATCAATGTTAACTGCTATCGTACTTAACACAAGCAACACAGAGTTCCTACCAAGGGTGGTTTAAGATTCATGGTTGGTGTTACTACTGAAGATGTCCATGCCTTCTCAGCTTTAACAACTGTCAAGAATGCTATTGCTGCCGTTCCCTTTGGAGGTTCTTTCGGTGCTATCTCCATCGATCCTGCTTTGATGACCCAAAGAGAAGTTGAACTCATCACCAGAAAATACACCACTGAACTCTGCAAGAGAGGTTTCATCGGTGCTTCTATCGATGTTCCCGGACCTGATCATCACACTGGAGAACGCGAAATGAACTACATTAAGGATACCTACTAAACGTACATATTTTTAACATAATTTATATTTTTAATTGAATTAACTCCACCTCATATGCTTAAAGATTGCTTTTATAATTGAAGCAAAATAAAATTAAAAATTAAATAATTTATCTTATCAAAATAGTTTCTATGGTTAAAACGACATTAACTCCTAAGGATGTGTCACCGGTAAATCTTTGGTAATAATTCCTTTCACTATCCATTAAAATTAAGAGAATATTTAACAATTTTATAAACAATATACATTAAAAATAGCAAATATAATTAGTTTATAATTGGAATAAAAATCAATATTTGTTAATAAAAATAGAATTAAGGTGGTATTAGAGGTAGAGTTCAAGCTGGTGGCCTCGGTGCTTCTATCTACTTGAATTATTTATTTAATCATTCATAGCTTGCTGCTAGATTAGGCTTAGAAAAGGGTATTGCAGGAAAGACCTTCATTATTCATGTAAGCTAGTTTGTTATTATTTAGTTTTTGCAATTATTTTAAATAGAAATATAGAAGCGATAAGAATAAAATAAAAGATTTCTTTTAAGAGAAATAATAAAGCAATCAAGTTTTTGAATAAAAAAACAAGCAAATTTATTCAATAAATTAGGATTTTGATTTCAGATTGAAATCTATTGTTTCATCATTTTAAGACTGTGATTTTAATGATAATATCTTATTGCTTTTTCATTTATTTATTAAAAAAAGTCTATTTATTAACAAAAAGTGTGAAATATTTCATTTACATGCTATTTTTTTATTTTACAATAGAGTTTTGGTAAAGTTGGTTACTGGACTGCTTTCTACTTACAAGAATTAGGTGCTAAGCTTATAGGTGTCATCGAAAAGGATGGCTCTATCTATAACCCCGAAGGTAAATAAAAATTCTATCAATTATTTCAACAATTACTTAACATTTATAATATTATATTAGGTATTGATGTCAACCTTGTTAAGCTTCACTTTGATAAGAACCACAGCTTCAAGGGATACCCTGGTGCTGAATTCTACCCTGATGAAACTGCTATGTATAAATAATGCGATATGTTGATTCCCACTTATGTTAACCATCTTATTAATAAAGGTATATATTTATTTCATTTAATTTTTATCTACCTTCTTAATAGCTACAAGATAGATTTATATTACTTCAAAAGATTAAAGTTAATTGAAATTGTGAATCTAAAGTATTATATTTTTAATATTAGATAATGCTGATAAGCTTAACTGCAAGTATTTAATTGAAAATACAAATGCTGTTGTTAGTTTCGAAGCTGATTAAATTTTGAACAATAAGGGAATCGTTGTTTTCCCTGATGTTTTAATTTCTTCTGGACCTATTGTAGTTAGCTACATGGAATGGTTAAAGAATCTTGAACACATTCGTAAGGGTAGATTGACTCGTAAGTGGGAAGAATAAAGGTAAAAATAAAAAAATTAATTTTATAATTTTTTAATGTAAATAATTATTTTAAAATATTAAAAGTAACTACTCCTTGTTGTAATTCATTTCTGAAAAAACTGGTTTAAAAATGGAAGTTAGTGAAGAAAACAAGGAAAAGCTTCAAGGTGCCTAAGAAAGAGATATCGTTAACTCTGGTTTAGAAGCTATTATTGAAGAATCAGTTGATGAAATTCTTCCTATCCTTGAAAAGAATCCTAATATTTCTTTACGTGATGCCTGCTATGTTGATGCTTTAACTAAATTACACTCTCACTACAAAATTGCTGGTATTGCTCTTTGCAACTCAGTTAAAATTGAAAAGAAATAATGAATCATAAGTTGATTTTTAATATTTTATCAAATTGTATTCATACTTATCTTTTCTATTTTTAAATTAATTTAATGTCAGTCTGAAAAATCATATTTCTTAAATTATTTACTTCAATTGTTAATCCTTTAACATTTATCTATTCTATATTAGATAGAAATAACATGTTTTTATAACTAATATTTTTCAACAAAAATAACTTTTGAACTTTTTTATTTTTAAAGTTATTTTGAAAAAATGTGAGAAAGCTTTTTTTAAATAGAGAATTATCAGTATTATTAAAAAGATTAAATTATATAAAAAATAAGGAGCAGAAAAGATATAATTTGCATTTAAAGATTAATTAATCTTTTTTAATTCAAAAAAATCTGATGAAGGCGAGATTCGAACTCGCGCCCTTTCGGAATAGAGCCTTAATCTACCGCCTTAGACCGCTCGGCCACTTCATCTTAATTGAATTTAATTCTTTGAATCTATTGGATATTCTTAAAAGAATCAACTATGATCTTTTTAAACCAACAAACACTTTGTCATAGATCTGCAAATATTTGTTGAAAAAAATTTTGATTGAACAGTCAACACTTTCAAATATTTTTATTTAAATAGAATTTTGATTGGTTTGAAATTTTTTTAAAGATTTATCCATAGCATAAAAGACATCAAAAATAATACATATAAAAATTGTATTTTAAGAATGTGTTAATTAAAATGATGAATTTGAATAAAATTCTAAAGCTTTAGAAATGAAATATGTAAAGGATATTGTACAATAAAAATAATATATCATTTTGAAGATTATTTTTTATTTTATGATTAGTATTACATCTTTCCTTTAGACATAGCTAAATTAAAAAGATCTTTGAATAATTTGTTAGTTGGCTCTCTCTTAAGACACTCCCAAAAGGAAGCAGCAGCTTCAGCATAGTTTTCTAATGCATTATAAATTTCTCCTTCTCTGAAATAGGTTTTTACCCATTCAGGATCAACAACTCTAGCTCTGCTTGTGTAGCGGAGACCTTCTTCATAACGCTTTAAATGAATATAGCAAGCAGCTGTATTAGTATGAATAGCAACAACATTAGAATCGTATTCAAGAGCACCTAAATACTTTTAAAGAGCTTCTTCATAATGAGAGGTTTTAAATAATTCATTGCCTTCATCTTTTAAAGCTACAGCCTTTTCATGATCTAGAGTTTTAGGAACAAATTCTTCATCTTCCTTTTTAATATTTAATTTATTTTTGAATTCTTCTGCTAATTCCTAATTAATATCATTCTTTGTGTGCTTTTTTAAAATTTGATAAAGATCCATATTTCCATGCTCAAATGCTAATTATAAGGGAGTTTTCTATTCATGTAAATAGTTAGGATCTGCTCCTTTTTCTAAAAGTACCTTCATAAAAGGAATGTTTCCTTTTTCAGCACATAAATGTAAGACACTCCATCCATTAGGATCAGTAACATTGACATCAGCATTGTGTAAAATAAGTAAATCAAACAAATCTTATTTGCCATAGTCTACACTCAAAATCAAAGGAGAAGGTATAACACCTTTTCTATCACCATTAGGTGAAGCACCTTTTTATAATAAGTATTCAACAGTTTTGACATGATTGTAGCCTGCAGCCCAGTTGATGGGAAAACCAAAAGTACTAGGTTCTTCAATATTGGCTCCTTGACTTAATAAATATTCAATTGTTGAAATATCTCCATTACTGCTAGCTAAATGAATTGCAGATGCATCCTAAGTAATTGAATAAAAAAATAATTTTAATGATATTTCTTTCTAATTAGAATTGATAAAAATATCAAAAAGATATGCTTATTTTGTAAGTATTATAAATTAATGAATATCTTACTCCTCCTCTCTTAGCGAGTGGGTCTTATTTAAGTTTTTCTACCATATACTTTATAATTTCTAAATGACCATGTTAAGCAGCTATGAAGAAAGGATTGTTCTTTTCTTTATCAAGAGCATTGTATTCAGCTCCAAGATTTAAAAGATACTCAAAAATAGGAATATCACCTCTTGAGGCTGCAAAATGAAGACAGCTTCTTCCGTTTCCATCTTTAATTGTGTTCATTAAATCCTTAACACTGGAAAATTGGGAATATGCATTTTGCTTTTTTTTAATCTTCTTTTCAATCTTTGAGATACATTGCTTGATATCATCAAGAGATTTTTTATCAACACTTTCAAGGAAAGTTTAAACTACTTCTTTGTTTTCTATAAATTGCTTTGATTGAGCACCTTCTGAAGCTATTGGGTTCATTTAATTGTGAAATTTCTAAATTTGTAAAGTTATAGCTTTTTTTTAATTTTTTAGTTAATTAAAAAAATATCTTGTTTAGATTTTTGGAGAACTATTTAAACAATATAGTAGAAGGATGATAGTTTTCTTGTAATCCAATAAATATATCAAAATAATTTCAACCTTATAAATCAAATGTAGATATATGCATGTTATAAATAAATAATTGAATAAATTTATAATTTCTTGAAAATGTTTAAGACTTGCTTTGATAAATTAAATCATAAGCATAAAGCATAAACTAGCTACCAAACAAAAAAACAAGCGATTTTTTCTTAATTAAAGTATTTTTTAATAGAATTTTCAATACTGTCTGCATTAATGAGTATTATCGTTATTGTTATTGAAAATATTCTTATCCTTTTATGATAAAAAAAATATGCTTTATATTAAATTAAATAATTTCACTCATAATAGTTTTTACTTTTAAAATATCTTTTGTCCCTTTATTAGTTTAGTTTAATTTTATTGGAGAATTATTATCGTTTTTTATGGTTTCTCCATCTTCTCCACTACTTGAGCCACTGGCACTTTCATTAATCTCTTTTAGAAAGTTTAGATCTTAAATTTCTGTTTACTTTGATCTCAGCCTCCTTACATCTAAAAAGTATTCTAAACTATAAGGGAGCAATTCATCAATAATAGCTCTGGCAATGTCATAATCAATATTCATTCTGTCAAGACATTTATTTTGTTAAATTAATGAATTTTCTTTTTTTTAACCCATTAATCTAATTTCTTCTAAATTAAGTGAGTTAAAAAAATTAAAGAAACTCTCATCTTCAACTTCATGAGTAATTACTCTTATAGCACCTGTTTTTCTATTTTTTTAGCTCTTTGAATAAAATGTTGAAATTTTCTTTCTTTCAATTAATTTTACCTTTTTGACAGTTTTTCTACATACATCTTTACCTTCATACCATTCTATTTGGGTACCTTCACCTTTTAATTAAAAAATAGATATTTTATTTTAGAATATATAAAATAATATTTGTTACTTCTTTCTGGCTCTAAATTTTCATTTAAAAAAAATACTTTGACTAAATATTAGTTTTAAAAATATTCATTTTCCTATTTATTCAAAGAATATTTATTCAAAGTATTAAAAAATTGTAAGCTTACTTTGAATTCAAACTTGACTTCAATAGTAGATTTATCACCTAAGTTGACAAATATGTTATGCAAATGTTTTAAAATTTAATCGTCTTTATCTTTAATATAAGGTTTTATCAAATCAAAATTTTTGAAAGCCATAAACCAGTAATTGCTGATTGGCAAAACTTCATGAGAAGCAAATCTTTCATTTTTAGCTCTTTAATCATTATGATTAGTAATACTATAATATTTATCTAAATCAGCTGTTTCTTCTTTAGAAAATTAGAATTCTTTTTTGCGGCCTGATATAATATCTTATTACTTTATTGAAAAGAAAAATGAAAATGTTCATCTATATTGACTAATTTACATTTTGGAATATTTATTATCCTAGGGTCTTATATTTATCTAATATTTCTTAGGCTTTTTATTGATACATTTTATCTTCTTATTCAATATCATCTTTCAACTTATAAAGGTGTATCAATTAGAAATACTTTTCATTCGTAATCTTTTATGTAATTTGCTATTCCATTTTTTATTTAACAAGCTAGTATTCATCTTAAATAGTGATAACAGCTTTAAATTCATCATCCATTTTTATAAAGTTTTAAAAGATAAATAATAAAATTAAATAATTTAAAATAAGTTATTGGTGATTGTTTAATAAAGGATATGTAAATATGATATTAATTAATAATGTAAAAATTTTAAAATCATCAAAAATATTTAATATTTTTTATACATTTGAGCCATAAAAATAAAAACAATTGTTTGTATACATACAAATTGATTTACAGATTAAAATTTTAAAATTAAAAAATATAAATAAATTAGCACAAAATTTATTTGTAATAAGAATTCAGACTGAGAGATGGTGAGACTATTTTTTAAAGCTAAGTTTTCTAGGTAAACTTAAAATAGACAATGCAAATTTAAATATTCCATAAGGAGCAATTGAGAGTAAAAGGATAACTGAAGACTAAGCAAACCATAAGAATAAACTCAAAAATGAATTTTCATCAAAGAAGTTGTAGCATGTTTAAATACCAGATATAAGGATTTTTATAAAAATAATTGCAAGTAAACTTTTTGAAGAATTATCTATTAATTTAACCAAAATTAATTTATAAATTAATTGCTATAAAAGTTAATAAAATCTTACCAAATTTAATTGCAAAATCCTTAATTGATACTCTTAAAAGTTTTTAAACAATGTCCATACTAGAAAAGATCATTATTAGCATTTTGTCAATACCAAAAAGAATTGCAGTGAATATAGGAGTTTGGTCTTAATACCTATTTTAATAATATTTTATTATTTAAAAAATGATTGAGCATAGAAAAAATATTTTTTTACTCTCCTATAGTTTTATTGCCTGAATAAAGGTTTATATCAAGTGAAAGAGTGCCTTTGAATGCAGTATAAATCATTTATGCACTTTTAAAAATAATAACAAGGAGGAAAAAGTTTGCTATAAATTCATTCAATAATCCTTTGCTATTTTATGCTTGAACAATATTAAGTATAAGCTTAATTTTATTTATTATTACAGATAGTGAAAAATATAAGAGAATGAGATACAATCTTTCTACTTCATCAGTAATCCAGAAGACAAAAACTACAATATCAATATGAGTGGAAGTGAAGAATTTTTTCCTAGAGTTATAAGCTGCGCTCTTAGTATCTCTCACTGTAGAGTTTTAAAAAATACTTAATGATGCATTAGATTACTCTTCTTTGTCTTGACGAAGTAGTCTGTAAGCTCTGATAAAATTAAAAACTATTCCTGCTATTGAATAGCCTGTTATAAATCTACACCAAAAAATTTGATTTGAAGTTTTTGCTACTAGATATCTAAGGTCAATCAAATCGTATTTAATCATTATAAAAAATAAAATAAAATAGTAAATTTATTAGATCCTATTCATTTGCAAAGACTTAGCTTTTGGATAGAAGTAGAAAAGTATGAAAATAGGGTAATTAAATAAATTAAAGCTGTCCCATTTAGTTGTTGTTTCCATAAAGAATTACTTAGTATAAACAAAAGCATCATACTTAATTAAAATTAAGTAGGCTACATAGGACACTAATACTAGTATCAAACATCTCTGAAGAGTTAAGTATTATTATATTTTTTTGTTCAAGATAAAAGGTAGATTTTTTATTTTGTTAAATATTGAAAATATTTTTCTTGTATTTTAATTCTCCTAGCTGAACATATCAAGAGTTTCATTTTAATCTCCTGGGACTTACTAATATTAAGGCTTCGATTTTGATTAGAGATTTAATGATTCTATGTCTTCTTCATAACGAATGTCTGATTTGTGGAAGGAAAGCTACATTTGAGTAATGGTTTTCGATGAGAATTCGTAACAGGAAAAGAAGATTATGAAAAAGATAATGCATATGATGTTAACATAAAAAGAGCTTGAGTAAAACTCTAATCCAAGATTAGAAATATTAAAGACAAAGATATTCTCACTAAAGAAGAAAAGAATAATTACACTTATCAAAACCTTTTGCATAAATAAAAGCTATTTCCATTATTCTAAAGCTGTTTTGTAATTAACAACTACTATGTAAAGTAATCCAATTATGCAAAGCAAAATTATTAAATTTATTAATTTAAAATCCTTTTTGTTTAATTCTGATTCTAGAGCTTGCTATTATAAATTTTTTACACATTTTCTATAATCTTCCAATATATTTTGCTTTTACTCATCGCTTAAGCTACTATCCTTCAAAATATCGTTGTACTTTACTTCCATATCAAGTTCTTTTGTTAACTCCACTTAGTCAATCTTTTTTAAAGCATTTTTTAACTAAATAAATTTAGAGTGTAAAGCCAGTATTTCATATTCAAAAACCCCTTTTTTTAAAGGTTAGCTAATACCTCTATTAAATAAGGGAATGTTGACACCTATTAAAAAAAAAGATTTCTCAAAATTGAAAATGATAGCAAAAAATAAATACCATCCAAGTACTATGCGATTGTTGGCATAACATCTAAATAGCTAATTGATTCCTAATAACCCTTTCCTATAGTATCACTAGAGGCTACCATCAGGATACCCTAATTTTCATCACTGACACATCCGTGATTACAAAAATTATCTTCACCATTAAAGAACTATCCACCATGATCACTGCTTAGAAAAACAATTGTATCCTTTAAGTTAGCTTGTATGTATTTAACTACTTAAATAATTAGCTTATTTAACTAAAAGAATCTAAAATAATTGTAGGAGTGAGATTTTGAATATGCATGATTAAACGTGTCAGTTTGTGAAGTATAGTAAATGATTGAGTTCTCTTTTGTTATATAAAAAAAATTTTGAAATTTAAAAATTGATTCAACAAAATAAAATTTAATTTTCAAAGGTTACTAGGAGATTTATCTTCATTTATTAAAGGCCCAGTAGCCAAGCATTTAGCAAAAAGATCATCAAATTAATCTTAAGGCTTAAAAGTAGGAAATATTGATTATAATAGCTCTTCCAAATGTGTTTTGTTAAAATGAACTCCTTATTTAACATCATAATTATACTCATCTAATTCAAATCTTGGTTCCATAATTTAAGAATAACCAATATTACTTGTATAATTTTTACATAACATACTAAAAATAACTCCATGTTCTTTATCTATTTATTAGTGATCAAGATAGCTAGATATTAATGTGGTTAATGGAAATTCAGAACCTAAAAGCCAAACTTGTTTTTATTATTCCAATTCTTTTGCTTTAGCTATTTATATTGCTAGGTTATCAAGCATAATTTATCCTGCAATTAAATTGAGAGATGGCTTACCTGTCATATATGCTTCATGTATAGCTCCTGTTTATCTATAATAAGGACCAAGAGCCTATTTATACAATTATAATAATTTTAACAAAAAGTTCACAAATCATTCATATTTATCCCTGTCATTTTACATTACAAACATTAAAAAATAATGACTAAATATCTACCTTGTAAAAAAGAACATCCTTAGAGATCTCTGCCTAAATTAATTTAGCCTAATCATAAGAAAATCCATCCATATTTATCCAAATAAAATGCTTCTTTTTCATAGGGTGATGACAAATCAAATAATTTAAAGATTGCTTATCAATTTCCTTATCATCTTTACCTTTTATGAAACTTTCATAATAATCCTAACAAAATGTATTTTTGTTTTCCAACATGAACCCACTAAAATACCTATCATAAAAGAGTACTAATAGAATTGAAGAACCTAAAACAAACAATATTAATAGTAAGAAAGGTATTATAACCAACCTAATGCTATATGATTTCTTTTCTTTCATATTAACTTTTTTCAAAATTAGATATTTTATAAAATTATTAATTATCAAATTTAATCAATATCTATCTAAATTTTTAACAATTTTTTATCATGTTAAAACTCTAAACATTTTTTGTAAGCAATTTGAATAATCTGTAAATAAAAAAACTAAATAATTTTTGTGCAAAAGAATAAATTTATCTATTAAAAAAAAGTAAAAATAAATTAAGTCATAACCTAAATTTTTAAAAAAATAGCTTATCAAAAAAAAATTAAAAAAATACACCGTAATTTATATGAAAAATATTTTATTAAAATTTTTTTCACTTTTTTTATGTTTAAACAAACATTTGAAAGCTATCGATGTCTTTTGAATAAAAATTATATTTTGATTATTTTTTAGTTAAAGTATATATTCTACAAAGGATTAAAATAGTAATTAATATCAAATAAGAATGATCTTAGAGGTAAACTGTTAGTATTTTTTTTATTTCTTATTAAAG
The DNA here is from genome assembly GCA_000231825.2 of Tetrahymena elliotti 4EA. Lineage (NCBI taxonomy): Eukaryota > Ciliophora > Oligohymenophorea > Hymenostomatida > Tetrahymenidae > Tetrahymena > Tetrahymena elliotti. The sequence goes on from AFXF02001841.1 coordinate 32,248, forward strand.
TAAATTAAAAAATAAATCAAAAATTTCATGAAATTTAAGAGGTTAATAGATTAACTAAAGATAATAATAAATTTAAAACAATAAGGAATATTTATTAATAATCATTATTTTAATTAAAAAAGCAAAACATACTTCTACTTCTAGTTTTTTATTCTGAAGGAAAAATATAAAGAAAATTTAATATAAAATAAATTTATTTTTTGTAGGAAGTGGAGTAGGGTTTCAGATAGATTTATCACTAAACAATGCAAAATTAACTAGATTGTGAAAATACAAATGATATTTCTAAGTAAATGGAATTTGAAGAAACTAAAATAAATGTTTGTATAAATGACTCAACCAGTAAATAAGGATAGTTTGATAGCCCAAAAATAGTAAATTCGAAACAATTTAATGAAAGTAATAATGTAGATGATAATAAAGCTGATATAGATAGCTCATATATGATGAATTTCGTTGTATCTAAAAAACATTCTGAGGATAGCTCAGATGCTGAAGGGCATAAATCAAATAATTAAAATGGTAGTATTCTCTAAAAAAAAAAGCACCAACTATCTTAATTTGATTAGAACTTAATTTTAAATTAGTCAAATTTTTCTGATTAAACAAAAAGATAATGCTTGCAGATTTAAGATGATTCTATAGCTAATAGATCACATTAAAAATCTATATAATAATAAGAACAATAGAGATTAACAATTTTAAGCGCTAATAGCAATAGAATGTAAGATGTAAATGAAAGCTTCTCCAAAAAGAGAAAATAAAATTCCTAAATTACTTAGAGAACTGAAAAAAAGCATCTGACGTAAATTAAATACTTATTTTTCTATTATTTTTATCAAAAATATTATTTAAAAAAAATAATATTTTACTCATTTAGTTGAGAATATTTATTATGAATTATAATTTTTAGGCATAGCATTAACAGTCATCACAATGCACAAGATTACTAAAAAAGTACATTCCAAAACAAAAACAACAACAATAACAACAATAATTATGATAATATTACAAGATTTTATCAAAGACTTAAAATATTTTTTTACAAAAAAACATATTCTGGAAAGACAAAATAATTGACAGAGTAAGTAAGATTAAAAATTGCTGATAAATCTGACTATGTTGACTAAGACCATAGATTATCAATTCATGTGAAAATTTTAGATCTAATAGGAATTAAGATCAAAAAATTAATTGATAAAGTTAAAATTCCACTTTTTAATCCTGAATAGAAGTGGAGAATAGTTTTTAATACAATTATAGTTATTTTTAATTGCTTTTATCTCTACGTTATATCTCTTAAAATTTGCTTTGGAAGCGATATGATAAATTAATTATCTCATTTGTTACTTTAAATTGCACAAGTTGTTTGGATAGCAGATATGATAATTCAAATGAATACTGCAATGTATCATGATAATGAATTCACAGAAGACAGAAGGATTATTATGAAAACTTTTCTGAAGGAATACTTTTTTTTTGAAGTACTTCCAATAATATTTGAAAATCTCCATTCTTCAAATATTTATTTAAGTATTCTTTTTCACTTACCTCTCTTGCTTAAAATGAAAGGAATTATGATAATGTTAGATAATCTTGAGTTTTATATACTTTAAGTATTAGATAATCATTCAGTCTTTTAGTTGTTTAAATTAATTATGAAAATGCTTATTTTTGGTCATATTCTAGCATGCTTGAAAAATGTTGTTGTTTAACTAGAATTGGCATACTCTGAATCAAATATATGGAGTTAGGAAGATTAACGGTACACAAATTAAGATTAAACAAGTAATTATTTTTAAAGCATGCACTGGGCTTTTACAATTATGCTTAATGTTTAATAACCAACACCATCTACTAATTTAGAGTATGTTTTTACTACCTTCTGTATGATACTTTCTAGTATTGCTTTTGGTTATATTTTATCTGCAATAGCTAGTATACTAAGCAAACTAAGTAAAAATACAGAAGATTTCAACAGAGATCTGAATATACTGAATTAATATATGAAGAGAAAAAAAATAGAATTGTAAAATTAATAATTTTAATATTCTTTTTAATTACCTTACTTATTATTATTAAAGAAGTTTAAAAAGAAGAGCTAACATAAGTCTAAAAAAATTCTATGAGCAATAGCTAAGAACAAACATAGAAGAAGAAAAGGGTACTCTATAAAAAGTAAATTAAAGAATGTACAAAGAGCTACTTGTTTCTTCTAACTAAAAAATTCTTAAGTATTGTCCATTTCTAGCTAACTTATTTAGTGAAAGTACCCTTTAATAGATATGCATGAGCTTTGAAGAAGTATTTTATACCCCACAAGAAACAATAGTTGATAGTGAGTTGAAATAGATTGACCATTACCTATACATTATAATTGATGGAAAGGGTACATTTTTAATTTATTTCAAATCTTTCTATAAAAAAACGCTTCACTTAACAAAAAAATTTAATAAAATTCATTCTTTGTTCTTTTTTAGCCTTTTGATGATAAATAAGAGTGAATATTCCCATTTTCAATTTTTTCACTTTTTTTATTCTAAGTATATAATAAAAATCTTACCAAAAAAATATCAACTTATTTTATTCTTTAATGTTTAAATGTAAAAATCAGCAAGATACATTTTTCTTCAAGATTATTTATTAAAAATTCAAAACACAAAATATTAATATTTCTCAAAAAATAGAGAATTTTAAGGAGTTTAATTTTCATTTATTTAAATATTTTTATTAATTAAACAAAAGTAAAAGTATGCGAAAATTATGATAGATTAGCACAACATTCCTAGATGCAACACTATTTAGCAAATCAGCAAAGATTATTTTTTAAATTTATTGAATAATAGAAATTATAGAGACTAAATTAAGTTGATAACTCTTATCAAGGAGATATATTATAGAAGGGAGACTATTTTGGGGTTTTGAGCTTTATCCTTGATTCCTAACTAATTTAAAAGGCTTAAAGTCTGGAATATACAACAATTCTAAGGTTATCAAGGAAAGAATTAGAAAGGATTTTAATGCTAAATTAAAAGGACCGAGAAATGTTTATGGAGTTAAAAGATAGAATTTTGTTTAATTAAGATGTAAATTAACTTTAAATTGATTGCTAATTTTGTAAAAGTAGGTAACATTTAAGCTAGGATTGTTGCTTACTTCATTTTGATAAGTCAAATAAAACTTTTTTTTTCAAAAATAACTACTCGTAAAATTAAACAAGAAACGCTCTGTAAGATAAAAGAAAACAAAAGTATTTCCATTCACTTTTTGATTAAAGACAAATAGAAGATAATTTATTTGAATTAAAGAGTAATTATGGGATGTATTCCACTAATCGATTAGATTTTACATAATAGGAATTGTTGGATGAATCTCTTGAAAATAGTGTAATAGACTAATCAAATTTAGAAAAAAATATAGAAATTGGAAGTCTAGAGGACCTGAAAGCATTAGAAAAAAGCTTTGAAGTATAAGAAGAGCTTGATTAAAAATAGTATGAATCTATTAGTCTTGATAATTCTAATGTTCTATCCTAAACTAATAAAAGATTTTAAGCAAGGGGTTCATAAAAAGAAAAATTAAAACAATAAATTTAATATAAAGAAAATATATTTAGTAAGTAAGCTAACTATGATGATTCAATAAAAATAAGTAGTTTCAATGAGTTGAAATTAGAAGAAGCTTTGCAAGCATAAACTTAATAAACAAATTAAATAACATCCGACTAAAGATAAAGTACCTAATCATTATTCAATTTGAAGATGAATGATTTAAGCCTATCAATTAACTAGTAATTATAGTCTAATCAATAAATATCTTCAAGAAAAAGAGCTAAATCTTAGCTCTCAGCTGTAGATGAAGATACCATAATTTATGATTTGATAGAAGATGATTACATATCGAAAAAATCTATTCAGTAAATGCCTTCTTTTATCTAGCATAGGAGCTATGATGTTTATTTTTAAGATATTTATTGTCCATAATAATTGTAGTAGCAACAATATTAATAGTAATAATTATATGACAGACCTTCTTCTTAAAATTCTTTAATTAATATTCAGAGAATTCCTACAATTGATACAGGAGGAAAAAGATAAACACATCATAGTTTAAGCCACACTCCTTCTAATAAATAAAAATACTTTGGATCAAGTAAAATAATAGAAAAATAAGCTACAATGAATTCTACTTTAAACAAGAAAAAAAATTCACTTAAAAATTAATCAAGTATTAACCAAAATAGTATTTTGTAACCAACATTATCAATAAGAGATATAAGAAATGGTGGTTCTAAAAGAGATATTTTAACCCACTAAATTTCTAAAATGATAACTAAAATATCTTCAAAAAGTGGTTCAATTCCATATAAAATAGAGCAAGATGGTAAAAAAACCAAAACTAATTTACAGAATTCTATGGAAGATTTTTAAGATATGAATGAGTCTCAAAAAATGCACAGACATAATCATCACAAGCACTAAAGCTAAGATAAGATGATCTATTGGTTTTTTGATAAAATATAAATATTCTAGTATTACTTTTTCAATAGTAACTACCCATAATAAATAAAAAAATATAATGAACATCAACTCAATAAAAATAAAAATTTATTCAGAATGAAATAGTTAAAATGAATTTTTCACTTATGTAAACTTTACTTTTTTTATTTTCCAATAAATTTTTTATTTTTTGTCCTAACAATAATTTTCACAAAATGGAATTTTAAATTGAAATAAAAAATTTTTTAATTATTTAAAATCAACTGAAAAAAGTAATAAATATTCTCTCATTAAATAACTGTTTCTATTTTACTTTTTTAACAATAACCTAAAATTTTTTATGAAAAAAAAAGATGTAATTTAATTTTTAAATTAAAAGTATTTTTTATTAATTTAGAAAAAAAATAATAAGAAAAAACATGTTAGTACATAATTAAATCACTTGAAAAATTCATTTAAAAAATTATCTACTTAGGTATATTTTACAATTTTAAAATGAGGTTTGTAAAATATTTACTACAGATTATCTTATTCCTCCAACTCGTTATTGAATATGAAAAATTTAAATGTGCTTTTGCAGTTAGTTTGAATAAAATTAAACAGCTTTTAAAACAACGAATACTCACTTTCAATGAATATTTTAGAATCAACTACAAGAATTTCAGGATATATTTTATCTGATTAAAGTTTTTTGATACATTCCACCATTGTTTGAAATTCATAAATATTTGTAAATAAATTGAATTTTTATTGGATAGTTGCTTCGATTTCATCTTTTTATTAAAGATGCTCTAAAATAATAAAAACTGTCTTTGTTTAATTAATTTCTTTAAAGGATTTTTCTTAGCTGTACAATTTATTTTGTGTTTATATACTTAGAATCTTATTGTCAAGACTAATATTATTATTTTTTATTATTTTTGAAAAAATACTTGGCTTTTTAAATCTTATTTATTGCTCTGTATCTTAATTATCAAATGGCTCACTTGCAGCACTAAAAAATGTATCAAACTAATCAAATCTAAGACTTTCTACAAGATATTCTAACTTTTAATCCCTATACTTACTTTACTATCTTTCTCTGACTTCTCCTTGAAATTCCTAAGATTTATCAAGTATTTTAGTTAAATCCTATTATTATTTAGAATTCTTTTCATATTTACAATCTCTCAAACTGTTAAGAATAAATGCATCCGCATTTTTCTTTTAGCATGACAAATCTTTAGAAATTGTGAATTTAATTTAATTAATTGTTTCACAAAATTCTTCTTGATTTTCTTAATCATATTTAGTTTCATCATTTATATCTGCTTGTAAATTTTTCAATTCTGGATATTTTTAAGAATTATTTGTTTATTAGTAAGCTAAATCTGAATTATAAGATTTTAATTACTATTAAAATCCTAACTTGGACCCAAGTAAATTAAGTGAATACTAGAGATGATTTTCAATAAAAATTTTCCTTTTAATTTAGGAAAACTAAATAATGAAAGAGAGACAATTTTTATCTTCGTTTTTAACATATAAGTTGAGTTTTTAATTTTTTTCAAAATCATTAGCTTTTATTATTTTTTCACATATAAATATTAAAATGTACTTCAAGATAGTAAGATCAGTGTATAAATAAATTTTAAGCTCATTATTTTAGTTGAGTATCTTAGGATTGCTTAAATTTGGAACCTAGTCTTTTACTAATTCTAATTTCAATTATTCTTTATCATAATTTTAAATATTGAATCTTTACAAATATGAATAAAATTAAGTTGAAATAATTCCTTTTATTTCATCTAAAAACTCTTGAAGATAAAACTTTTATATTTTCATTTATATTTACTCTTTTAACAATTCGGACTTAATGAATAGATGTTCATACTACAATATGCTCTGCAAGTATAAAATATTTTGTTGCAAGATTGTAAGATTATTATTAATTTTTATTTTATTCATTTGGTCTTATACATTTCTTTTTAATGCAGGCTTTTAATTTAAAAGCTAATTCTAGTTATTATTAGTACCAGGAGAAACATCTTAATCTGATTCAAATGTCAACACATTCGCTGTCTCATTTACCTTCTTAATATTTTTCATTAACTAAATTTTAGCCAAAATTTCATTGACAGATTGAATAGATGGTATTTTTAATACTTATTAAATTAAATGAGTGTTTACACTAATAGTATTATAAAATTCACTTGCTTTTGATGCTTTAGTAAGCTAATTATTTTCCAAGATATTCTAATTTTACTATCTAAATATAAATATGACTAAATACCTATCTTCTGTAAAAGGGTTCTTCACGTTAAATATTTTACCCTCATAAATAAAAGGTTAAAACTTTAAATCTTAAGCTTCATTTAAGTTTTACAAATTGACTGCTTGAATGTAAAATGAGCACAATTCTCTCTGTTTATTTTTTAAAGTTAGAGAATTTCTAGGTTATTTTGAATATTTTTAAATAATATTGGCCTAGTTTAAAGTTATTTAACATGATTTCCCTTAAATCTTTGGACCACTCCATAACTCTAAAATTATATAAAAATAAATTGTTTGATTCAATTAATAATAAATAATATTTATTTCTATGTATTTTTAAAAAATTAAAAAAATTTAGGATAATTTGTAGAAATTACATTTATGTTTGAAGAGCAATTAGATAAGATAGTCTAAGGTGCAACTTTGTTCCTAAATTTTTTATATAATTTCACTTGTAAATATAGAACTCTACTAATTCTTTTGGTTTATTTAGAACTATTGAATTTTTAATCCATTAAGAACATTGTTATGCTGTGCTTTCTATTAGTTTCTAGTAGAAGTTTCAAAGCTCTGAAAGCAATTTTTAAAATGTGAAGAATAGTAGCTGCTGTTTGGATTATCAACAAATTTAATTTCATAATTATTGGATATCAGAGAGCTTGTTATTATGCTATCACATGATTACTTATATATTTAGCTGAATTGCTATGTTAAATTTTTAAAGCAGGTGATAATTTTTTTTATTTGAAAATCTTCTAATGCAAATAAAATTATCATGACAGCAAATATCAATTATCCAAAAATGAAACAACAATTTTAGATTTACCACTTGTTAATCAGTGCAATTGTTGTCTGAAATAGGAATATTGATAATATTATCTTTATATAAATATTGCTTACAGATTTTACAATTAAAACATGAAAGACACCAAAAAAGTAATAAATGATTCCAAAATCGGCTTATTTACCACCTCCTTAAATTTGGCTAGATAAATAATTTTCGTTTAACTAATTTGCCTGAAGAAACAATAGCTATATACCTGTTGATAGTAAAATCAGAAATAAAATGAGCTTCCAAGGAGTGAAATATTTTGAAAATACTCCTTATCCAAAAACTATACCTTACAAAGTTAAAAACATTAAAATAGATTAGATAGTTTAGTCTTATTCTATAAAAAAGAGAACTAATGAAGTAAAGCATACAGACTTTATGCTTAAAAAAAACAATCTTTATCTTTCAAAAGACTTTTCCAATTCTTCATATATATTATTCATTTTTACTCTTTTGGAATGTTTGTTTTTTAATCCCTATTTTTTTATTTATTTGCTCTTAATCTAATTTCTACTTTTTGTATCAAGTCAACTTAAATTTTTAGTTAAAAAAGTTATTCAGTAAAAATTGTTTATATCATTTTTACATTCAATTAACATGTAATATTTAATTTTGAAGAATATTGTATGATTTTATTGAAGTCTTATCTCTAAGCTTCATAGATTGATTAAATTCTAAAAAACCTTTCAATTTTGGTTAAAATTTTTTTATTGCTACAGTAAAATAAAAAACTTATTGTTTGCCTTAATAATGCATTTATGAACAATCTAGTGGATTGTAATACTTATCATGAAATAAAATTTTAATGCATTTAAAAAAATTATTCAGATATTTTCTATAATTTATTTTAGTAACTTAAAACTTATCTTCCTCTCAATTTAGATAACTTTAGAAAGAGAATAGAAAAATATTTTTTCAAAATTAAATAATTTTATTGATAAATTTAGTACAAAATAAATTTTAAAAATATTTGAAAAAACAAAAATTTTAATTATAATTCACATCAAAATTAAAAATAAAAAAATTGTAATCTATTTAAATTTTTAGTATTTACTACTATTTAAATAGAATATAATATATTTATTACATTAACAAGGTTACTTTTAAAACATATTTTTTTTAAAAAAAGATTCTGTTCAGAAATTTAGTTTAGAAGAAAATTTAATTTCTATCAATAATTTAGTCACTAATTAGCATTTTTTAATTAATTTAATAAAAAGTCTACTCACTATTTATTTTACACACTAACATATTTTTTGTAGATCTAATTAAATGAATTTTAGCATTTTACTTTTCACTTTAAAAACTTCACTTTTGTAGGAAGATAATAAATAGGTTTATTAATGATAAAAGTAAAAATCGTAAAACACAAAGAGGATATTAACAAACACATGTTATTTAAATTTAAACTTATCAAAAGACTAAAAATAGTAAAACTATAAATAGTAATATTATAAATGATAAACTAGAACCAGATTGGACGAAGACGCAAGTATTATTTTGTAACTCATATTTTCCTTTTTCTTCTTGTATTGCAATACAAGATTAACAAGTAGCTGAGTCATAGAGGTAAGAAGAATATTATTAGCAGTTAGCTACAAAGCATGTACTTAAACCCAAAGAAGGAATACAAATATTATTTCTAAGATTGTAGTTAGGTTAGCAAGCACTGCAAGTATAATAAGAGTTACCAGCTAGTTTCTAAACTGCAGAACACCCAGGGAGGTTGAAATTATCAATAATGCAATTTTATTAACTTGTTACAGCAATATAACCAGATTCACACTAAGAACATTATGATGTGTTAGATGTAGTTGAAGAAACTATGCAATGAGAAGTATCCCTACCTGCAAAACAAGCTTTTCCATCTGAAGATATAGTGTAAGTATTATCCTAACAAAGCAAGCATGTATCTGAATCAAATTAGTTATACTTACAATTTTGAGCTGTAATTTGTATACAAGATTTAAAGTCTACACTTAAGTAGTAACCATTTGCACATAAACCACATAAACCAGTTGTAATAACATAAGTAGAACAGTTTTATATAGCAGAGGATTAGATACAAGCATTCTTGACTAAGTAGTAATTTTATTCACATTGGTAGCATGTTTAACCTCTTTCGCTTCCATTATTTATGCAGTTGGGAACTTACATCTTTTAGCAAGTCTTTGTTGTTGAATTAAATACATATCCCAAGCTACATAATAAACAAGCATCATTAACTGGATCAGGCTAATCACAATTTGCAATATTACTGGGAGTATAGTTTTAGCAAGTTGGTGGATTTTAGATATTTGCAGCAGCTACTAAATACTAATTACTTGGGCAAATAGGGAAACACTAACCATAGCTCTTTAAAAACGCATTAACTCCTGACTAGCAGCTTAAACATTTTGTTCCTTGAGGATTAATCTATTGAAATAAAAGATAAATAAATATTAAAAATCAAATTAACAAATTTACTGTCAAACAGTTCATTTGGCTAACATCTTTGCAATAGTTTTTAGATTAAACTAGCCACCCCTATTATCCATCATTCACTTAAGTACAAAATTGGCATTTAGGATTGTTTTACTAGTAAACGCTACATTTATCTATAGTAATTGGGTTGCAAAAACCTTTTTTCAAAGAGTGGTCATCTTAAATAATTACACCACCTATTCCTTGAGTTTTACAAAGGACGCAAGGTTAATCTGTAAGTGAATAGGCTTAGCAGTAATCATTCCTATTAGATCTTGGATAACATATTTGGTTAACAAGATAAAAAGGGATATCACATTCACTACATTATTGGTTATCGTTTTAATATATACGACAATAGCTAATAGGATTATCTGGAGGAAGACACTAACTAGTTGATGTCTTAAAATAGAAGTAATCTTAGCATTTAGTACAGACAGCGGTGGCAGAGCCATCAGATTAAGCACAATTTGGAATTTAATCACATGTGAACTAAGCATTAAGCTTAAAACCTGGTTAACATTGAGCACAAACATTAGATTGAGTAGGACCATTTAATGGGCTATATTTTAAGCAGTCAGATACTTTACCAAGTTGGCATACTCCATTCATACCTAAATAATACAAATCTCCACATTTGCTACAAGTTTAATTTATTCCTGAACTTTATAAACAACCTGTCATGTTCAAATCAACACAAACTCCTCCGATTGAGGGATACATTAAAGAGATACATTTCAAACAGAATGAGTTTATACCATCAGTTTGAAGACAATTTGATATTTAATTACATTTAAATTTGCTTGGGTCTAAATAGTATCCTGCTGTATCACATTATTTACAACCTGTTCCATCACCTTAGTCAGTTGGTAACACACAATTCTGTACTTAAATACAATCTGCCCCATTAAATGATGTATTCAGTAAGTAATTAGCTGCACAAGTCAAGCAAACTTAACCATTAGAGTTAATAGCAGAACAATTAACTGATTTAGGAACACATAATAGGTATATTTAGTTATTAACAGATTTTTACAGAAGATAATTTGGTTTACATTTAGAACAAACTCCACTTGAGTCATATTACTAACAATTTGGGTCAGCTAAAGCAGGAAGGTTTAAACAATATGGATTATTTACTGGATCTCTTATGACAATATTTGCACAAGAGCCAGAAACTAGGTCAACATATGGATTGTAAAGGCATACATTAGGATTTGAAGGTAGTTAATAGGTGTATCCTGGCTTACATGTTGAACATTAAGTTTTTGTATTATCAGTATATCCTGTGCATAATTGACCTGCATATGGAACGCATAGATTAGAATTCAAAACAAAATTACTTTGGCAAGTATCACAACCAGTAGCTGAATAATTTTAGCAATTTGATACAGCTATTTAGCATTTACCGGCGTTTTTAAAAACACCTGGTAAACATACTTAGCAACCAACAGCATTTTTAAAATTTATAGGATCTATTGTATTTTGACAATTCGAAACAGCATTTTAGATGATGCAATTTCCATTAGCATCAGGTGCATAATTATTTTCACATATTCTGCATTTTCCTGGTGTGAAATCATATACTCTACAGTTATCTATTAAAATACTAATTGTGCTAATATTAACACATGATTAGGTCACTACTGAAGAATTAGCACAACTAGTACCATCAATTGTTAATTAAAGTACAAGGGGGCTTTAGCATTATAAGCAATATCCATAATCAGGTTTAAGATATAAACTTGTGCAAACAGAGTCTTTTAATTTTGTATAACTAGCCTCTAAAAATGTATAAAAGACATTACAAAATTAAGGAGGTTAGTAAATTGGGTTAGGATTGAAAACAGCACATTAAGAACTAACATTATCGTATTGCATACCTGTCACACATTAATAGCATACATTTGAAATACCATCTGAAATTAAACAATTTGGGATTTGAGTACAAGATCCTGAACTTAGAGCATACCCTTGTTAACATTGCTAACAGCTAGTTGTAGATCCATTTGACGTTTGTATGGCACAACCTACCTTATACAGTTAGCATTAATTTGAAACTAAAATATAGCCTTGTTAGCAAGCTAAACATGCATTTACTATTCCATCAGAAACTGAGCAGGAAGCAATAGCTACACATTAAAATGAAGTACTATCAATATAGTAACCCATTTAGCACTACATACATTTACTTTGTCCATCTGTACGAAGACATTCAGAATAAGCAGGATAACATATTTTGCTGCTATTAAGGAAAGCATTTGGTAAACACTGAATGCATTAGTTATCTTTACCATTACTGACTAAACAAAGATTTGCATTTGTAATATCCAAGCATTAAGGTATATATTTAAGAGATTCGCATTGTAAGCAATTACCCTTTCCATCAGTGCTCTAGCAATACTCTTAGAAAAGGAGATTATGGATAAGACACTCTGAAAAATCAGGTGAAGGAGTATACATAGTTTAACAAACTTAGCACCCATTGATTCCTGAACTAAAATAGCTTACACAGTTAGGAATATTTAAATAGCAAAAATTGTTAAACAAATGATATCCGCTTTGGCATGCAGTACAAAGATGAGTAATGGGATCCACAGTTGTGCATTAAGGAGCCATGAGATAGCAATTTTTGTCACTTCCCAAATAGTAACCATTTACACATAGAGTGCAGTCTACACCATTACTTGTTTGGCAATTTGGAGGAAGAGGCTTGCATTCCTTATTTGCAGTAGCAAGATAAAACTACTATTCACAAGTTGTACAATTAGCTGTTCCATCACTTACCTCACAATTATTAATAAGAATACATTCATTATTTGCATTTAAAATGTAACCATTAGTCTTACAAGTAATACATTTATCATCAGCTATTTAACGAGTCTCACAATTATCAAACATTTGTGTTCTCATTAAACACTTATTTGTTTTTTAATCTGCATAATAATTTAGTGGATCTTTACATTTTATGCACTTAAAGGTCTTATTATCAGCATAATCACATAAAGCATCTCCACTTACACATTGCAATTAATTTTGTGTTTTAACTAACCCTTTACTACATTAAACACAGAGGGCGATATTATCATATCTATTGCTAAAATCATCATATTAAGCACATCCGTTAATAGCAGATTCGAAAGCTCCTGCATTTGTGAGACCCAGCATAATTAATTGCCAACCTGGGATTACTTGTAAAGCTGCAGTTGGAATTGTTAAATCATTAGATGCTAACCAGAAAGCATGTTCATTTTGCAATCTTTTAGAAAGTTTTTTGCAACTTTTACCTCCAGTTTCTAAATAAAACCCTACTTAGCACATTGTGCATCCTGTAGTACCAGATAATTACCATCCACAATATTATCCTTAATCTGGCTAAATTGATTGATAAGTAAAGACACTGTTATCCATAGAATATATAATTGTATATCCTATTTTTGGTTAAATACATCCATTTCCAGTTTGATCCTATCTAAGACAACCTTCGATTTTTTGCTAAACACATTTTTTAAGATCATTTGTGAGTACCCAACCACACTAACACTCTAAACAACCCCATTTAGATTACCAAATACAGCCCTTTAAAGTTGAAAGTATGCATTATGTCATATCATAAGATTTAGTGAATCCTGCTTAGCAAATTTAGCATCTTTCTACACCATTATTATCTAGGATACTCTCAACACAATTTGGTATATTTACAGGATGGGTTATTAGAGGAGTTTATGCTCTTGCTAAAAGATTGAGCTAAAGAATAGTAAAAGCACTTAAAAATGTTACTAATTACTATATCTTATTGATCATATGAATTATACCTTTTATAATTTTTATCTATTAACTTTAAATTGCTTAATTCTATTTTAATAATAATTTATGTTGCTTTTGTCAAAATATATTAATTGTGAATATTTAATTATTTTTATTAGCTTTTAATAAATTTTTACATAAAATCAATGATGATTATACATAACTTATTCTCTTCATTCTTTAGTAATTAGCAAGTATTATAATATCAAAGTTGTTTTCTTTTGTTATTTTTTCATTTCATTTATAACAAAATAAATCCAATATGCTTTACTTTCGTTCATAATTGCTGGACTCAAAATATCAATTTATATATTAGTAAATTATCATATTAGTCCTTCATTTGGTAAAATTTTACTGGGCTTTAAAATTTCTTATTAAATTCTCCTAATACCTTAATAAATTACAAACAAGCCTTTTCAATTTTTTATAATTATTCAATATCTCACAAAAAATAGATTCATAAACAAATAGCAAAATGGCAAGTTTATTTCTTAAAAGTTTTGATATTAGAATCTTTAATTCAGGCTTTTTTTACACTTAAAATACAAAACAGGTTAAAATTTAACCTTTGATGAGATTTTACAATATGAATGTTAATATATTTTTTGTTAAAAAGATAGCAAATGTTAAAATAAATGCAATTATATCTCAAACATGTATAACTTTAATAAATAGTTGGTATTTAGATGATTTATATTATTAATATTTTAGTATAAAGAATTTTCTTATTATTTAGTTAATTTAATTTATATGTTGGTTCTTGACTTGTTTTATTGTTTCAAAGATGAAACTAAATATATATTCCATAATATCTAAATTTGGATTCTATTAGAGTTGTCCAGTATAAATTAAAGTATTTTATTATTTCGACTAGAGAGGAATTTATTAATTCAATGTTATAATTTTACATTTAAAATGGTAAAATTAATTCGATTTGCATCTGGTTTTCTATGGTAATATTGTATTAATGGATCTTCAATGGTAATATATTTTAGTAAGAGCTATTTTGAGGAATAAATTTTGATAGTTATTTCAGAATCTTAAAATATTATGAGACTTAAACTAATGCGTAATCTGAATACATAGAAATTGAAATTTCAGAGAGCAATATTTGGCAAAGATCATCCAAAGCAAGCTAGTAAAACCTTAAGCTTGGATTGTGATTCATGTTACTGTCTATCATATCTTAAAATTAATACTCATTTTAGTCAATAGCTTTATCAAGAAAGAAACTAACTATGAAATTTTCAATAGATAGACTAATAAACTCTTGACCATAAGGGTCTGAAGGATTCTTTATCTATTCATTAATATAAGAGTAAATTTTGTACAAGACACTATTATTATTGTAGCCAGTTTCATTTGAGAATATATTCCAATCTAAACGTCTAAAAATACCAAACTACTCATAAAAGCTTATATCGATTTAGTCTTCTGATTTATCTTAATATTGTTTTTTTTTGGGATTTAAACTTTGTATTTCGTGAAAAAGTCTAATTGCTTTAGTTTCGAGTTTAACCATGTTTTATTTATGATGATCTTTAGGAAATTTCCTTGTGTAACCATAAGATTTCTCCCCTAAATTATTTGTTTGAGTTTACTGTGAATAAATTTGTGTAATGTCCATGCTCTCAATATTATCATATTGGCCGCTGTTTTAATTTTTACGAGGGCGTCCTCTTGTACGCCTTTACCTAGGTTTACTAATCTATTTCAATTTATTAACAGGTTAGTTGCTGATATCAAAACATTCATTATCTTCATCATCTTAAAATATTTCTGAGGGATTCTACTGCTCAAACAGTAAATCTTCATTCATCAGAAATTGTTCAGAATCCATATAATTAGTATTTTAGTAGCTTCCTTTTTAAAACTGGATATGCTCTTATTACATTTTGTTTAATTCAATTAGAGTTTAAAAACCAATTAATTTAACTACAATTAATTTATAAAAATTTTTTGATTTTTCTTTTTAATATAATCATCGATATAAATTGGTTAAACTACTCATGCAAAATTTATCAAAATCAAATAATTTTCTTTACTAATATAAAAAATTTTCCAAAAACATACATATTAGTTCTTAAAGATGCTTTTTGATAAAAAAACAAACTTTAATTTGATTCCTCAAAAAATATTTTTTTTAATTTTAAATTAAATTTTAAAAAATAAAAAAAAAAATATTATTAAGCTTTATTATTTTAAGTATTAGTCTTTTTGAAATTTAAAAAATAAATTAAGAAAAAAATTTTTATTTTATTTTGGGATCAGAAATATTTTATCTAAACCTAAAAATATTTATCAATATTTATTTAATCTGTTATTAAGTAAAATTAATTAGTACTATTACAATGATTTTGTAAAATTTTGTAAAACTTAATTTATACTTTGAAAAATATTTTTAATTTTTAAAAATTATTTGAATTTGAAGTATTATTCTTATTCAAAATTATTTTATTCTTAATGAAGAGTTCAGAATATGCCAAATGTGAATATAAATATCTTTTTTTGCTTTGAGAATAATTTAAATATCTGAAATGTCTAAATAATTACATCAATGAAAAATACGAATTTGAATTGATAACTAAAAAAATTAGAAGAAACAAAGTTAAAAAA
This sequence comes from Tetrahymena elliotti 4EA, assembly GCA_000231825.2. NCBI lineage: Eukaryota > Ciliophora > Oligohymenophorea > Hymenostomatida > Tetrahymenidae > Tetrahymena > Tetrahymena elliotti. Next base: position 48,718 of record AFXF02001841.1, read on the forward strand.
CTTAAATCTAAAAAAAAATATTTAAATATTTAAATTTAATGTTTTATTTAATTTGTAATTTTATTTATTATTTATTACTAATACAAGAACTTTCTATATATATCAAAATATTTTCTATTCAATTTTATTAATATGAAAAATGTTTTTCTTTATCTTTTTATTCATGGAAATTTGCTAAGACTTATATATGCGATAGCCACTGAAAATGTTATTAAACTTGTTCCAATAGTACCTATTTCTTTTTTTTCACATATATCTGCTATACATCTTGTTATTGCTACTAAAGGGGCACCTTTGATTATTGATTTTCCTAAATATCTTTGTAAAGATTTCTTATATACTTAGCTATTTATTCCTGGTTAGTATAAAGCTACAGGTGCATAAACACCTGCAAAACATAATCCAAATATAACTCCATCAAAAAGTCCAGAAATTGTATTACTTTTTAACACTTATATGTCCCTATCGTTTAAATAATCTCCCATTTCAATTAATTTATTTGTTAAAAAAATTACAAAAAATATTACAAATTATTACTTAAATTGATTAATTGATTGATACTTCTAATTAATGATTAAGAAATTAATTTGATTTTACTCACTAATAATATTCATAAAAAAATATTTGTCTTTAAAAATTTTTTTGATTTGTTTTTCGCAGAATATTAAAGTAATTTTTAATTATCAAAAATAAATCCAAATGAAATTACTTTTACAAAATTAGAATATTTTTCAAAAATTGAAGAATGCATTAAACAATTGTATCAAAAAGTTTTATGATACATACGAAACTGTGGAAAGAGTGTAGATGCTTGATATGATTGTAGATAATAAACTAATTTTTATTTACTCTAGTGGCCCATCTGAAATGTTTTCTGCTTAAATCTAAGCCCATTAGGTAGAAAAAAATGAAATAGAATTAACTGATGGAAATGTTAAATTCATAGTTAAATATAGAGATAATAGAGTTCTTGATAGAGCTAATTTCTTCGATAGTCCTAATAATAGCTTAGTAATAATTAAGCAGTGGAGTTATGAGATTTATTATTTTAAAAATACTTTTTAGATAAATCTTGTAATAGATGAAATGAGATGCATTGATATTATTACCACAATATTCTATTGTAAGTTGGAGTTAGATTTTACTTAAGGAATATAAGGAATAAGCAAATCCTCTTCACTTTCAAACTAGATATATGAATATTCTGCTCAATATTATAAAGCAATATAGTTATTGAAAAAATTACTGATAAATGATTCTTATATTTCAGAACTATATAATTCAACTAAATCAAAATAATAGCCAAAACTTATTATATTTTAAACATTTAAACCGAAAAATAATTTGATAGGATAAAGCTAAATTAAGTTTATTTAATAAAATTATTAAGATGATTTTGGTGAAGGATGCTTGTTAGAAAATATTAATTTTTCCAATTAGAATACTAAATAAAAAGAAATTTAAAAGAATTTAAACAAAATATATAATTGTGATAATGAAATAAGTAACAAGAAACGAATTATGAAAAATAACTAAGAAATTTGCTAAATTTCTCTATAAAAATAAATTAAAATTTGCTAGGAAGAAGATGAGGACTCAGATTCTAAAACAACTATAAAAAATAGTGGAAAAAAATAATATGTAATTTCAGAATAAAGTAATAACAATTAAAATAGGAAGAAAATATAAAACCAAAGCTACAATCATAACAATTAAAGCTTAAGAGATGAGGATTATCATGTTTTAGAAGAGGAATAATAATAAAATCTGAGATAAAAAATAAATAATTAAAATTAATAAACAAAAGTAATAACACTTAAAAAGAATTAGGACATTTTATTCTACAAACCTTAAAAAGAAGGAAATAAATATTTTTGATGGAAATGTGAAAATTTGAATAAAACATTATTTTAATTCACTAATCAAACAAAACAAATAATTAATATTTAAATTGTAAATAAAATTTGTCTAAATATGCTCTTTTTTTAATTAAATCCTTATAATTTTAAACGCAAATTCAAACAATTTTTACCAAAATGAGTAAAATATTTAGTATTAGGTTTCCTTTTTATATTTTTAATTTGCTTGCCTTGAGTAAACAAAACTTAAAATCTCAAAATAAAAAATTTAAATAGATTTAAATGTAAAAATTAACTTTTTTTTGTAATTGCTTATTTTCAATAAATATTAATCTTTTTTTCTCTGTTTAAAAATAAAATATTTAATGAAGCATCATCTTTTTTTATGTCTTTTTTTTATCACTTTAAAAATTAATTACCAATTAACAATAATGAAGTTATAATTAATAATTAATGGTTTCTGTTTACGATAAAAACTTAATCTTGGTATTGTAATTTTAACATTAAACAAAATAAAGAAATTTTAATTTTAAACAAACATAAATGAAGGAGAGTTTTGAAGGGTATTGTGGTTTTAATAAACGAACTAATAGCTTATCTTTACACAAAAAATATAAATTTAATGGATATTTAGTTACATTTATTAAGTTTTTAAGTTAGAAGTGTATTATATGTTAATAGATTTTTTAAAATTTAGATCACTTAGCAAGGGGCATACCAGCAACTTCAAAATGTGAGTGGATCTTTCTAATAGCATTAACGTAGACAGCAATTCTCATAGAGCAGTGTAATTCGAGGCAGGTTTCCTTGGTTTCCTTGACGGCAACGGACATAACTTCTTCCAAACCAGAGTAGACAATATCTTTCTGTTTTTAAGTAATGGAATTTGTTAATATTGAAAAAAAGTAGAATTTATGATCATTGATTTATTAAATTTGCTTTAATGATTAATTTATTAAATTAATTAATTCTTTTTTTTTTTCTTTATATATTGCAACAAAAATTAAGCTATATTTTAGATATTTTCCTAAATCAATCTACATAATAATTTAAATAAAGTATTGTTATTACATCAGTGGCACCTCTGAGGAGATTCATGTGCTTTTCTTCAAGTTGGTGTAACTTAAGACCAGTAATATCGGAAATGACGTGGAGGAGATTGAGCTTGGACTTTTCTTCCCACTTTCTGGTAAGTCTACCAGGTCTCATGTGGTCTAAGTTCTTAAGCCATTCGAAGTAAGAGACAGTAACACCACCAGCGTTGACCAAAATATCAGGGAAGAAGACAACACCCTTCTTGGATAAGATTTCTTCAGCAGCCATGGTAGTGGGACCTTTAAATTATTAAAATATTTGTTATTTATCAAGAGTTTTTTTTAAGAAAGTGAAGTTAATTACCATTAGCAGCTTCGGAAATGACCTTACAGTTGAACTTGTTAGCATTATTCTTGTTAACAGTTTATTCAAAAGCAGCGGGAATGAAGACATCACATTCCTTGTAGATGGCATCTTCATTATCGAAAGATTCTTCAGCTCTAGGATAGCCCTTGATACCCTTCTTGTTCAACTTGTATTAGTAGAGATCTTCAATATCAATACCTTTGGAGTTGTAAATGGAACCATCCCATTCAGCAATACCAGTAACAATACCACCATATTCAGTGATGAACTTAGCAGCCCAGTAACCGACATTACCGAAACCTTAGATGATGAAACTATTTTATAATAATAAGTTAGATTAGATTGGGTTATATATTTGATTCAGTAATTGTTTCTGTTGATTAACAAATTTAAAATAGAGTTTAATTTAGATGGCTAATCAGATATTTTTTTGGTGATTATATTTCAATCAATCAATTAATCAATAAATATATGAATTAATTATTTAATCTTTCTTTTTATTTCTTTAATTATTCTTTTTCTTTCTATCAATTCGCTTCCTTTTCTTAATTAATTTAATTCAAAACTTTAAAGATTTTTATTAAGAATATTATCCTGATTCTGATGATGAAATAAACATCTAATTTATTTATGCTTAATATCGCTTAAATCTTTTTTTCATTTCCTTCTAAATTAATATTTATTATTATTAAGCCTGTCTGTCAGTCAACCAACCAACTATCAAACCAAAACTAAAATAAAATAAAAGTTGTTGATAATTACCGTTTGCCCTTCATACCGGGTTCAACACCGAACTTTTCCATGAGAGGCTTATCGTTGAGGAGATCTCTAGTGCAATAGAAGACCTTTTTATTAAGAAGAATGATTAAGTTTCTTGGTAGCTCAAGGAGAATTTATATTTAAACCATATTCAAATAGGTTCAAATGCTTTTTAGATTTAAAAATAAATAATATCTTACACCAAGACCAGTAGATTCAGTTCTACCTCTGATACCACCTTAGTTAAGAGCCTTACCAGTGACACAACCGTGAGCGTTGATATCCTTGTGACCAAAGAAACTGTTTTGTTAATAGTATCGAAATTTAGTTTAAATTTAAAGTATTGAGATGACCTTTTAGAAATTTGTAGAGAAAAAGGTCTCTCAGCTTAAGTAAAAAAGAAAAAATAAGTACGTTTGGTAAGTATCCTTCATCCAAGACATTTCTCTTTCACCAGTACCCAAATCAGGTCCTATTTAATGATAAATTTGTAAGATTACTTAAGCTTAAGCGTTTAAAATAAGAATTTATTCATAATTGCTATTCTTCCATTCTAGATGGTATTTTAATTACTTTCAAGTTAGAAAAATGAAAAATGTTTAATTGAAAAGTAATATTGGCTCATCTGGAGAATTATTTGTTTAATATAGAAGGTGGAAGGTTAATCTATTTACCGGGAACGTCGATAGCAGCACCGATGAAGCCTTTCTTAGCTAATTCAAGAGTGTATCTTCTGGTAAGAGATTCGATTTCTCTAGCAGAGTAGTTCTTGGGATTGAAACCAATACCACCCTTAGCACCACCGTAAGGCAAGTTAACGACAGCACACTTTAAGGTCATCAAACATGACAAGGCTTCAACTTCCTATAATTTTAGATAAGAATAGTTGAATAATTAGCTCGACAAATGCAATTTTTGTTAAAAAAGTTTGAAGCATAATGTTTGGTTACTTGAATGTTGATGTCTCTGGCATATCTGGTACCACCCTTGGTAGGAAGTCTGTGTAACTTGTGTTGAGCTCTGTAGGCTTCGATAGATTCAATAGTACCATCATCTCTAACAAGAGGAATGGTAAACTTGATAACACAGTCGGCCTGTTTTGAAATTGTTTAAAATAATCGTTAAAATCATGAATCTCGGACATAAATTATTTTACCTTCTTGTAGTAGTTAAGTTTATCAGGAGAAATTCTGGTGTATGAAGCGGCAGCATCGAAGTATTGGTGGACCATTTCTAAGAACTTGGGTTCACCAGCAACGGAACTGAAGGAAGGGTTGTACATACTAACTAAGGAGTTAGCAGGTAATCTGGAACTTAAAATCTTGGAAAGCATCTTTTTATATCTTTTAGATTTTTTCTTTCTTTTTTATCTTTTAGTTTTATTGATTTTTTTATTAATTTTTTTATTTCTTTATTTCTTAATAGTGTGTAATAGCAATCTTATGTTCCTATTATCTGTTTGCTTCTTTTAATTTTTTTTTACTTTGTTTCTGAGCTACTTACTATCTTAATAAGAGATGAATTTGTTTCTTATTTGTTTTATCTAATGATCTTTTAAACTATATTTGCCTTTTGAAAAGTTTTTTTTGATGTATTATTATTAGTTCGTCACTTCAAATACTTATTTTTTAGATATGTGTTAATATTCAGCCTTTCCCCCACCATATCCTTCTCCTACCTACAATGCTTAGTCTCCCACCCTTTTAACATATGCTCATTTTCCCCTAACAAAAAAAGATCCTCCTTTTAACAGAGAGTGTTAAATGGGTTTAATCTTTACTCAGCCCATATTTCTTGTATTTTTGCTAACTGTATTTTAGTATCTTTGAAGCTCTTTTATAAATAAATCAATTTAATCAATAAAGATTTGCATTCCCCATATTTCGAAATAAATACTTTTCTAGAAGTAATAAATAAGATTTAATATCGTTTGGCATTTGACAATATTATTTATCTACAAATTAATAATAATGAATGAATGTGTACTTTTTCCAAAATAACTTGTTTTTTATACAATTTTCTCTACTTTTACTAATCCTTCATGCACATTGGAAATTACCTCAAAATACTAAGCATGAAAAATACCTAATTTTGCATATTTGAATGCTCTCTCATCAGTAGAGAATAGAGGAATCTTTAAGGCATCATCATATTTTGTAAATTTTGAATGAAATTAAAAGAGCAAACATGATTAGTTGATTTTATTTTGATAAGAAAAAATAAATGACTTTTGGCATTAATAAATTAAAGTTTATATAACATCATATTATAAAAAATTTAACATGATAGAGAATACTTTCTGCGTATCTTTCTAATAATATTTTTAATTATGAAGATAAAAACATATATTAAATCAGATTTCATTTAATTAAAGAAAGTTAAAATTCCTAATAAATCAGCTCTCTCCTTATCGCTCCCCAACTCGTTAAATTCATATCACTTTAATAAGACCACAAATAAATCAATTAAGAGTAAATATAAAGGAATTAATTATTGAAATCCTTAATTTCTAAAAAATAAATAAGCATATAGTGCAGGGGAAGAATAGTGCGATATTAGAAATAAAAAAGAAAAACAAAATAAAAAAGTTAAGCATATTATAACTTAATATTGCAGATTTATCTTTCAGTGATGAAATATTATTTAAGCATTAAACCATCACAAATCCAAATGTCACATTAAACATATATTAAAATTATCATATCAGAAACTATTTATCTTTACCTCCTCAACTCCATCAGTAATGATTGTAACAGCTTTTCCAATAATGCTTTTAGACCATTTTGATAGAATTTCTTGCTATTCTTATAATTGCATTTCTCTTTTTTATTATAATGACTGGTTACTAAGCTAAAATCACGTCACTTTTATCAATCAAAAGAGTTTAAATAAATTTATTTTGCGTACTATCCCCAACAACAAAACTCTTTATAAGTATTAAATTTGTTTTTTTTCTCAAAAGATAAAGAAAAATATAAATAATTTTAAATATAATAATCGATTTACTTGATAAATATTCTAGCATTTATTAACTTTCTACATAGATAGCTATGTAATTGCAATCTTGTAATCATCAAACAAAAATAAATTCTAATTGAAATAAATTTTCAATTGAAAGTTCCCATAAATAATTATTTGATAAAACAAAAAATAGAATTAAGAATACAAAGGCAAATCTTTAATCAATTTAAAAAACATTATAACCTTTAAAAGAATAATATGAAATTAGGGAGTATTCAAGAAAAGTATTCATATTTTTATTTTAAAGTGAGGATTTAGTAAGGTTTTAAAACAATTTTTTAATAATTAGAAATAATTTAATACAAAACCAAGTAAAATAAATAATACTCAAAAACACAGAAAAGATAACTTAGGGATTTGAAATTTATTTTTTTATTTTTATAGATGTTTGTTGTTAGTAATATATGTTTATAGTATTTTTCTAATATAGAGTTAGTTTTTTTGGGTGATTTTATCAATATTCGTATTTGAAAGTTAATTCGAGCACTAAATAAAAGCAAAAGTAAAATATTTTAGATATTATTGAAACTGAAAGGATGAGATAAGTTATAGCAGATAAGTTAATATTAAATCCATTTTCCATCCACTCAGGTATTGTTTATATTAATGAGTATGACAATAGCGAAAGTTGAGATAAATATGTTAAAACAAATAATATGTAAATAATTCTTCTAAGCCTGTAAAATTTTTCTATAAAAGAAGGTCTACTATAATTATCATGATAAAAAACCATTGTATAAAAAATAAATAATAATAGGGCAATAGCTATTTCTTAATAGCTTATTATTTTAACTTCATTATTTTTGTACAGCTAATCTTTAATACTAAAAGCTAATACACTACTTGATACACTTAGTAAAATAAAAAACCAAACTACAATGTAAAAAATCAATCTTGGACCCTAATTTTCTGTTATAAGTAGTGAAATGTCTCCTTCCTTTTTTATAAATACAGTTTAAAAGATTTTATTTCATATTCTAGTTTTAATATGTAGAATTTACAGCTAAAAAAATACTCTTAAAACAATTTTCAGAATTTTGTCTTTAAATTGTATGATCTGTCATTTAAATCTTTTAGCCATTATAAAAAGAATTTATGATGCTATCATTTAACTAATCTCTTTCTAGCAGGTTAATATCAACTTATTAATCCTCTTCTTCCATTTCAAACAATATGCTTAAATTCCTAGCTAATCTATAAATTTGTTATTTTTTTTAGCTATATTTCAATATTCTTTACAAATTTATTGAGAATTATCAACTTAATTGAAGAAGCTTATTTATAAGATTGCAAGATATTACTGTTGAATTAGAAATAGGTTGTGAATAAATTAATATTTAAAAAATTTTAGAAATTTTTCAGAGATTATGTAAAATATTTGGTTAAAATCTAGATAAGATAGTTTTTAGAATTGAAAACCAATAGATTTTACATAAAAAAATATAAAGAAATAACTTAATTTAATTTTATCAAATTTTAAATTATTTATTTTAAATTTACAATAAAGTAGAATCTTTTTTCTATTTTGTTCCATTAATTTTAATTTTAAAAAATCTAAATCTATTGATAACATTTTAAATTATTCAAGCATAAAAAACATAGAAGTTTTCACAAATATGAGTATTTATCTATCTAAGAATGTAAATCTTACAAATATTATTAACAAATTATCTTAGTAACTCATAATTTAATTTTTATTTTTGATTAAACATGAAAATAAATAAGCTATTTTTTTATTTATGATAATTTCTCAATAATAAATTATACTAGAATAAAAATTGCCAAAATTTATTGATATTAATGATCAATAACATGTAGAAATTATTAAAAATTAGAAACAGAAGTCTTTATTTTTTTTAAATTTAATATATTTTAAAAGGAATAATACTTTAAAAATAATTAATTAAGCATAGAGAGAATTATTTATATATTAAATTATTTATTATTCATCAAAGGGTAGGAAAAATGAAAATAATTCCAATATTAAATAATTCTATACTTTCCTTATATTTGTTTTTAAACATATTTATTGTCATTATATTCAATTTTATAATTTTATTTTATGTAGATAGTCACAAGGAAAGAAAGTTAAAAAAAAGTTAAAATTTGAATGAAAAAATTACTTAGTAAATTAAAATCAATTTTCAAATTTTGAATGATTAGATTATCCTTAATATTATAATGTTTTTGGCAAGAAAGTTTTGTTTTTAAAATTAATAATTTTTATTAATTGCTTGAAATTAAAGTTAATAAATATTTAAAATAACAATTTAAAAAACAACTTCATACAAATTAAGTCTTTATTAACATTTTTCTAGAGTTCCAAAAATAGTGATCATAACTTTTACAAATTTTAATCAAATAATTAAAGAATTTTTTAGTTTGATTCAGAATCTACTTGAAATATGCTAAAAAATGATAGTTTTTTCAGGTTTTTTAAATCATTCATTGTTTTAAGTATATTTTTGTTTGATAATTTGTTTTGAAGGAGTTGAAAATCAATAAAATTTTAGATACAGAATATAAATGAAATATATACATTTTAATTATAAAATAATATTATAAAATATTTAGCATTCGTATAATTAGAGATATAATTTTTAATTTTTGATCAAATATATTTTAAATTAGTGTAATTTTAATAATAATAATTCTTTTTATAATTCATTTTTCTAAATTTTAATTTATAAAATTATTTATTTTTATACCAAAAAATCATTTCTTCCCAATTATAGTTGACATTTATTTCAAGCTTCCTCTTTGTCTAGGTTATTATACTGGAGTAGTTGGGTCTTTTATTTCTAAACCTTTTATGATAGATTCAGATTTAGGCTCGATAGTTGCTCTCCTAAATGGCCCTCTATTTAGCTTGGCTCCTTCAATTGGTTATTATTTTATACTGGTCAAAGAAGGTAATAGATTTTTCCTTTTATTATCAATTTATTTGATACCAGAACCTAGTTCTTTCTTTGTATCTTCATCTCCTTCTTCAATAGAATCTAAAGATGCCTTCTTTTAGTTTGAGCCTAACCCCAGATTTGAGTTTTTAGAGGATCTTCTAGAGGAATTATTTGAAGATGACTAGACTTAAATAAAAGAACCTCTTTTGTTTACAGTCGAAGTTGGCTATATTGGTTTTGTTTTACCAGTAATGAGAGGCTGCTTCATTTTTAATGGAGAATTCTCTGGCATTTCTTCATTTCTTTTTCTAAATATTTGGTAATATGTAAATAAATAAATTAAACTTTTTCTAATTTTTTACTTTTCTTATTTGATCAGGTGTCTCATTTTTTCAACATCTCCTTTGAATGGAGATTTGTGTCTTTCACTTTCCTATTCAGTTACATCTTTAAAGAATTTATGTTTTAAGGCTTCTGTAGCTGTAATTCTTTACTTAGGATCACATTTCAAAAGCTATTTTAACAAATCTTAAGCAAGTGGGGGGAGATCCTTCACATCTTAACAATTTAAATTAAAATTGATTGATTTATTTTCTTAAAGTACTTCTGCATGAGTTACTCCTCCAAATAATGGTTTATGGACACAACTATAAATAAAAGTAATAATTAATTACAAAAATTTCAATTGATATTTTATTTACAGTTTGTAAAATATAGATCCAGCAGAAAAAATGTCACACGAAGGGTCATAGTGAGTTTAGTTTTCTTAAAGATTAATAACTTCTGGGGCAACATATCCAGGAGTACCACATTTCAAATAGAGATATTTATGAGCATCTGCTTTTTGAGCTAATCCAAAATCACCGATTACCAAATCTAAACTTTATTTGCTTCTCATAAGAATATTTTCTGGTTTTAAGTCTCTATGCATAATATTTTAGCTATGAAGAGCTTCAAGACCTATTAGAAGAAAAAAGATAATTAATGAATAAATTAATCGATGAAATAGAAAGAATGTTAGTCTATTCAAGAACAAAAAAAATATTAAATTTACTCTATTCAAAAATTATAAAATTCTTTAATTAGTAATAATTAATAATTCATACCTGAAAGAATCTATTTCATAATTAAACCGATTTCAAACCAAGTTAAATTAGGGTTTTTTTTCATTAGATCAAATAGTTAGCCACCTTCTACAAGCTCTAAGACTATTTTGATGGAGCTATCAGCATCAAATACTTCAAATAACCTCATCACATTTTTATGTCTTACTAATCTCATAAGTGCAAGTTCATTTTCTATTTCAGCCTATTATTATTGAATATTTTCATTAATTTATTTTTCTACTAAACAGAGCTAATCGCCAAATTTAATAATCAATTAATTAATGAAGAACAAATAAATAGAACAGAATGTTTATTTTACCTTTCCATCAGATGTTTAGTATATGTGAGCTTTACTTAAACTCTTAACTGCAAACAAGCTTCCATCAATTTTTTTTTCAGCTATAACAACCTAAATATTATATATTAAAAAATAAATGAATCAGTGAAATAAAAATATATTTTTCATAAAAAATCTATTTTAAAGAGTATGAGAAAAAATATTTTAACAAAAATATAAATTTTAGTTACACTTGCATATGCACCACTTCCAATAACTCTCTTTACATCATAGTAAGCATAGAAGTTTTTTTAAGTTATTCTTTCTGAGAGCTTATTTTACCATTCTACATATACCTTCTTGTCTACACTAATGAATTCACAATCACACAAGTCTTTCTCAATTTTTAATGACTTAAAATTTTGTTATTTGATATTATCAAGTTCATTCTCTTTATCTCCTTCAATGACTAGCTCAAATGTTGTTTCGAAGCAAAACTTCATAAAGGCTATTACTACATTTCTCTGTTTATATTTAAAATATTGTTGTTATAATTAGTAGTGAGTATAGATTAAATTATCAAATGAAAATAAAATCATTTAGGTAATTTAATAGATAAATATTTTACTTATATTAGGTAGAGTCTTTTACCGTATAGCTTTAGTTCACACTCTTCATACTATTCTGAATCTCCTATCCTCTTTTTAAATTTAGAAGACAATTAACATGCCTCATTATCAGGTAAATAAAGCTTATTTTCTTCATTACTGCTAATCCAATAAAACTCTAAGGAATCCTACAAAAGAGTATTTTCCATTAATGAATTGGAATATTATTTTATTCTTACTGAAGCTGTCTTTAAAAAATGATTTAAAGTTATTTAAGTTTTAGAAAAAGTTTTATGCTTTTTTTTGTCTGTAAATTACCTTATTAATTTAGTAAATTAAGATGCAATTTTTTTATTATATTAACGCAAAAAGATAATATTTTTATTGAGTTATAGCCTATCTTTAAGGATATATTTTAAGGAATTCGAATTAGAGTAAATTTATAAAGCTTATTAATACAAAAACTAGAAAAATGTGAAGGATTTTTTGTAAACAGATAGTTTTTGAGAATAAGTAATACTCTTTATACTTTAATTTCATGAATAAAATTAATGATTATTATAAAAATAAAAAAATATAATCACTCATTATTGACTATTATTTTTTTATAGTTTTGCTATTCTAACTAATTATCTTTTATAATAAAATTTACTTGAAGATCCGATTATTATTTATCATTTTTTTTACTTTACTCTCACCTAAATATTTATGTAAATTAATCTATCCATCCATTCATCAATAAATTATTTAAACAATTTTCCTTTTCTTCAAATTTTTTCATCAACTTAGATTACACAGATGATATTCATTCAAAGATAAATGAATTTCACTATTATATGAAAGTTTATTTATATGTATTACTTTCCTTTAAAAATAAAAATTCTAATAATATATTTTATAGATCCATTAAAGGTTTAATATTTAATTTTTTTAGAAAAGGATGTGTGAAAGAAAATAAATAGCCTGATATTTTTAAAAAACCAGTAGGAATGAAATACAATATTAAATACTCCTAATTACTAACTAATCACTAAATTAATTTGATAAGAATTTAATTAAATTTTACTGTTATGATTATAATGTTAATTTAAAAAAGATTTAAAAGAGACTTGAGAGTTGAATTAAAAATTAAACATTTCAAAAAATTTAATTCAAAATAAATAAGAGGTATTTATCTATCTATCAATCTTTCTATTCAAAAAATTAATTGTATTTTATATATCTTTTGAAATAATTTAATTACCATACTAATTTTTGCATTAAAATTACAGAAAAAAATAACAAAAAAAAAATTATCATCATATTTTTAATCTTTCAAGAAAAAAGCATCGAAACTACTTTCATAGCATTTATTTAGGCAAATAACAAATAAGCAAATAATTAAAATAAAAAAGTTATTTCATGAATAGGAATCTTAAGTGGACTAAGATATTTGGATAATTCTATGTGCTGTTTGTGTTGAGTTTTATAATGTTCATGTATTATGATATCTATCGAGTTTTTTAGCCAAATCTTTTAGAATGTAAACATTATTTACCTCAATAATAACTCTAAAATATTTGTTAATATCTTTAAATCTAACTTACCGTTTTTTGTTATTATTAGGGAGCAATCATACTTATTCAAATCTATATTTTATTGTTTTCAATATACTATTTATAATGTTGCTTTGGTGCTTAATCAAGACTATGATATCTGATCCAGGCAAAATTCCTACTTTTTGGGTACTATTTTAAATTTCTTTGATAAAAAATTACTTTATAAGAGAATTAGAGTTTCAATATAAATGAAAATGGCTGAATTAGAATTTTATTCTTACAATATTAAAAAGGGATTTTACTTTGATGATCCAGAACACAAAAAAAGAAGATATTGCTTAATTTGCCATATTTTTAAAGTGAATATTATTTATTTGCGATTTTAAATTTTTAATGAAATCAAAATTTAAAAATTAGCCTGAGAGATGTCATCATTGCAGTCTTTGCTAAAGATGTGTTCTAAATATGGATCATCATTGTCCTTGGTTAAATAATTGCATTGGATTTTAAAATAGAAAATTTTTTTTCCTACTTATTTTCTATGTCAATGTTATGGTTTGGTACATCTTAGGTGGATTTATACCATTCGTATGGAGAATATTATGCAATTTAAGCAATTTCTAAGTTGAAAATTTATGGGTCTTGATTCCCTTTGTCATATTTATACCTTTTTCAGTTGTTATTTTTAATTTCTTCCTTTTCCACTATCGCTTAATTGCTAAGAATATGACAACTTTAGAGAATTTAGATAGAGAAAGAAACAAAGAACCTTTAGATACACCTTCTAAAGTAAAACTTAAACAAAATATAATTAAAAAGCATTAATTATTTTTTTAAAATAGTATGATTTGGGTTTCTAGTATAATTGGGAATAAGTTTTTGGTAAAAATTAATATTTATGGCCTTTTCCTCTGTTTGGAGAATCAGGAAAGCCAGCAGGAGATGGAGTTACTTATAGACATCGCAACGAAGTGCAAGAGTAAATTTATAATATAAAATTCATGTTGATTAATCAAAAATAGGAATTATAATGTATCAAATAGGTAAAATGTAGAGATGAAAGAAAAATCTGATGTAAGTAAAAAAACAAACGATTAGTTCGATGATGATAATGACCATGATTTACAAATGCAGAAAAACTTCATTCCTCCTTAATATAAATAAAATTAGCGTCTTTCTACAAACCATCAACTCGTAACATAGGGAGATGAGCAAAAAGGATATAATGGTAATAAAAATATTTAAAAATACATTATTTAAATAATTTTTAACAATAATTATAAAAGTATAATTTAATAACTCTTAAGGAATCAGCAATTTAAAGTTTAACTAAACAAATTAAAGTGTAATGAATTCAACTTTAGGTAGAAATAACTTAATAAATGTAAACTAGTCATATAATCAAACTTAAAATAGTATTCAATTTAATAAGGTTAATTTAGATAACTCTTATAACCAATAACTCAATTAGAATAGCAATTAAAATACAAGCAGGAATTTTAACAATCCAGTTACTTAAAATTTTAATGGGGTTGTATAGTTTAATAATCCTAATTTAATTTAAAACTAATAATAAAAAGCGAGT
Source organism: Tetrahymena elliotti 4EA (assembly GCA_000231825.2). NCBI lineage: Eukaryota > Ciliophora > Oligohymenophorea > Hymenostomatida > Tetrahymenidae > Tetrahymena > Tetrahymena elliotti. Next base: position 63,772 of record AFXF02001841.1, read on the forward strand.
TTTGTTGCTTAAGCTTGATTTTGTTTGATAAAGCTTTTATGTAAAATATTAACTTTAGTTTATGAGTAGAATTAAGTAATTCCATTATCTAGATTAACAAGTCTTAGAATAATTTCCCTCTTTCTGTATATCTAAGAATAAACAACCAAATTAAAAGAATATATCACTCTTATATTCATCATGTAATATATATTTTCAAAAATGATGAACAAAAATTAAAATTTTACCATCTATCTATAAATTATTTTAAATGTATGTACTAATTTATTTATTGTTACATTTAGTATTAAGATATCTATCTTTTTATTTTATAGATTATTTATGATTACTTATCTTTTCATTAATTAATTTAAATCATAAAAAAAATAAATTATTTTTAAAGAATGAAATATTTACACTTTTAACAAAAAAAAAAATTTAATTTTCTTTTTCAAACATCAAATATTAAAAAAAAATTATTTTAAATTATGAAACCATCTAAAAACAAAAAAGAAATTTCAATTTTCTTTTTAAAAACAACGAGTATTAAAAATAATTATTTCCTTTACAAATTAACTAATTGAATCTTACTTTAATAACCATTATAAAAGTAAAAAAATTCTATTTTTATCATATTGAAGAAATACTTACTGAACTTAAAAGAAGTAATAGTTACTAATAACCTAAATATCTGAATTTTATAGCATTAATTACTTATATTTTTTTGTTAGAAGTGGTATTTATCTTATAAAAAGGAGAAATTTCTAACAGCTAAGGTTTTGTTAAACAAATATTTAAAAAAATTTTTAGAGTTTATCTTGCTTTTTATTTACATTTATTTGCTCAAAGAAATATTAAATAAGAGAAGAGATTCAAAACATTCTAAAATTGAAAATAGGAGAATGGTTGAAACTTAAAAAGATAAACAAAAATAGATTTTGACTCTTATTGGGATTTTTATTAGCGTAGGGACATCATTATACTTTTTTATAGCTGAAACTAACTAAAATAAATTTATTATTGAGATTATAAATTTGATTATTTATATTGTAATTTATTGTAGAAAATCTAAAATAACTGAGTGTTTCTGGTATTATGTCTTATATACGCTAAATTAATCAACTGCTTACTATTACAAAGATGGTTATTGTCTCTTCTCTAATGTAATGAGATAAATCTAAACATATTTTTATATTCATTACTAAGTTCAGAATAGCTTTTAACTATTTCCTCTAAAACTCAAAGCTACACTAGATGTAAAAAATTACCTCTAAATTTATTTTAATTCATTATTTTCTAATATTAATTATTTTTAATAGATTTTTGCTATTTAAAATATTTTATTTCTAATTTAAACTAAACAACTCATAATTTATTATCTTAAAAAATAGGCTTTTCATAATACTTTTTTTATGATAGGAGCAGTTTATTAAAGTAAAAGCTATCAAGATCTAATTATTTATGCATATACTACTGTATTAATTATTCTTTACTATAAACACAAATAAAATAAATTGAATGATAACTATGATGCTAAAGAAAAAATTGAAGAAGATAATAAATATATGAGCATTCTTAATGATTTTATCTACTAAATGTCAAGTTAATCAGGTATGTTAATCCTAAAAATGGAATATCAGAGGAATGAAGGTGAGTCAGAAATGAAATCTTAAGAAGTAAAAAAATTTGATTGCTTGGCAAAAAAATTGCTAAAAGCTGATGATGTAGCAAAAATGCTTGAAAGATTTTAAAATTCAGAGTTTGAATTAGTAGATGAGAGTAATAATAAAAATGAAGATTTAGTTGATATTAATTAAATTAAAAAACCACTTGATTTTTGGATACGAATGGCAGCTGCTGAGTTTATTTCATAAAAAGATGAATAGTATAAAATGGAGAAGTAGAATCTAAATTAATCAGGGCTAAATGGTTTAAATCCTGCTAGCAGTATTTTAAATGTGAATTAGAATCTTAAGGGTAAATTTGACTAATTACCTTAGCAAAAAGCAAGTATAAATAATTCAGACCTCAAAAAATTAAATGAATAGAAAGAAACTGTCAAAATAAATGTTTTTTAAAATTATCCTGGGTAATAACACAATATTGGTTCAGCATTGGGTTTAATTGGTAATAGTGTGAATTAAAACAGTACTCTTCCTTATAATAATAATAATAATAATAATATACAACCTAATGATAATGGTATAAATGAATTGAGCAATATTTAGAGCTTTTAAGGAATTAACATAAATAATAACTTTAACAGTAATATAGCAAATAACCAGATTACAAGTGATGATCTATTTTTAAATTTTAATTCTCCTAGATCAAATGGTAATTTGTTACAAATTAATACAGCTAAAAGTAAAACAAAAAATGAAGAATCCACTGTAAACCCTTCAATATAAAATTAGATAGAATAAAATTATAATATTCAATAGGCTTATTTGAGTTTTAAAAAAGGAAATGAATAAAAAGAAAATAATAATATATAAAATATTTTGAAAAATTTGAAAGAAGACCCTTTAAATGATGTTAAAATTGCTAAATCAACTCATAGCGAAATAAAAGGACATCATCATCATCATCATATAAAATAAAAAATGAAAAATGGTGATGGAGAACTAGATAAAAGTGAAATTGTTGATAAAAATGAAGTTATATTAAGTAAAAGTAACATAAAAATTCACTCTAAGTAAGATTTAACAGCATAGGATGATAAAGAAAATGAAGAAAATTTGATTTAATATAAGCCTAAAAAGAACTTTACTATAAAACAGTACAAAGGAGTATTATTTATCAGGAAAAAAGCAGAAGTATTTCGAAGAGTGACAATAGGATCTTTTATGGAAGGAGATGACATATTTGTCTTGTTAAGCATTTAAAAGGATTCTTAGAAATAAGAGAAAAAAATAAACTAACTTCGTGATTTATTAGATTAATATGAATCTCTTTATCTAAAGAGCCTAAAATGCTTAAAAAATCTAACTTATGATGCATATCTAGATATTCCTACTATCGAAAATGAAGAAAAACTTAAAAATAATTTCGAAACAATCATAAATAAAAATTTTAGCTTGAATTTATAATTGAAAATAATAATGAACAAAATTATAAACCTAAAAGATATTTTATTATTGTAAAAGCCTATAAAGAGGATGACATAAGTAGAAGTTATAGATATTGTTGATTTGATTAATGAGTTGAAGAATGATTTCAGATCACTATTAGAAGAAAAGAATGCAACAATCTAGGTTAAGAATCCTTAAAATATTACTACTATCATTAATTCTCCGAAAAGAGTAAAATAAGCTCTTTTTAATCTTCTTCATAATGCCATTAATAATATAGAAAATAATTTCTTTGTCTAAATTATAATAAATTACTATTAAGAAAACAATAAAATTATTTAATTTCATATTATCAACAAAATTAAAAATATGCCAATACTCACTTCAGATGATACAAAATTAGACATAAAAGAGATTTTGAAGGGAATTAAAAAAATTCCTAACAAAAAAAGCAAAACTTAAAAAGGAAGAGCTAAAAACAATTTGTAAATAGGGCTGAGGATTTCATATAAAATACTAACTTTAATAGGACCTAAACATAATTTAACTACAAAAACAGTTCACAACACTTTCCATACTCAATTTCATATTTATTCAGATGCTACTTAGGAAACAAGAAATGATAGATTAATTAAAAAAGATAAAGAATAAAAGATCAAAGAAGCAGAAGAAGTAATCAATAAATTTTAATTATATTTTTATTTTAAATTTAAATTCAAAAGAAAAAAATGAAAAATCTAAAAATAGATTTTTTAAAATTTTTTTATTTTTATTAATAACTTTAACAAAATTAAACATTAAATGTTTATTATGAACTCAAATAGTTTATTGAGTTATTTAATTAATCATTCAACCAAATTCAAAAAAAACATCTTTAAAGCTATTTATGCTACCCATCTAATAACTATTCAATTAAAACATTAATTGGTATTCCAAAAATTTAGATTTTTAAAAAAATTAGTAAAAAAATTATGGTACACATTTCAATTATAACTCCAAAATTAATTTAGCCCACGATAATTTACCGCTAATTAAATACCATAAATCGAGGTGATGGAAACATTAAATTCAAATTTTTATCTAAATTTATGTTCAAATATTAATAATTATCTGGTTTACAAATTAGATTTTGCAAAATCATAAAAATAAGATAATAATTCATTTTTTACTACTACCACCTATTCTATTTTAACTTTTATAATTAATTCATATCTATTTTTATTTGAACTTCAAATGAAAGATTTGTATTTTTGATACCATAATCGAAACAAATAACATTTATTTATGTTGAAACTTATTATGAAAAAGAAGGAGGATATTACTTCAGATTCATGGTGGCTAAAAATGGAAAATTATTTGTAAGATCAAAGAATTCTCTCATTACAAAAAGGGACTGATGAGAATAGAATAAATTAATTTATTAATAAATATGACTAAGACGAATGAAGGAATAATACAGTAAAACTCTGCAAATCTTTTTTATCAAATAATTGGAAATTAGATTACTTATCTATTTATATGCCAATGCTATTATCATAATTAAGATTAAAAAATATGAATTATTAGTAGATCAATCATAACAATTTAAAATTCCTTCTCTATGATTTTAATTAAATGCTATCAGTATTACTATTAAATATTACTCAAAAATAATCTCCATGTAAGTAGATAAATAATAACTAATAGTAAGCTTGGAATTAAGTTTCATTAAATCTACAAATAATGATGCAATTCTTATTTGAATACATCATAAATTTACAATTGAATGCTTTTATAGATAGTGTAAGCTTAGTTTAAAGCTAATCACTTCTATTAGCAAAGAAAAATTGTCATAAAATTATATTGATTTTTGTACACACATTGCTTTTTTTTTTGTTAGATATTTAAATTTCTTATCTCTTTATTAAAAATTAAATAAAGAGAACTGCCAAAGCTGCGATGTAATGATAAGCAACTTGAAATAAATTTTAAATATAAAAATGTATCCATCACATAACCAATAATAAATGAAATGGGTATATATCTCAGTTTGTATTTTATACTTTTTATGTTCAGTAATTCGAACTTTGTTGATCATCAACATTTTTTATTTCTGTAAACAACAAACATTTAATTATTTTACAAAAAATTTTGGCTATTAAATGGATGGTACCTTAAAAAAATGAAAATTAAATTACCTTTGTTAATTTTCAATAAGGTTAAATTGAAATTAACGTTGGAAATACTAATTAAAAAAGAAGAGAATAACTCTACAAATTCTTTTAAAAATATATTATAGAGTTATTTATTTATCAATTTGCATTATAATTCTATTAAATGAATAAATGAATGGAAATGTGAATGATTTTAATTCATGATAAGTAAATGAATTATTAAAAAATTGAACAAATATTTCAGGTTAACAAAAAACAATTCAAATAAGAAAAGAATTGTGAATAACAAAAAAGCTAATCAAAAAATTAGTAATATGATTAAAAAAACCATAGATATAAATTCCTTGACTTTGATTATGATTCATACAAATTATTTCAGAATCAATTAGCAAAATAATAACTTTTTGGATAGAATCTTTAAAAATAATATTTAATAGCTTGACCATAAATAAATATAAACCAGAATATTTATTAAAATCACTGTTAATTGTAAAATCAAAGAAAGAATTAAACTACTCTCAAAATAGCAAAGAGAGTTTATTAATAATCAAAGGATTTATAATCTTGAGCTTCAAGTTTGGTACAAGTTACCATCAAAATACAAGCTATTTATTTCTTAATGAATATGTAGAAAATTATGGGGTCAGACTGCGAGCCTAATTCTCTTAATGTTTCAGAGGTCTTACAATATAATGCCCATAGTATTGACGAAGTAGATGAAATTTCATATGAAAATTAAAATGAAAATTTGAAAACAGAAGATGACGAGAATAACCAAAATGAATAAAGGAGTGAAGATATATTTGCTGAGAGAAAGTTTTTTAAGGAAAATAATGCTGATTCAGATAACCCTGCATACTAGAATGGCTAATTAAATTCTATTCGCTTGAGTAGTATCTCTTTTGATTATCTTAATCCTTCTTCTTTTGACAATTCTTCAAGCGATATTTCCAGATCACCTTCTCCACTTAAATTAAGCAGAATGGGTGGATTCTCACCTGAAACTAAACGCAAGTCTTCTAAAAGCTTTTTAAAAATATCAATTCCAATAAGGAAATAAAGTCTTTCTAATTCAGGAAGGAAAACTTATTATGATAAATACATAACACTTGAAAAAATAGGATAAGTAAATATATTAATTAAATAATGATTTAATTGAGATAAATTTTTTTTAAATTGTTGGCCCCCTTTTTTATAAATATACCAAATACTTAATGCCAGTAAAACTATTTTATACTAAAAAATTACTATTTCTGAAAATTTTTTAAATCAGAACAAGTGAGTTTTCAGCAGTAATTACTATCAAAATGCATTAATAATTGCAAAAAATTTAAGTACATTAAGTTTCTATAAAAGCTAGCCTATAACTTAACTAATTAATATCTTTATGCGTTACTTTAATTACTATAATTATTCTTATTATCATTTTCATTTATCTGAATATTTAAATTTTTATTTCAAAAGGGATCTTTGGGATTAGTCAACAGATGCAAATGTGTCAGTACTTAAAAAGAGTATGCTGTAAAAACAATTGGTTTCAAAGATGGAGAGCATCTTTTAAATATCTCAAGGGAGTTCTTTTTGCTTTAAAGTCTAAAGCACCCAAATGTTGTGAAAACCTATGATCTTTTTATTGAAAATAAAAAATGCTATATTATATTAGACTATGTAGTTGGGTTTTCACTTTAAGATTACTTAGAAAAGAATCAAAAAATGAGTGGTAACCAATTATTACAATTTTTATAAAACTACTATAGTATCTCTAATAGATTGTCAAAAGAATTGTATATATCTATTTCATCTAAATTTATTAAATCTATTAGAGACGATTCAAAGATTCTTACATGCGTTAGAGGATATCTGACATATTAATTACTAAGATTTTGTTAATTTTATTTGTATTAAAGATCCTCTTTGGATTTCTATTATGAGTGAATAGAGTTATTATTTTCCACAAACTCTATATTCCTTAAAATATGCAAATTCATAAGAGATTTCATTCATTTAAATGAATGACTCGCCAGTTAATAGAATTTTTTTATTTTAATGTAAATTAAAGTTCAATTTGCAGCATCATTAGTGCTTCCAAATCAATTATCTATTAATCAAAATATTTTCTTCTCAAATAATAGTGAAATAAATACTCATCCAAAAACTCATTTTTCTTGTATTTTTTAATTAAGAAAATATCATTTTTACTTTTATAAATTAGAGGAGTACACTAAATTTGTAATTATAGAATCTTTAAAAGCAGTATAATATCTTCACTAAAAAGGAGTATGTCACCGCGATATTACTTCCAATAATATTTTGATAGATGAAAAAAAGAATTCCATAAAACTGATAGATTTTTCTAACTCTAAAACTTGTGATTATAGAAGAATGATGACTAAAACGGGCACAATTGGCTTTATGGCCCCTGAAATATTCAAGGACCAAGAATATGATAAATAAGTAGATATGTGGTCATTAGGAGTTGTTATGTTTTAATTATTAACTGGCTAGCTACCATTCTACTCTGCAAAGTAATTTTATTTTTTAGTTGGATAAAAGATAATAATAACTTTATTTCTATCAGAATTTGAAAGCTCTTAACCTTCATATTTTAGGTGATTAATAGAATTCACCATAAATGCAAATAAATTTGATAGAGATTTAAATAATTTAAATTTTGTAAGTAAATATTGTAATTAATTTAACAACTTTTTTATTAATTTAGTGAAAAATTTTTGATTTAAGACATTCAAAATAAAAATTTGGATATCTCTACATAAAATGAACTTTTGTCTCATTTAAGTTCAAGTGGGATAGATTTCCTTTCTTTAATACTCTAAAAGAATCCTAGGAAAAGACTTACACCTTCTTAAGCATTATGTCATCCATGGCTTGTAATTAAAATAATTAATTTGATAATACATACTCATTTATTTTTTAAATACATATAAAATTAAAATATTAATTTAAACAGAAATAAGTAAATCTGATGTGCTAATTTTAGAAATTTAGCAAAAAAAGGTTAGGCTTTTCATCTAAAAGCCCAAAGAAATCTGGAAAATTTACTCTAAATTAAACAATTAACTAATAATTGACCTCTGACTTTTCTCTTAATTCTGAAAAATAAAAATAAGAAATACATTCTACCTACCACAACCTTTTAGAAGAAACTTAAACAAATTAATAAGATATCCATAATTAAACCCTATCTTAAAGCAATTTGGATTGCATGGGTAATGAAAATCTAGAACCTCCTAGCTTTGAAGACTAAACTAAGATTAATTAAAATTCTAATTGTGAAGAAAATTCATCTAAATCTATTTAAAATGCAACCAAAAATTCTCCTAACTTTACTCATACTCCTATAAATAATTCAATTGAAAAAAATACCATCCTAACGCCATGTAACAGATTTACAAATTCAAGTTAACCTTAACCACAATCTCCTCCTAATTGTTGTTGTTCAGCCCAAAAATTCTCAAATAATAATGACACAAATTTTAACAGTAAAGCAATAATTGACTAAAATTTGGATATAAGAAAGCGTTCAAGAAGTAGCATTTATTACTCTTAAATCCAAAGTTGAATTTAGATTTATACAAGAATAAAGAAAGAAAAAATCTTCCTAAAAATCAAATAAAATTTAAATAATAGTTTTTAAAAAGTAAAGATACAAAATATCTAATAATTATTTATTATTTCAACTCAATTTAATTACTCATATCCCATAATAATAAGTAAAACTCATAAAGAGTTTAACAATTAATTTTAATCATGCTTAGCCTCAACTAAATATGCTTTCCTTGACTTAAAAATGCCAATTTAGAATAGACTTACATCAAAATAATAAACTATATAAAACTATTAACGAATTTATTTATGACTATATTGGATAAAAAATCTCCATCTTATTCTTCCTTACTAAATAGATATTATCTTATTTCAAAATAAATAAAAATATGCTGCTCATTCTGTGTGTATCTAGACAAAACTCAGTTTTGAGAAATTAAAAGCATATTAACATTTTTCTTTAGCGTTCCCTATAAAGAATATTAAAATATTCACTCATAAATTCTTACTTTAATTTAAATTATCTCCTTATTTTAATTATTAAATATATACTAAAGATTAAATATTCATGGTATCTTTAATCCTCTCCACTAAAAACTAAATCAATTGTATTAATAATAGTTCTGTTTTGTAAATATCTTTTAAGTATCTTTATTTGTAAAATTTATTTCATTTGTATATTTCATTAAAATAATCAATCATTTTTGCTAAATTTACAATTTAGTATATGAAAATTGCATTTCTTTTTTAAAAAAACTCTTCTTAGTAAAAGATTTTTTAAAAATATTTGATCAATTAAACTAAAATAATATTCTTTATGATTTTAAAATTTTTTTAAAGCTTGTTCCAAAATAATAAATTTCTAATTTTGATTGAAAATAATTTTCATATCAATTAAAAAAGCTTAAAAATATTTATCTTATTTCGAATTATTTTTTCAACTAAATATTTGAAAAAAGTTAAATACTTAATTCGATTTTACTTTCTTTCTCAAAAAATGATACCATAAATTAAAAGATATTCAAAAAATATTAAATTGAGGTAATTGAAAATAATTAAAAAGTTATTATAATGTAAAGATAATTTTTTAGGATATCTTAATTGGTTAATAAATATTTGAATGTCCATGCATATTTATTTATTTTTATTAAAACTGAAGGATTTTATCTATAGCTATGACGGTAGAAGAATAAGAAAATTTATTTTGAATTATTTTACATTTTATAAAAATTAGATTATCTTTTAAATGAATGAATTTTATCGTTTAAATTTTCAAATAATAATAAAGAAAACAAAGTGGGAAATAGATCATAAAAATTATATTTGTTTGAATTCAAATTCAAATTTGAATGACTATTGATTAAGAGACTTTTAGATAATAGTAAATTTGTGATAAAAATTAGCTAGTTTTTTAACATTATAAAAAATAACCTCTTACATAAAAACATCTTTAGCGATTAAGAAATATACTAAAATACTTAAGTTTTTCCAGCAAATAATTAATTTGCAAAAAACTACTTAGTAAATTTAGTTTGGTTAATTTGAAACTACTATTTCTTTTTTTAAAAACAGTCAGTCCCATTAATTTTGCTTTTTTTTTATAAATAAATAAATTATATTTATCTTTGTTTAATTCAAAAGCAAAAGAAAACCAAAAGAAATTTTTAATTCAAATAAAAATATACTTCCTTTAATTTCTTTTGGATATAAATATATACAAACAAACCTTAAATGTCTCATATTAGATCAAATTAAAATCAGTATCTAAAGAGATAATTTCTGTATAAATAAAATTAATATCTTTTTTATTTTTGGCGGTATTTTTAAAGTTAGTCATTTTCAAGAGTTAATGATTTCATTTATTTTTAAAAAGTTGAATGTCCTCTTTTTGAATATTTTTTGAAAAAGAACGGAGGAAATCTAAGAGAAAGTGAATGTGGTATTTATATTCTGCCAAGCAAAAGAAAAATATTATTGTTACTTAATAAAAGGTAAGAATAAAATAAGTGGGGAATATTGCATTTGAATTTAAAAATAAATTTGGTGCGAAAAGCAAACCTTAGATTTCAAAATTTAATTAATAAAATTTAATAAATTCTTGCTCAGCGAATGCATACTTTGCAAAGAGAAGAATTAAATGAATCAATCATGTTATTATCTTTGATATTTAATGAATCATTGTGATCAAAAAAACAAAAATAAATAAATAAATAAAAAACTTATAGCTTATAAATCTCAACAAAAAATAAATTAATCAAAAAATTATTAAATAAATAGAAACTTAAAGAGAGCAAATTCTATTTACCAAGCCCTAAATAAAGCTGAACTCTACATATCGTTGCTTGCTTGGGTGCAATTAAATTGCTAACTTTTTAAAAAAATAAAATATTGAACAGGAATTTTTACATTTAGCTTGATGAAGAATAATTATTTTGAAAATAGCTCCCAAAAATAATAGTAGTAGCAATTCATTTCTACTCCCTGTAAGAATGACAAATATGATTTTTCTGATGATCAAATTCTTAATTCTAACAGAAAAGTTGAGGATGCATTCCATTCTTATTGTCAAAATAACCTCTCTCCCATAAATAACTTTCCATTTATGAGTAAAAGTCATTACATGACATCTCCTATACAACATAATAACAAGAGGTAAAAGATTAATTTAATCAAATGCTCTTGCTATAAATAAATATATACAATTTGAAATATATATCAATATACGCAATCAAAATTTATTCTCTTATTTATTATATTATGAGATTTGTTGCTCTTAAATAGATTTACATGAATTTATTTTTTTTATTTTGCTTAATTTAGCTATAAGAATATGAAGAATGTTTTTAGCCCTGCAGTTGCCCATAATGCCTAATATGGAAAATACGCTCCTATAGGATATAACCCAGTTCATATGGTTCCCCCTCCACACCATTATCATGAATATAATCCTTTGTAAAAAGATGAATTTGAGTCTGATTATCATCCAAATGTACCTCATAGCCATAAGTCAGCTATTACTCCTGCAATTAAATAGCAATAGCCTGTAATATTGCTTAATGGAAAACCTTCAAACTACCCTTCAAGCAAACTTTCTCACTTTGCAAACTAGAATTTAAGTGAAAATCTTAATAACTACTATGTCTATCAGTCACCTGTATTCAAAATGACTTTTAGCAATAAGTAATAATTTATTTTAAAAAATAGAAAAACAGTTTTTATCTTTAGTTTTAATCAATTCATCTATCTTCTATCTAATCTATAAAAAATCAGTCAATTAAAATCATTACAGAGCGAACTAAAAAGGATAATTTAACACTCTAAATTTTTCTTGTTTTTAATTGATTTTTGAGATTCGTTTAATTGATTAAATTAAGAATTTGGCGGGATTCTTTTTATTATCACAAAAGATTAAAATACTTACTTGCTCAAATCTTTTTCTTTTTATCCATAGAAAATTTGTATATTTATCTTTTTTTATTAAATTAAGAAACCAGTTTGAAAAATTTATTGATTCGGATTTTAACAAAGTTTACGTTGATGATTTCTAGTTATAGAGCTGTGGATCTAAATAAATCCTTCCCAAACCTTAAGACTCTGAAAATGAAAACCGTTAAATTTCTTACAAAAGAGTAATCCAATTCCATGATGAAAATGATGAAGAAGGTTAAGATGAAAAATAAAATTCAGAAGAAAAGAACAAAAATAAAAGCGAATCTTCTTCCATAATAAATGCAAAAAATCCTGTAAAAAAAGGTGATAGCCAAAATTCACATAAGTCATACAATCTGTTTGAAGAAAATAACAATATTATTTAAAATGCCTTATTCGATTCTCAAAATACTTAAATGACATTCAACCCCTACAAAAATAGTCAAAGTAGTTAAATCAGCGATAATGCTACCACTGTTAAGAAAAACATTGATTTGCAAATATAATCTTAAGATTTTATTCAAACTGCATAAAAACCTTAACAGTAACAAAAGCGTAAACTTTTTGAATCTCCTCAAAGAAATGATGATAGAGATTTGCATACTCCTTCTACTAAAAAGAAGTCTTCTTAACTTCTTACTGGAAACTAAATAACTTAACTAAGTAAAAAGAAAGAGGATAAAATTGAACAAAAGAAATAATTAAAGAAAGATAAACTCCTTCAACTTGAAAATGAGTAGATTTAGCTTTCTTCTAAAAAGGCTGAAAGTGGAAATATTGAATAAGAAGAAGAAGAGGAGAATTTAAAAAATCCACCTGTTGAAAAGTCTACTGCTGAAAAGGAAGATGATCATGATCATCATTATGACGAAGAAGAAGAAGATCATATTGAAAAGTAATCTAATTCATCTGAAAATTCTCTTGTTGCTCCATACACTGCTTAAAACTCATCAATCAAACCTTTAAATCATGGAGAAGATAGAAAAATTTGTTGCAACTGTAAAAGAACTAAATGCCTAAAATTATACTGTGAATGCTTTGCTGCTTCAAGAGTATGTGAAGGTTGCACTTGCTAAGGCTGTTATAACAAACCTGAATTTGAAGCTATGAGAAAAGAAGCTAGATAAGCTATTCTTGAAAGAAATAATAGTGCTTTTGATCCCAAAATCGATAGTGTAAATAAATATTTCAACAAACTCCATTCAACTAATATTTTATTTAATTTTAATTAGTAAAGTAAACTTAAATAATTATGCAACGAAGAAGGAATTGATAGCGAATAGAAGGTACACAGTAAAGGATGTAACTGCAAAAAGAGTAATTGCTTGAAGAAGTACTGCGAGTGTTACTAGTTGGGAGTAAAGTGTACTAAGCTTTGTAAATGTGATAACTGTAAAAATAATATTAATCATCCTCATTCTCATGATGAACCTGATTCTAGATTAAATGCTACACCATCTGCTTCTAATATCATGGCAAGCTCAGGAAAAGTTCCTGCAAACAGCCGCTCCTAGTCAAACTAGTTAAATTTGGCATAAAACGAATATTCTTAATATAATCAATATAATTACTACTACGGTTAAGAAAATTATTAACCTTACTATTATTAGATACCATACGGTGGAGGCTACTACTGTTATAACGACTACTACATGTATAATCAAGAAGAGCTTGGAGAAAATTCTGCAGGTGCACATATGATCCCTCATTATGAACACCCTTATTAGTATGGTTATGAACATTATAATGTTCCATAAGGTATGCCTCAGTAAAATAGCAAAAGTGGCAAGAAATATCCTCATCAATACCCATAATCTACTTATTAATACGAATAACTATCCAATAGAAAGAGAGCATTAAAGTAAGGAAACATTTATGAGGAATAATAATAATAGTACTATGATACTTATGGATACCCTTACATGCCATATCCTGAAAAGAAAAGAAAGCAAGCTTCTGCAGATGATAAGTAATTTGAAGGTTAAGCTGGGAATAAAGAATATAATGAAGAAATGAATTCAAATAAAGAAAACTGTGACATCTAAGCATCTAAGCTCTACATATCTCCAAGATTTAAAGAGAACTCATAAAATGATTTTTAAGAAGAACAATTACATTAAATTAAAAAGGAGGAAAACTAATCTAATAAAAAAGAGTAAAAAAATTGGAAAACTAAGCTTGAAAACGATAGCCATCAAAAGCAAAAAATTAAAAAAGAAGAATTTGCTGAGTAGCTTAAGACAATTAATGAAGATATTGAAGAAGAAAATAATTAAAATGCAGAATAAATAGAGGAAAATCAAGAAGAAGAATCTATTGAAGAAGAACAATAAATTGAAGCTTAATAGTAAAGTGATATTGAAGAAGATATTGAAAGTGAACAAATATAAAATAATCCCAAGCCTAAAAGATAACCATCTAAAAGAGAAGATAAAAAGAGCAAAAAGAGTAAGAAGGAAAATATCTCTTAAAATGTTGAAATAACCAAATCTCCCCATAATACTAGAAAAAATCAAAATTAAAAGAACTAGGAAGAGAAACCTAAGCAATAAACTAATCAGAAATAATCTTCTAAAAAAGCAGCAGCACCAGCAGCCACTCCAAGTGCAACTAAGAAAAAAGAAAAAAAAAGTATTTAATAAGAAGAAGTTGAAGAAAAGCAAATTTCTACAAATTCAAAGAAATCTAACTCAAAGAAATAAAAAAATGTCTGTTGAAAAAGTAAAGAATTCACAGGCAGACTGATTTGGTAAACTTTACTAGATTAGATCAACCAAAACAATTTTCCTTTTCCTTGATTAATTTTTACAACTATCTAAGTAAAAAAATCATAATTTTATGGCTCAGACACTTTATTATAATACCATACCTAACGACCTACTTTTTGATAATAACAAAGAAATTCTAATATTTCTTTCTAATTTTTAAATAAAAGAAATTAATCTTATTATCTATTCATAGACAGATCGATCCATAAATTTTACCTATATAAAACAAATGTATATATTAAATTAAATACTTAATTATTATATAAATTAATTAAATTGTATTATAAATTATCTACATATCTACCTACCTATCTACCTTTTAAAATTTTAGATATTACTTATAATTTATTTTAATACCTCTTTTATCTTTTAAAGTTTACTCTTGCAAGTTGATTTTTTGTTTTAGTTTTTAAAAAATCTAAATATATTTATTTATTCCAAAATAGAAGCTAAAGATATCAGTACAAAATAATAACTTCTAATAAAAGTAGATCATAAATAACATATAAGATTGTTAAAACTAATTTGAGTAATTCAATTAAAAATTTTTGAAAAAAATTGAATAAAATAATGATTAAATTATTTAAAAAATAAAAATTTTTTAGAAAATTTTAAAAAACTCTTAAAATTAGTATTCAATTAATCTCACCTTTAGAATATATTATTTCATAAAAGAAATTTAGAGGGTTGAATAATCATCTTTTCCATTTAAAGATTTAATATCTAAATAAAGAATAAATAGCAAAAAAGTTTTTTTACATCCAAATTCGAATATATCAAATAGCCCCAGTCTTTAAATAATTCATTCAAATTTTAAGAGGTAAGAATATTGAATTAGGTTTTATGGAAAATTGTTAACTTGAGTAAAACATTTATTTTTTCCTCAATTGATGTATGGACTACTTTTGCCAAATATATAAATTATAGATATCTTGTTTTTCAGTAATATTAATGATTAATGAAGTTAATTTTTTGATTCATCATTTTCAAAAATAAATACTTTTCTTGAAATATTTTAAGAAAAAAATATGACAAATTAATTTTACATTAAAATTGCTTTCTTTAATTTTTTTTGTAGCAAATCAAAGTAATTTAAAAAGTTGTTAAATAATAAAGTAATTATGTAATTTAAATAATATATTTTTTAGAGTAGAAATTAAATTATTTAAAGTGTTAAACTTAGAAAGATAAATATTTAAAAATATTAGGTATTAATTTTATTAATTATTTTAAATTATTTTTTTTTATTTTTGATAAATGCTTGCATATATCTCTCTATAACTTATTTCATTTACCATTTTATCAAAATTAATTGAAAAAATTTTTGAGCAAGTGATTTCAGCAAAATAATTTTAAATATGTTCAGAAATAACTATGAATAATAAAATATTTTGAAAAAAAGTGCAGTAAATAGTTGATGGATAAAACAAATTTTGCAAATAGATAGATGCAAATATATACAGTAAAAAGATAGAAAAACTGTATTAAACGAAAATAAGATTGAGTGGCAAATTTGAATTTGAAAGAGAGGGAAATTATAAATTCTTTACTAATTTTAAATTTCTTCTCCTTTTTTAAATTAAGAAGAAATATTTAATAATAGCGAACATTAAAGATTTATTAACAAAATTCAATGATTGATATTTTATATGAGATTAGTATGTACATAAATTGCGCATAATAAATAATTTGTATTATGTTTCTTAATTAAATTGCTTGTTTGATTGCTTGCTTTTCTCTTTCTATTGATATCAATAAGAAAACATAATAAAAACAAATATAAAAATTAATTAAAGAAAACACTCTGTTTTTTAAAAAAGAAACAAAAAATATTAAAAAAAGTTGCTAGGTCAATCACCAAAACATATTAAAACTAGTGATAAGGAAGAGTTAAACCTCCTAGATCTCTAATACAAATGAAAGACTCAGCAAAATCTAATTTATAAACTCCGAAAAAGGAAGGTAAAACTAAAATTATTCTCTTTTTTCTTTCATAAATTTCCTTGTTTTGGATTCATGATGTTTATTTTGGTGGTAAAATAGATGATTATCAAGTAGTATTAAGCATCTTTGTTTGCTTAATTAAGCAAAAATTTTATTTTTATATAAAAAAGGGTTTACAAGATATGATAAGACACCTTCCGCAAATAAAATGGTGACTCCTATTAGTGAGAAAAAAATAAATACAGTAATAAATGACAACTAAGCTATTTTTAAATCTCCTATGTAAGAATTTTTGAACATTTTTTTATTTTTCTACCCAGCTTCACTCTAATATTAATGCATTAGAAATTCCTTTTTTAAGCATGAAATATTATTTTTGCTTAAACATAAATTGGAAATATTTTTTAAATTAAAAATATAAGGATTGGCGGTTCTCATTTAATTACTGGATAAAACTTAAATTGTTCTCCCACATACCAGGGATATGTAGACACTCCATTTCAACCTCTAACTTTCCCATGCGAGTAATAGGAGCTTATCTATTTTTCTTTTAGTATTTTAGTTATTATCAATAAAAGATACAGGATTAAATGAATTTAGTTTCTTATCTATTATTATCCAATAAGACAATCCTAAGTAGAGACTATCAATATTTATATTTAATTAAATATAATTAAAATTATGAAATATCTATCATGCATACATACAAACACTTATGATCTACAATAATTTCACATAAGTTTATCTCGCTTTAATTAGCGAATACCCATACATAATTAAATATTTGAAATTTAAAAATAAATCTTCTATTAATATCTGAGCTAAACCAAACTTTTTAGCATATTTATTTTTAATTTAATAGATATCCTAACATAGATGCTCACTTCAATAGCCCATTTAAAAGAGACTTTAAAGGCATGGTCCATCCAATTATTCATACTTAAACTGCATATCCCTTCAAATTTTAATAATATATCAGCAACTCTTCTAGCCCATTATAAGATAAAGCTAATAATAATCAACCTGAGTTTTTATAAAATAACTTTTTCTAATAACATGAAGAAGTAGAACAATCTATCAATTAAAATGGCGAAGAATAAAAAAACTTTGAAAAATCAAATATTGAAACTGATTTAATTTTTAGTGAATAAAATGGGATTAGCTTATTAGCTTGTGAAACCTTATGTAAGGATGCTAGAGATTAAGATTCCAATGCTTCAGGATCAGTCATAATGAAGAAACCTAAATTTATTGTAGAATTCAAAAATTAGTAAGATTTTTTTTCTTTCTTCAAGTTAGTTTGTTTGTCTTAGATTAATTTTAAGAATTTATTGGAAGATATATTTATTTATGCTTAATAAATTTTATATTAAAAAATAGAAGTGAGCTCTAAGATTTTAAGGACAGTGATGAATTCAAATAATTAATTAGCAAATTAAACTTTTCTGATAATTATTTTGAATTTGAAATTCCCTCAAACGAATCTAATTTAAATGGAAAATCTTTATTTAGTGGAGGTTCTCGCTTCTCCAAAAAGAATTTTTCTTCTCAAAGAACACCACCATTTAAAAATTAAATGGGTAGCAAATATATTTCACCTAACCCTTATTCTAGACATTAATTTATGATGCAAAAAAATCCTCCTTATTAGTACCCTATGAACTCTTACTATTACAATTAAGAATTGCCCGCATCAGCTAATTCTCCTAATATGAAAAACAATATCTTGAATAGAAATTTTCCAAATGATGCTAGAGTAATTCCTAGATTATATGGTCCATTCGGAAATAATAAACCAGCTCCCATAATTTATTAAAATAAGTAGTTAGGAAAGCTATTGTTTGATAATAATCATGAAAAAGAAATGAGTGATAATGAAAACTCGAACTCAGAAGATATAATTAAAAATATAAATTTAATGTAAAAAAAATAAGAAAGTAATAGTGATGATTAATCACCCTAATAAGATTCTAAATACAACTCAGTCTAAAAATAAACTAGAAAAATATTAAAGGAAAATGATGATAAAAATGACATATTTGAAGATGCTAATACCATTAATTTTCCTCTTAATGAAGATTAAAAGTAAAGTCTGAAAGATAAACATAAAAAAATCCACAATAAACCCAATACCACATTCCTTTAGTAGCAAATATAAAATATTAAAAAGAATAACTCTGAAAGAAAAGAATCAAAATAAAATATTTCTTCAGAAATAAAAGAAGATATTGAAGAAGTTTAATTAAAAAATCCCATCATAGCTTCATCTGCAAAAAGAGTACATGAAAATAATGAATGTCTCACTGATCAAATTAATGAAAAGCTTGAAAATAGTAATGGTTATGCTTTAACGACTGCTAAAAAAGCTAGATCAATCTGTAAAAATGAAAGCTTAAATTAAGATAGCATAAATAAAAAAAGACGTCACTTTGATACTCCTAATATCAAAAAGAATGAGTTTTCTACTCCTTCAACAAAAAAGAAATATGATCTACAATAATTATAAAAATCAAACTAAGATTAAGGTTTAAATAAAAAATCATCAACAAAAAATACTTTAGATTCTAAAACTCAAAGTTCCAAAAATAGTAGATCTCTCTAGTTATCATAAAAATAAAATAATACTGTTTCTGATTTTTCTAGTGAAATTACTAACAATTTAAAGAAATAGACCTTATTTAATCATGAAGAAGAAGCACATCATAGTCATAGTCACAGTCACAGTGATATGATGTGCGACCATGATCATGAGCATTAAGAAAAAAGTGAAATTTAAGATAGAGATATGATGGCTGAAGAAGAAGATTTATTAGAAGGCGAAGAAGAAGAAGATTAAAATTTATAAGATGTTGATGAAAATGATAAAAAAGAATGCTGTGGATGTAAAAAAACTAAGTGTTTAAAACTTTATTGTGAATGTTTCTAGGCAAAGAGATATTGCGTAGGTACTAATTGCTAAGGCTGCCTTAATAAACCACAATTTGAAGAGTAACGTAAACAAGCGATGGAGCTTATACAATAAAGAAATAGTAGTGCATTTGAACCAAAAGCAGAAAAGGTAAATTAATAAAATAATCAAATAAAATTTAGTTTTTTGTAATAAGATTTTAGCTTTCTTCTGCTGCTACAAAATATTTTAGATTTTATTTCATTTTAAGTAATATTTTTATTAATTGTTAATTTTAAAATAATAGAGTGAATAATTCTACAAGAATGATAGTGGTTCTAAGGCTACTCACACCAAAGGATGCAACTGTAAAAAAAGTGATTGCAGAAAGAAATACTGTGAGTGTTTCTAAATGGGTGCTAAATGTACTCATCTTTGTAAATGCTACAATTGCAAAAATAGACATGATTCAAACTCTCATTTCTATAGTGGAAGCAAACAAGGTATGCCTATACATTCTCTATATATGGATGGTGTTCCTTCTCATATTCCCCCTCACCCTCACTTAATAGGAGTTCCTCACTAATACCCTTTCAGAGGATCTAATTAAGGTCCAATAATATTTTAATACCCTTCTATGTATCATCCTCATTAGGTTTAAAATTATGGAATATATGATAACTGGAACCATTATTATAATCACCAAGAATATAATTAGTAGCGTCAGGGAGAATCTTCAAATAATAACAACAATAGTAATAACCAAAGCTAGTAAGGATAATAAAGTGCTGAATTTGACAACACACCTAGATTTAACAGTGTTAAAAGATAGTAACCAATTTATTAAAAATCGAGTATCCCTGTAAAAGATTTTCAAAATTCTATGATAGAATGATAGATTAAAAACAAATAAAAATTATAAACAAAATAGTTTGGTAACTTTATGAATTTAAAAAAGCTATGAATTCTCATTTTATGGTGATTCTTTCATGTCTATTTAATATATAAGTTCTATGAATGAATGTGTTAGATTGAATACATAAAATTAGATAATAATAATAATAATAATAAAAAATAGAATTCGAGCTTAGTTCAATTAATTCAAAATATATTAAAAATTATATAAAATGTGTAAAACTTCGTAATATTTATTGATTTAATATTTTTCTGCTATTATTGAAAATAGCTATATAAATTTATATTATTTCCTTCTAAAAATATTTATTTTAAAAACAGTTATGGGATTATCTAACAATATACTAATTCAATTAAATTATAAATATTATATATTTGCTATTTCTTTTAAGCAAGCATCTTAATCATCAAAAAACTATTTGATTTGTTTTCTAAGAAATATCAAACTTTTTAGATTACTTTAAAATATGTTAATTGTTTATTCTCTACTGGAATAATATTTTTCTAATATTTATACAAATAAAAGAAATTAATAATTGTATTTTTTTTTTTGCATAATTATTTATTTTTGAGTCAAAATAAAGAGTTCTTAAAATAATTAACTTTAATTCTATTATTTACATTATGTAAAAATAATATAAAATGAGTAAGATTTTGTAATCTTTAATGATTTAATTTTCGCAGTTAACTATTTGAAAATTGTTTTATAAATCAACAAAATTAAGCTTTTTCTTTAGTAAATTTATTTATCTCATCTTCAATAAAATAAAGTTAAATAAAAATACTAAGAAGCCTATTATGAAATTTATAAAAAATATAAAAATATTTTTCTAAAATCTGTAAAATTTGTATTATCTTTTGATTTATTTTTTCTTGCTATTTGTATTACAAATTTATACGATTCTCTTTAAAAGTTGTTTATCTTACACTCAATAAATAAAGTTAAAAATAAAATTAGAAAGTATAGAGGGTAATTCTTTTTAATTAAAATTGGTCTAAAAATTATATTTATTATTTGTAAATTTTTATCTTTTAAAATTTATTAATCGCTTAATTTAACTGATTGATGGAGATAAATTTTTCAAATATTCTTTTATTAATATTTTTGTGGTAAATTTTAGAATTAATTGTAAGATTTACAGCTACATTTTTTAAGTGAAAGTAATAGAATAACTAGAATTAATTTTTATTTTAATTGATTTTACATATTTACCATACAATTTATTTTAATTTCTCTCTTGTTTTTTTTGAGAACCTTAATAAAGTGTAGAACAAATCAAAATTTAACCTAAATTAAATCAAAGGTTTTTATGGAATATTGAGAAAGATCCAAATTATAAATTAGGGTGAGATCATCAAGATTAATAATAATGAGATTTGAAGAAAATGGATGTTTTAAAGAAAAGTTATTTATTGAAATAGAATAATAATTTGGTAGGGTTGTGCTCAAGGTTTTGATCTAATAAATATTAAATTAATAAATTAACATTCTTAGGAACGAGTGGATGGCATTAATAAAAAGATTTCAATAGAAATAAAGAAACAAATATTTCTAATATTTTACTTATCTAATTTATTTAAGTATTACTAATAGATATAGCCAAATTTACTCATTCAAATTCTATTTTAACAAATAATTCTATAAATCAAGCAAATTTCTCTCTTAAATATGATTTATGACATTTCTCCTTAGCTAGCTGGCTTAGAGAGAGCTAATTCTAAAGAACCTGACGATTACTTTAAGCAATATCGCATTTAATTCAACTAATCTTAAATCAACATAGATAGCATTCATAAAATAAAATTTAAAAAGCCTGAAGAAGACGAATAAGTTGTCGGCAACGAGCCTATATCTCTAGTATAAATATAATTTGATAAAATTGCAATATCGCCTATCCAAAATTCTAGAAATTCAAACATTTCAGAAAGTAAGTTTTACTTTACAATAATAAATACCTTCTTCATAAATTTATTATAATTTAGACTTGTATTTCTGTGTATTGAATTTCTTAAGCACATATATTTTAGAATGTAAAAATACTAACATTTAATATATTACTATTATAACTAGGTAATAGAAATATACAGAGTGATTCCAATCCTATGAAGCACCTGGGACCATATTCAAATAACATGGGGAGCGATTAACTTAATGAATTGCATTTAGGAGTTGGTAGTAGTCATTTAAATCCACCTTCAAAATTCAATAATAAGTCATTAGATTTTGACTACTACAGTTCTAATTAAGGATCTAATCAGATAAACGCATAACAAAGCAACAAAATTATTAATATTAAAGATAAATAATTTGATGAAGAGAGTAAAGATGACCAAGAAAAATACATGTCCATGCAATAATTAACTATTGAAAAAAAATCATTAAAAAATTAAGACTATGAAGAACTATATGATTACAATTACACTGATAAAGAAGATTAATTAAACTCTAAATAAGAACCTAGTTCAATAGGCAAGATGTTAAGATAGTCATTAAAGAGAATGTTTAATCTACTTAAAATTGAAAGTGCTAATTTAGAACATGAAGTTTAGCTTAACGAAGAGTAATATAGATTGATAAATGATTTAGCATCAGATGTCACAGTTGCATCTGATGAAGTGTCTAAGACCTTAATTTTTAAAATGATTAAAAATGTTTGCTTTATAACAAAACTGCCAACATTAAACCCATCCCATGTAAATAAATTGAATAATTTTTAGTTAAAATTATAAATTTGAACATAATTAACCTTGTTTTATCAAAAAAGTCTTTTCTTTAACCTAAAATCTAAAAATTATTTTTTTTAAATAAATAGACATTTTCCTTAATTTGGGATTCACTTTTAATTATTTTTTATTTTTTAGCTTTTATTGTACTCACCATTCAAGTTTTCTTGAATTCTGGGATATATAATGAATAAAATTTAACCAATTAATCATGGATGAGACCTACTTTAATTATTGTATTTTTGCAGGATATAATTAAAAACCTAATAACTGGCTATTACTCTAAAGGAAACTATCAATCTGATATGAAATTTATTATTTATAGGTATACATTTTTAATAAAATAATTTAGACATAATTTAAATATTATCTTTTAAAAACTAAATAGATATATAATTGAGTATTTCATTTTCGATTTAATACCCTTTATACCTTTAATTTTGAAAGCCGAATAATATGAAAATTTTGGAATTAAATTAGCTGTTTCTCTTTTGTATTTGTTTAAAATTTCAACTATCAAGCAGTGCCTTGAAAGGATTAGGTTATCTTGGAATGTTACTAGTACTAATTATGTTAGAAGATAATTTATTAAATTAATTGTTTGTTACATTTTTTTCATTCACTTCTTTGCAATAATGTATCATGTAAATTAATTTCTTTATTACTTTGAATTAATTTTTAAATGATTGATTAAAATTTTAGGGTTTAAGTTTAATTGAAATATCTGAAGATTATGATAGTGATAACACCTGGCTCAAAAGATAAGGTTTATACCCAAACTCATAAAATAATGATATTTAATACCCTTCTGTATGGACAAGATATTTATCATCACTAATGCATGCTGCTCTAATATTATCAACTCAAGTTTCTCAATCACCTTAAACTAGATTGGAATAAATGTATTCTATTCTTGCTTCTTTTTTTTCCTTAGTTCTCTTTGCCTATTTCTTTAATGAATGTAAATTTTTTTTTTCTCACTTTTACTTTCGAGGCTCATTTTAATCTTGATTATTAAATATTTAAAGTGTATATATCCTTGAAGAAAATTGATAAAGAAGACTAGAGTTTATTGGAAGAGAAGCGTCATGTTAGTCTTTATATGCAATAAATGAATGTATCTGGAAGTATTAGAGGAAGAATTGCTAATTATTTAGAGTATTTACATGAAAAAAAAGCAAATATAAAAGCATTACAGTAAACAGAGCTCGTTTTAAAAAAGCTTCCAAATAATCTAAAATCTGACCTAATTTACTCTACTAAAAGTTACTTTGTCCCTTATTTCCAATAAATGCTTAAAAAATTTTCTAAATCTGCAATTAGCAATGTAAATTTTGAATTATTTTGAAAAAATAAAAATACTAAGATTCTTAATAAATATAAAATAAACCTTACTTAATATATTTTAAAAAGATTTATAAAATAATTGAAGAAGAGACTTACTAGCCAGGAGAAATAATATTTTAAGAAGGTGACTAATCTTAACCTTCTCTTTATGCAATTATTTCTGGAAAAGTTGAGTTATATCTTTCTGGTTCTTAAATAATAAACTCATTACAGTCACAATAGATGAGTTCTAATAGGTCGTCTTAGTAAAAATCCTAAAAGTTACCAGCTGTAAATCCATCTAAAACTTATACCAGACTATCTCTTCTCAAAAGTAAGGATTGTTTTGGTGAAATAAGCTTTTTTACAAGCCTACCACCTTCTGCTTCTGCAAGATGCACTGAATTCTGTACAATAGTAAAAATAGATAGATAAAAATTTATAGATCTTCTGAATGAATTAAATTTAGAGGAGGATTTTGAAATGATGTGCTTGCTTAGGGATGAAGTAATATTTAAAAAAAATTATAGATGTATTAATGCTCGTTGCTGGTGTTGCTAAAAATTTGGGCATCTTGCTAATTCTTGCAAATTAACTCATTTCTATCCACTAAAATCAAGAATAATTTAAGTAAAAATAATTATTTTTTCCAAGCAAACAATAAAATTATTTATTTGAACTACAAAAAGACAAGGACTTCTAACTATAAATAATAACGCCAGCAGTTTTTTGATAGGAAAAAGTAATCTAAAAAGTTTAAATACTAAACGATCACTTAGAAACAAACAAAATTCTTGGAAGACTATGCAGAAGAAATATCAAATTATGTAGAAAAATACTATCCAGGATAAAGTAACCACAGTGATTATCTTCCATCAAGTTAATCAGCCACAAGTGCAAACTAATAATCTTCGAATACTGAAATATTAAGCGATAAAGTGGTAAGAAAAAATTTATTTTTTTTAAATAGTATTTTTCAACAAACTTTTAAAAACCATAAATTTAAAATAATAGGAGTATGAGTAGCATATGCATGGTGGCCCTGGCAGTAATTTAGATTTACCACAACCATTTAACTCAAACTTTAAACCTACAAATACTTTAAATGAGTCTTCTATGTTAAGACAAGCTGCAGGATCATCAAAAGTAAAGCATAAAGTAAATAATTTATAAACAACTTTATTATTCTAAGTAAACTTTTCAAAACACAATTAAAAAATAATTGATAAATTTAAACAGGATTCAACAGACAGTGCTGATATGATGCTAAAAGAAATTAAAGACTCTAAAGGAAGGAAAGATAGTGCTCAAACAAAGAATTCTAATGATTCTTTCATAAAGCACAAAAGCACAAACCGCTCTTCAAATAAAAAAGATTCTCCAGGATTAGAAAATATCTAGAAAATAGAATAATAATAATAATAATAGGGGGATTCTTCAAACAAAAGAAAAGAAAGTAGTGATAGCTCATTTTCTAAACCTGAATCACTGGTGAGAGACAAAACTCTAAAATCTTAAAAAACAAGAGGTAATATTAATACTTTCAAAAAATGTTTACTTGAAATGATATTAAACTAAACTTTCATTTTAGGTACTTAGAAGACCAATAAAACAAATAAAAGTGGATCAAGCATTTATAGAAGTAAGTTTGAGCACTCTGCTCCAAGTTAAAGAATGGACTCTAGAGCTTCATTTGCTTCTATTACTACTCCTCCTCCTAAAGCTTCAACCCCTCAACAAACTTTATCATAAGGTATTATAATGATTAATTTTTTAATTTCAATAGAAATAATTATTTTTGTATTTTTAGACATAAAAAATTCAAATTATTCGTAAAAGCAATTTCAGATTTTAAAAAAATTATATTATTTAATGCCTATATAAAGATAACACTAAAATATTAGTTACCACATCAGCCACAAAGTAGAATCTCAAAAATAACCCATAACAGCCAGTTATTGCCGTTCCAAGCTTATCTGAAAACCCAGAATCTTAATAAGACTTGAGTTACGAATTGGTTTTACCTAAAATAGAACTTGTTTTGACTAATAATAACATCCCTAAATAACCACTTATAGATAACTCTCCTGATCACAATACAAATTTTAGTTCTATGAATTTAGACTAATAATCTTATTACAGCAAATCTGAGAGTAATTTAATTCCTGGTATAAGTTCTCTTTATGTAGAAAGTCAACATAGGCACTACATTTAGGGTAGCTTACTAGAATTTGACTGTATGAAAAACTTTAAAGTATATAATACAAGAAGTAATCCTATAAATGTACTCGAAGCTCCCAGCGTGACAGTTAGCTTACATAAAAGATAGTCAAAAAAAAAGGTTACAATAGTAGCAAGCTGAAGTATTGTTTATTTATGTAAATAAAATAAGGTTTAACAAGAAAATTTAGTTAATAAAAATAATATTTTAGTATGATTATTTTTTTGAATAAAATAAAGAAGAATACATTTTTGTATTGTTACTATGTTAAATTTATTTAGTTACTTACATAGAATTTATGCATATCATTTTTGAAAATTAGAGGTATTTCGACATCATAAATATTAATTTCTTCTGATTAATATTCTAAATATTTCCATCTTACTTTGATTCAAATCTTTTTAATTCACTTACAAAAATATTCCTATTCAAATAAAATACAAATTTTCTCAATTTATTTTGCGCTTTTAAGTACTTACAAAAATTTATTACATTTTCTATATAAATTAGTGTTCCATAAATCTATATTGTGTTTGTAAATGCTAATGATGGAAGATATCATTTAAGTATCTTGAAAGATTACTCTCTTCAACCGAAGTATATATTTCTTATTTTTAAGTAACTGTATTTTCTAAGTGAAATGTTTAGATAAAGTTTTATTGTTAAGTATATTTATGTTTCGTCTTTTCTCCATTTTACTGTATTAATTGAAGACTTTTTAAAATTAAAATTAGATAATTTTTTTTTATAAACTTATTTAGCTTGAATTTAAATGTATGGAAATTTAAAAGCTCTAATTATTGTATTATTGAGAAAGGTGGTTAGTAAAGTAAATAAATAAAAACTAAAAATACGACCAGCAGGTAATTAAATAAATTTACATCATAATCTATACATATTAAATGAATTAATTAATCATTTTTTATATTCTATTGATGTGTTTGTTTATTATAAGAAGTATATTTCTATTTTAATAAAACCCAATTTATTATCACTCAATCTAATCCTAATCTGAAGGAGTAGGAATCAATTTATCATTTTATTTACTTAAAAAAAGTAACAAGTTAGGGTTATCGCAGCACATTCTAAAGAACTCAAGTACTACGATTATATCTTCTTTACTTTAAAATGAGCTTTTCTTTATCCACTCAGGGGAATAGTTTACAATATAATCTTTGAGGACAGATGAATATAATTTATTTTCAATAATCTGTTTGATTGATGTATTATTATACTTTTTATTCTTTATAAATTTATTAAATTTCTAAATAAAAATTTTCTTTTACTATTAAGAAGGGTTATCTATTCTTTTGATATTCATAGATTCTTCATCATACTTTTTTCCTTCACCTTCGCCTTCATACTCATATACATAAATATGTTCAAAATAAATATTCACATGCTATGTAAAACCCTTAAGGATATTTTTAAATGCGTTTTATATGTTAACTTCTGAGAGTTATTTAAGGATGCTTACTTCCTTTGAAGATAATTTAAATATAACTTAGCCTTATTAGTTGTTATTATTATTATTTTCTTTAATTATTTTTTTCGCTTCTTAATTCGGTGTATATTTTACATTCTGATTTTGATCTTTATGGGTTATATCGATTTATACACTACTCACTTTTGATATTCCATATTATACCTAAGGTTTTAAAATTATTTCACTAGTTTACTTGCTATTTTGCTGGATAGGCTGAGTTAGTATTATATCATTAATTTTGCTGCAATTTTGTTACTCTTTCTTTTTTTACTTTAATTGTGCTTAGTTCTATGGAGGAGAAGTTGAAAACTCCTTATCCTAAATGTACTTTTGCTCATTATTATCAGTTATTTAACTGGTTTTTTCACTTTACATAAGTTTATTTTCATTATATATATTTTTTTAATGCTATTAATGTATATTCATCTTTTAAGGTGAATAATAGGATTCACTTTTAACTTGAGTTTAATAGCACTATTCAATATTTTATTAGGGTATATTCATGATACTGCTTTAATTTATATTAACGGGAATCATTTAAATTATTGGTTAACTATTGCATGCTTAGTTTTAGTATTAATACTACATAGGATTAAACTAGTTTAATGGAGGATAAGGATGGACTTAAGTATACATTACATAAGGTTAGTAAGGCATTTATTAAGATAATGTATTAACAGTAACATGTATTGGCAAACAAGGAACGCCCTAAGGTTGTATCATAAAAGGTGGAGAACATTATATTTAAGGGATATTTTAACCTGCCACACTAGCATTTTCGAATCCTTTAGGATAACAAGTTGGGATGAAAGAATTTTAATAAAAGTTCATTTTTATATCACTTTAGATGCTATAGTGTTTATAATATAGAAATCAATATAAATTTTATCTTTCTTTCTTTATGATTTTTGAAAGTACTTTTTTTGATTTTTTTAATAATTTTAAATTATGGACAATGAAATGAATTGATTGTTAAAGGGAGAAAGTAATAAATTATAATCACTTTTAAGAAAGACTTAATAGAAGAAAAAAAAGGATTAATGTAAATATTGTACCTCTTTTTTAAATAGCATGAATTTACATATTTTTAATATAATGTTTAACAAAATTAATCTTAAAAAATAGCAAATATTGGGTAAAACTTTTAAACTCTAAACCTAAAATTACAAATCAATCTTCTTCGTTTTTTCAATAAATAGCTTTTAAATTTGAATGCTTTATATTTGTTAAATAATCACTCAAAAAAATTTTTTTATTCATGTTAATTAAAATGTATTTTTAAAATACTATCTTAATATACCATCAAAAAATTTCATAAGCTAAAAGATATTTTTATATTTACTTTGCTATTATGGGCTAAAATAATAAAAAATAGACAAAATATTCATTTTATTCTTGAAAAAAAAAGTTTAATAAGCATGAAACTTAAGTAAATATTTCATTTTTGGTTGGGATTAGATATTTTTAGGATGTTATTTTTCAATTTGAGGATAAAAAATTATTGCATTAAAAGTTAATTTTATTAATGCTTAAATTGTTATTTGGATTATTTTTTTTACAAATAAAGAAAAATTTTACAGTTTCAGTATGTTAAAAAATTAATTAATATTATTAAATATTTAGTTTTTAATGACTTAATAAGATTGAAGGATGATATAAATATTCTAATCGAAAATATTTTATTTTTAAAAAAGTTTCCTTCGCTATTTGGTGATATTAATAAATAGCATAAATACAATTGAAATAATATATAGAATATTTGGAAAGTCATGTTTTTAATAGATTTCATTCCTTAATACTAATTTTATCTTGAAAAAAATGAAAATTAGGTATTTAATTTTACTTTTTAGAAAGTAGTAAATAGACTGAATAAATATATTTTAGATTATTTAGATGAAGATATCGCAAATATTTTGTTGTGCGTTACTGAAAAAATAAGTAATTAATTCTATATTTTAAAATACTTATAGAAAGAAACTGCATTTATTTTTATGAATTAAAGTAGTAAGCAATACATCAAAATTAATAAATGAAAAAATTTTATAAATATTTTACTTGATTAAAATTTAAAATTGTATAATTTAAAATATTTTGTTTGGCTTAAATAAAATATTTTATATTTTCATGATTATTCTTAAAATTTAACTATCTTGTTAGTTTAGACTATCTCGTTATTCACTATATCTTCATTCTTTTTGAAATCTTCCTTTTATTGTCTATCAGAAGCTTATGGGACATTTATTTTTTTACTTATTTTTCTTGATTAAGTTACGTTATCAAAATTAACACCTTCTTATTAATCTTATCTATTATTTGTTTAGTTTTGTTAAGACTAATCAAATTTATTATCATTATTTACTTCTTCAACTACTTCTAAATCTTGCTTATTACTCACCACTTTTTAAATTATGATAGCAGATTTTTATTTTTTGCTTCCTCTTTTTAATGGACTCTAGCGCAAAGGAGAATTATTTATGTAAGTCTGACTTCCTTAACTGCTAAAAATAAAAGTTCCAGTATGGTTGTTTTCAGTATGATTAAATTTATGTGAAGGACTTCCACCATTTACATTTTCTTCAGTTATTTACTTTTGATTATTAATTTCTCCATCCTCGCAGTCCTTAATATTTGCTAAAGATGTTAAAACTATAGTAGGTGGTTTAGAAGACATATTTCTGCGATTAAATCTTTTATGAGAGGGAGAAGTATTATAGTCACTTAAATTAACCATTGTTTTGATTTTACGTAAATCGAACATATCTTATATATCCTTAATTGTGCAGTTATCAATTGGTTACACATATTTTATATTTATTAAAGTGCTAATTAACATTACTCCAGCATAAACTAAAAATGCAGCTTCAAGTCCTAAAGATGAAACTAGCAAAGGGAAAGTGTATAAACTTATATACATTAAAATGTAGAACTACATAATATATATTCCTAATCCTTCAGGAGGGCAAATTTCATAAGGATAACCTATTCATTTATAAAAAAATTTTAATAACAAATTACTTTTGAAAATTATTTTTTGGAAATTTAAATTAACTGTTAACTGATTATATTTAAAAAATAAAAATGGAAAAATAACTTACTCCAATTGAAAGGGCCAACAGTTAAAGAGAAAATCAATCTATGAAAAATAATAAAGAATGCCATTGCTTTATCTTCTCCAGCAAAGCCGAGTGCACTAAATATGCACTCACAAATAATAAGACCAAAGCACCCATAAATACAAGAGTTCTTTTTTCCAAACCATTAAACAACTTTGTTAGACAAGGGAGGTAGTAATATATCTCCTAATGTTGTTGCTATAGAAAACATGGTTGCGACATTTGTTGAGTAACTGTTTTCGAAGATTTGAGTAGAGTAAACAGAGAGTACTGAAACTGCAGTATAGACTGAAGTAACATTTAACTCTAGTGCTAAAATAGTTCTGTATCTATATTTTGCATTAAATAAATCACAGAAACTAATCTTTTTTTGCTTATCAACTTCTTCATTTTCCTTCTTTACTGCTAAAATAGCTTCCATTTCTCTATCAACATAAGATTATCCATACAACTTTGAAAAGAAATTCAAAGCACTTTAGTGATCATTCTTTTAAAGTAAATAGAAAGTAGGAGTTTCATCCTTGAACACAAAGATGAAGAAAAGAAGATGGATACCCATTAATATAGCAGGTAAACTTAAAGGTACATAGAAAAATTTATTTTCAGTATCAGTATGATCAGAAGGTAAACCAAATCCCTATTAAATTAATTAATTAACAATTTCTTTTTATGAAAAAAAAATACCATAAGGAAAGCTGTCAATACTCCCAAACCTTAGCATCCACTAATTAAAGTGCCACTCTTTGCACGATATTCTGTTACTACAACTTCTTAACTGTATAAAGGTGATACAGTTGAAAAAATAGCAAAAGTACTTCCTTAAAGTATTCTTCCTATTATTAAAAAATATTATTAAAATACTGGGGGTGAGAATGTATGTTTTCTTTAATTAATGAGATATTCTGTTAAATTCTTAATTAATTTGAAACTTTTTAATTTCCCTTTTTCAAGATTAAATTTTTGAACTAATGAAATAAATATTTAATCTTTTTTACCTATGATAAGTAATGGAGTGTTTCTGAAAAGAGTCAAGATACTACCAATTATCAGTACAACACTGAATAGCATAAGAGACTTTCTTCTTCCCAATTTTTAAGCAAACTCTCCACTCCAAAAAGCTATACTTGCAGCTCCAAGCATAGGAAGTGAGTTACATAAATTGCTATACATAGATTTTTCACTTTCATCCCAGCCATAGATGTAGGGAAGATGATTAAGCATAGTATTGAATTCTGCAGTTACATATCCTGAGAAAAAGGTAAAACAACCTGAATGGAAAAATAAAGACCAGAAGCGAAGAGAATTCAAAATCATTTTTTCTTTTTTAGGCTCTTCATTTTGGATGTCTGTAGCTGATTTAGATTCTTTATCCTTGTTAGACTAGAAATCTATAACAGCAAGAGATGGTATGTTGGGGCAATTTTCAGTCATAATTTTATTTCAGGAGATGTTCCTATTTTTATATGATCAATATTTATTTTTTTTTTTAATAATTAATAATTATGTGGATTTTAAAATTACTTTTAAAGCAAAATTCTGGTGAATGCAAATAAATTAATGGTTAATCCTACATTTATTTAGTTGAGTTTTTTTAATTTAAATATTTTTGAAAAGCGATTATGTTTATGGTTATGAATGTTTTTATGATTAAATTTATCTCTGCTTTATGAATTTATCAGAATATGTTAAGTTAATCAAAAATTCTGAGTTACTATGGTTAATAATTTAATCCTTTCCTATTAATGTTATATCTTTTTTTCATACTTTACTATTTAAATATTTCTTTTATATTTACAAATTAAAATGATTTTTCTTCATCTTACATATTCCTCATCTAGAGATAAATATTGCTTGTTTTAGATTTTACAGTATATATTGATAAAATAGCCTATTGCATACCTTAAAAAGGAATTACTTTTTTTGAAAATGTCATTTTATGATGAAATTTCTCTCCTACGAAATTTTATTAAGTGAAATGATAAAAAGATTTAGATTATTCATTTGAGTAAAAACATTAATTCATTTCGATTTTTTTTACTCATTTGAAATATCAAAAAATATTTAAGAGCTTAACAATTCTTTAATTTTAATCTTTTTAAATTTTTTCTTGAATTAAGAGTGTTCTTCAAATCATAAAAAATTGATACCTTAGATATGCTGAAAATTTATTATTTATGTCACAGCAAATCAAGAAGGCAGACATTAAATTTGATTGTTTTATGATAGGATAGTTAGTATATAATTAAAAAAGACTGTATATAATAAGTTTGTTCTAATAAAAGACTATAAAATTGAAATAATAAAAATTAATCATCTATTTTTCATAGTGAAAAGATAGTATTCGAATTTTAGGATAAAATATATATGCTTATTAATTAAATGTATCAATATTAATTTGCTTAAATACCAATAAATTGTGTTCAAACAAGTAATAATTTTTTATTTGCTAAATTTCAACAGATTTAAAATTTCAGAGCAAAAAAATAAGACATATTTTTACACTTAAAAAAGAAAAACACAAAAAAAAACGATCTGTATCTAATATAATAGTAAAACTTCAATAAATATATAATAATAGCTTAATAATCTCAGACTCAATTAACCACTCTTGTATAAAGAACCAAGTAAACAAGTAAAATAGAAAATGTTTATATAATAAATTTAGACCAGAAATATTTAAAAAAGCATTGCGAATCTTGCATCAGAATTTATTACCTGACGCAGTAAAAAATTAAAAACCTATTTTGAAACAATAAATTTAATCGGTCACATAGATTTTTTATTAAATCAAATCATTGTTTAATTGTTTATGGTTAAGATACATTAAAATTGATCTTTGAGAAATTCATAATTTATCCATTGGCTGCTCTTTACAAATATTCGATGTTCCATAAAATTTGATTAAAATTTATTAGAAATATAATCTAATCTCAGCTCTCATGACTTGCAATGATTACATCAATTGGAAAGAAACATTTAAATTCTTACTATTCTGGTATATTTACTAAATTTTTTGTTTGCTGTTAATTTAGAAGAAAATAAAATGTATTGTTAAAATGATTTCTAAACACAAAAAAAGATATAGGATTCTTAATAAATGCTTTATGTTTGATGCTTTGCCTAACTTTAAAAACCGAAGCCTTACAAATTGATAAATAAAATTATGGTCTTCTTTTGAGATGATAGTGTGTGTCATAAATTTGTGTTACTTTTGAAATGGTAAGCTATATCTTTTAGTTTAGCTTCAATTGAGAATTTTAATTTTGATTAAACAAATCACAATTTAGAAAATAATATCTAAATACCATATTGACAAACGACGAAAATTAGCTATTTATATAAACATACTTTGATTAGATTAGATTAGTTGAGGTGACCAATTATTAAAATACGAAATTTGATTCTATCTCTTGAATTCGTATTTTAATATGCACTATTGAAGTATTTTGCTTAATTTTTTAATTTAAAACCCAGCTTTCTAAAAATTTAATTTGTTAGCTTATTTGATCAAAAATAAAATATATTATCCACGTGTGTGTTTTCAAGGTAATTAATTTATTAAAAAAACATATTTTTAGAGATTAATTTATTCATGCAGATCTCGAAATAATACTAAAGTATTTTTTGGTAATCTAATCTATTTAAATTTTATTTGAATTGATATTTTAAGATAAAGATTATTTTTTCCAAATTAGTTATCGAGCTTTCTGACAATTTTATTTTTGAGATCTTTTTGTAAATTTATCTAAAAAATATTATCAAATTTTATTTTTTAACATAATTAATTCATTTAAAACATAATAAAAAGAGTAAAATTTTTTAATTTAAAGAAACAACTCATATTAAAATACTAAATTTGATTCTATCTCCTGAATCATTCTTTTATATGAAATATTTAACTATTTTGTTTAGTTTTTTTAATTTTTAAAATCCTTACTTTTTAAAACTCAATTTATTTTAAATATGTTTTGAAAGCTAATCTATTCAAAATATCTTCATTACAATTCAATAAAAGTATTTTAATTGTTACTTATTAAATCTCATGATAGATTAACTAAAATAAGATGAACAGAAAGATAGGATAAAGAAATAATACAGAAAATATAATTTTAGATTTTTTTAAGAACAAGGACCTTACTTATTAAATTGATGAATTAATTGAAGAAAAATAATTATGTGATTTTAAATATGATAATATGATATTATTTTTGAGTATTTTCAATTACAAAAAATTTAAAAGAGAGAACATAAGTAATATGTTTGTAAATACAATATTTAAATTCAAAGATCATTAACTGCTTTATTAATAACGTCAAGAGCTTCTTCAACTTATTATTTGTTAATTACAAGAGGAGGAGAGAATCTAATTGTAGTGTTATGGGTGGGCTTAGCAAGGAGACCTCTTTCTTTGAGCTTATAGCATAATTAAGTAGCAGTTATCTTGGTACTTTCGTGGAATTCCAAAGCACAGAAAAGACCTCTTCCTCTAGCTTCTTTAATGAAAGGTTTTTGAATATCTTTAAGACCTTTAAGGAAGATTTCACCCATAGCCAAAGAATTTTCACAGAGCTTTTCTTCTAAAATAACCTTTATTTAAAAAAATAATTCAATATCTTGTTTCTAGTAAATATTGTTTTTATCTATTACTTTAGTAGCAGTTACAGCAACCTTAGCACCAAGTGGATTTCCTCCATAAGTAGAACCATGCTCACCTGGGTTAATTTATTCCATAACTTCATTATCGGTTAAGACAGCTGAAACTGGATAGAAACCTCCTGTAAGAGCCTTTGCAAGTAAAACGATGTCAGGTCTAATGCCATCCCATTAATGGGAAAGAAGCTTACCAGTTCTACCAAGGCCAGTTTAAATTTCATCAATAATTAAAAGAACATTATATTTATCACAAAGTTCTTTAACTTTTTTGAAGTAGCCTTTAATTAAAATAAAAAATAAGTAAATTTAAACTAAGAAAATAGTATTTCAATCTAAAGCTATTGATAAATTAAGAATGGAGAATTAAAAATTAATTTATATTTACCATCTTCAGGAAGGATGACACCTCTTTCTCCTTGAATGTGCTCAACAAAGAAAGCGGCAATGTTAGGATCATTCTAAAGTTTAGCTTCAAGTTATTCTACACTATTAAAATCAATTAAGTCAAAGCCCAATCCACCGAAAGGTCCAAACTTGTAATAACGAGAAGGATCCTCAGAAGAACCACAAGCAGCAATTGATCTACCCCAGAAATTACCCTTAGCAAAAATAACCTATAAAATGAATAAAAAATTATATTAATTTATTATTAATTGTAAGAGTAAAATATGTATTTTTCAATTTATGCTTGATCATTATTGGAGTAAATAATTTGAAAAAAAAGAGCAAAAATTACGTCAAAGCTCAAAACAACTATTGACCCAATTTTATTCCAAAATAAGAAAATTAATTAAGAAAAATAAATTGACATTCAATAATTATATAAGAAATAGATTCTATTAATCAACTAATTTATTTATATATTATGTATGATTTATTAATCCAAATAAGAAATTAAGCAAATTAATAAATGGCAATAGTTTATCAAAAAATTTAAAATTTCTTTACCTTAGCTTAGTTATCTGGGACACCCTTGACAGTGTAGGCCCATCTACGGGCGAATTTAATAGCAGATTCACCAGCTTCGCATCCAGAATTCATTAATAGTACCTTGTGATAGCCAAAAGTGTCTGATAAAAACTTTTCGCATTCACCAAGATTGCTGTTGTAGAAAGCTCTAGAGGTCAAGGTAACTTTTTAAGCTTACTCAATGAAGGTCTTAAGGATCTTGGGATGACAATGACCTTGATTAACAGCTGAGTAGGCAGATAAGAAGTCGTAATACTTTTTACCTTCAACATCAAAGACATGAACTCCCTCACCTCTTTCTAAAACAACTGGAAGAGGGCTGTAATTTCTGCAACCGTATTGCTTTTCCAAATCCATATAGTAGTTTGAATGGCCAAATCCTCTCTTGATTACCTTGCTTAACATTTTTTCTAAATTTCAAATAAAAACTATCACACTTTTCCTTTCTAGGTTTAAATATCTTATTAGTTAAAGAAACAAGTTTCTTGTTGTCTTTTTGAACTATACTTTAATTAATTTTTTATGATTATATTTTTTTGATCTAATGTATTTTTTGGTCATTCAATTTAAAGACTAATCCTTGGAATACTTTTTTTATTTTTTTAATTTTTAAGAAAGAGTGCGTATCTTTCTTTCTTTTCAAACTATTTCTTGTTACAAAAGATCACTATGCTAATTAATTACTTGATTAATCTAAAGTTCTTTTCAAAAGCTCTAATTCTTTATCATTTGTTCTATTGATCTTTAAAGAAAAGTTTAACTTTATATTGTGTAGCATATTGGCAAATACAAGAAAAATAAGGAAAATCTTACTTCAGATCAAATTTATGAAATAACAATCATAAATATTGAGAAAAATTCATTTAAAAATATTTTTTTGAAAGAAACTTTGAGATTTTAGTCTAAAGCACCAACTAGATAGAACTATTAATAGCATAGTCCTACTCTAAACAATTATTTATTTTAAAAACTATACAATTATTACTAGTTAAATATAAGTATAAATGCGTAATTTTTTGTTAATAATTCGTATTATTGACTTAATTTTTGTTAAAAAAGCCTTATAGAAATTTCTAATTCTTATTTCTTTGCACAATAGTCTTTTCCTATTTCAAAAAATTAAAGTTAAGACACTCAAAATAATCTTTATACATAAATACTTTCTTTTACCCATTTAACAATTTTAGGTCTTCAAAATTAAATCACCCAAATAAGCACCTTAACATAAGCCTAACCATAATTTATGCACAGTCAATTTTTTTAATAGAACTAAAATAATTAATAACCTTTCTTGTTTATTCTTTTCATATCTAGTAAAACACAATTGTTCTAAAAAAAGAACTTATGAAATCTAATTATCTTTATTAATAATAATATTAAGTTATGACAGAATAACTTATTTCATTTAAAAAAATATTATAATTCAGAAAAATGAATTAAATTTAGTAGATAATAAAAAAAAAGCAAAATTTGGGTTTATTTAAAATTAAAAATCTTGTTAAAGTTAATCTGAAGTGAATTTATTTAATTTAAATTCAACACCATATTTTTAATGCAAGTAAAATAAATAAAATAAAATGAACCATTTTTTTTTCTTCTTATTTTATTTTTTGGCAAATAAAATTTTGAATTTAATTAAATATGGGTTGATGGATAAATGGATGGCTTTAAATGCTAACAATTTATTATATTGTTAAAGAATTATTCTATTGAGAAAATAAATAAAAAGATTAGATTAATAATTTATTGTGAAACCAGAAACTGAATTAGCTCATATATTTAGGGTAAATGAATATATTTGGTAGTGAAAGTATTATATTGAAGTTGCAACTGAAACAAATTTTAATTTAATAAGATAAATAACTAAAATTGCCAAAAAGTAATTCATTTTAGTGTGTTGTTTTTATTTGTTAAAATAAATAAAGTAAACATGCAATTTTGAAAATGAATTTTTATTTATCTATTATAAAATTATCTTTCTGCTTAAAGGTGGTTCAAAACCTAAAAAATAATTAAAGAACTCATTTTTTTAACAATTTAAAATTGATAATTTCTACATGAATTATAAAAATATATATATCTACATAAAAAATTTAGAAGGGTTCAATATTCATCTAAAGCTCTGTGAACTTTTGAATAAGTTACATTTGTATTTAGACCATCGAATTTATGCATTCCAGGGAAACTTTTTGAATAAGTATTATCTTTAGGGTAAAATCTATTAGGAATTTCGAAAGCTGTTGGCTTTAACATACCATATTCTCTATTACTAGTCATGTAAAGAGGGTTACCAATTTTTAAACCAGGTTCTGGTGCTTTATAAGAATCTTCTTTCAAAGGGAATTTTTTAGGAACTATTACATTTCTATCAAACTTACGCTTTTCTTTCATTATTTCATCTTCATCTTCTACTTTTAAATCACTAAATTTGGTTGCTACTGTTTTATTTTTTAATTATTTGTCAGCTCTTTAAAATTCAGTTTAAGCCTCTACAAGTTCATTGTAAGTTGGTACAGTTTTACTATCCTATAAAAATGGTTATCCATAATCATTATTGGTTGTTTGATACATAGCTTTACATCCAAAGGAGTTATTTATTCTTTAACTGGCTAATAATTTATCCATTTTTTGTTATTATTGTTATCAACTAATTTTATATTTACAAAATGTGTTAATGTTTTAATTAATAATTAATTACTTCAAAATTTTTTCGATCTTCTTTCAATAAAGAAAGTTTGATAAATTTACAAAGAAAATAAAGTCAATTTATTAAAATAATCAATAAACAAAAACCTAATATAAAATGAAAGAACTACTTCCTTCTTCAAAGTAAGCTTGAAAGCATAACTTCTTATTAATTTTTAATCCATTCATATTAAAAAATCTTTATTGATAAAATTCTCAATAAGTTTATGTCAAAGAAACATTTTAATTTACATTCTTTTATTATTATTGATAAATTTATTTTTTTCTTATCGTTTTATTAAAAATGAATTTTATTTACTTTTTTATTCTTAAATAAACTTGAAAGCATGATTTATTAACTTTCAATTCATTAGAACTTAAAAAATCTTTATTAAACCCTGAAATATGTTTTTTTGTCAAACAAACAAGTTAATATTCATATCAATAATCTATTCAATTTATTTTTGTTCTACTATTTTTAAAAAATGTATTTTATTTGTTTGCTAATTTTTAAAATAAATAAAAAAAACTTAATAGATACAAAGGCTTCTTTGATAAATTTCTAAATAAATTTTTAAAAAAACGTTTAAATACCAAATAAACAGTAAAGTTAGTAAAGTTGGTTTTTAGGAATGTTTCCTTGAGTAATTTATTTTTGATATGATATCTTTTGAGAATAAGCTTAAAAATAACTTTTTAATTTCTGTTAAATTATGACATGAATATTAAGAAGCTTTATAAAAAATGACAAATAAGATTTTTTTACTAAAAATGTATTTTCTGTTTGGTTATCTTTAATTAAAAATAATTTATTGAAAAACTTTCTTTTTGATTGAATTAATAAAGTTTTTAGAACAAAATTTGTTTGGAAATTTTTTAAATAATCTTTTGATAAAAATTATTACTTGATTGAAATTAAATGAATTAGAGTGGATTGATTGGTTTTTATTTATTTATTTTGGTAAAATTAAAACAGATTTTAAAATATTTTATTTTAAGAGACTTTAAAATTATTCTTAACAAGAGAAAAAATATTTTAACTAAAAATTATGTTTTTAAAAATAGAAAATTTAAAGATAATTCAAAAACGGATACTGATTAAATTGATTTGAGTAAGTTTTTATCAAAAACAAAATTAGATAATCATTATCATTAAATTATCAAGGGCAATATTAGAAGTAAAAAACAAACATCGAAAAATATTAATAGAAGAGTATAGTAGAAATAAAATTAAAAATAAAATAATTTCTATTATTACCCACATTAAAAAATATATATTGAATGGACAAAGCTCCTCGCAAACCAAAGCAACTTTATAGGAAAGATGCTCTAAATAAAACTGATTAATATCTGAATTATGATTTATTCCAAAATGAGGAATAGACTTCATTTTTATCACAATCATTTTGCAGCTCATCAAGTCAACATGACAAGGATAATGAAAAGATGTCTAGAAGATCTATCTCTAATAGTATTTTAGACATCACAACTGATGATATTTAAGTAGAATAAAGCAGAACAAACATAAAGTTTTTACCAATAATTTATCTTTTATCAAGTGGAATAACAATGTTTGGAGGAATAGTAAGCTCATTCCAACAAAGAAAGAAAAAAATTGATATTTTACTACCTTAATTCTTGGAATTACCTTTTAGATAATTGCCTTTATTTTAGGTAAATTGACGTATTTTAAATACATTTTATTGAATTATATTAAAAAATAATTATTATTGATCTTAGAATTGTTATAAGCTTTCTTTTATTAATAAAAAAATTTGTAGATTGGAATTGCTTTGACTTCAGTAACAGGAGTAATTAATCATATCTTAACTTATTTAATGTGGAGATAAAATAAATAACATTACAACAGTGCTTAACTTATCAACTGTTTGATAGGTATATTCTCTCAATTATGTATCTTTGTATTCTCAATACTCCCTTCTGCTATGCCAAATACCTTAAATATTAGTAAAGCTTTTTGCTAGCTAGATCTTTAAATTGATTTTAATGTTTTATATTTTATTAGGATCAGAAGATTGCATATTTTTAAACCTATATTTTGCAGCTAGCTTTTTATATTAATGCATTTATGTCTATTGTATGGTAAGAACTGTTCCAAAGATGATTAAAATGGCTTATTCATACTAAGTGAGAATTGCTTTCTTCATCGTCTGTGTTATAGTCTTTGTATTCTGTAATTTTAATTTAAAATTATTTTAGAAATTAAAATATCTAAATAAATAAAATAGATGTCTTCACTGGAGTTGCTGGCTTGTAAAGCTAATACCTCAAAATCGATGAAATGATAATTTAAAATTCAAATTCAATTTGTGCCTTTATGCTATTTGCTCTTAATACGGTTTTCATTTCTCTTTTCTATTTTGACCTAAAAACAGTAAATCTAATTCTAAAGTTTGCTCACA
The DNA here is from genome assembly GCA_000231825.2 of Tetrahymena elliotti 4EA. NCBI lineage: Eukaryota > Ciliophora > Oligohymenophorea > Hymenostomatida > Tetrahymenidae > Tetrahymena > Tetrahymena elliotti. The sequence continues at coordinate 106,082 of AFXF02001841.1, forward strand.
TTCAAGATGTAAAGAACATTAGAAGATACAATCAGAGCATCTTGTGATAAATTAAATAATTTGGATTATTAGTATTTTGTATGTCTCGTTCATAAAAGAATGTTAAATAAATTTTTTGTTAAATTTTGATTTTTTTTATTTAATATTTAATTGTTGGTTTAAATAGTTTATTTTTTACTGCTTGGATAAAAATACTTGGAGCATAAAAATTTAATTTTTAAATGAATACAAATTTTATCAGCATTTCATGATTGGCTTTTATTCTTTTATTTTTAACTACAATATGCTAAAAATACATAACATTTAGAAATTTAATTTTTTAAAAAAGCAAATTTTCAGCTAAAGGTAAGTTAAAAATTTTGTTATTTGTTATAAAAAAAGTTTTTCTAAATGTATAGCTATAATAGTAATTTTAAGAAGAGAACTAATAGCTCAAAAAAGAAAGTTAAAATTTAACTCATTATTATAATTTTTAAATACATCCTAAATCCAGTAAAATAAACTTAATTTAAGTTGTATTTGATCTAAAAATTTTCTATTCTTTTTTCAAAATGTTTGGCCTCAATTCACTGAATCTAGCTTTAATGATATTTCAACACTTAAAAAATATCTTAAAATAAAATAGGGCATGCTTATTATGATTATTCAAATATTTTAACTTTTTTGGATAACAAATAAAATGAAAAAAAGTTTTTAAAATTATTGGGAAATCTTGATATTGATTATTATAAATATTGAATTTTTTTTGTAATATTTTACATTGTTGGTTTGAATACTATATTATTTGTTAGCATGAGAATAACTTTAGCTTAAAAATGTATGATTAAAAAAAAATATCCATAAATAAGTTAATAGCCTTATTATTCGTTGCAAATAAAGTTTTTCAAAATAAGTAAATACACATCCATTCATTCTAAATCCAACGGAGAAATAAGGTTTTGGTTGAAAAATTATAAAAATTGAATGATTTAGAAAACTTGTATTGATTTGATATGATTAATTAACTATAATATATTGAATAATTATAAATAAACTAAAATATTTAATCAATTTATCAATTAAAGAAAAAGTATAATAAATCACAAGTTATTTTTTTGAAGCTCCACACTTTTTATTGAAAAATGTCTAAAAAGGCTGGAGGTAAGAAAAAGAAGAAACCAGAGGAGGAAGATCTCTCCACTGAGTAACTTCCTAAAGTTTATAGACGTAAATGCGAGGCTTTGCAAGCTCCTCCTTGCAAGTTATTTAGAGAAAAAATAGAGGAAGCTCTAGATGACTAGGATCATGTCAAAAAAGTATGTCAATTTTTCATAAATAAAAAAATTCATCACTTTTTTTCAATAAAAAATATAGCTGCATATATTTGATCCTTTACAACCATTAGGTATTAGGGCAATTATGGAAAGTTTATCAGATTTAAAATATAAGCATCTTTAAAGCATTAAATTAGTAAAAGTTGAATGTTAAGATGAAGGAGTTCAGTATATTTGTAATTATATGGAAAAGGGTTAGAATGTAAAGCTTTTAAATTTACCTCATAATGAAATAACCTATGTAGGTAAACTAATATTAATTATTCAGTTTTATTTTAATAAATTACTTACTATTATATTAAATTGTTCTCAATTAATTTAATGAGATTTATTTAACAAAAATAGGATGTGAATTTTTAGGAAAAACAGTAGGAAATACACTTCATGTAAAGCTTTAAAAACTTAAGCTAGACTTCAATAATATTGGCACAAAAGGTTTAGCCTTATTGGCCAAAGGTCTGTGCATGAATCCTAATTTATAAAGACTTTCTTTGAATTTTTGCAATATTGATTCTAATGGAGCTAAATATCTACAATAAATCTTAGCTTATGTAGATAGTAATCTCCATACTCTAAAGCTTAGAGGCAATTTTTTAAGAAACGAAGGTATCTACTAGCTTTTCAGAGCTTTAGAATGCAACAACTGGCTCTAAAAATTGATTGTTGCTAATAATTAATTTGGAGAAAGTGAAGAAATACCAGTTATAGAAAAGATATGTGAAGTTATGATGAAAAATAATAGTCTTTAAATTTATGATCTTGACTAGAATGGTATTTATGATGATGGTAAAAAATTAACTTAAAAATTAACTATTTGATTTTAATTTAAATTTTAAATAAACTTTAAAAAGGCGCACGCAAACTATTTGAGTGCTATAAAATGTATAAAGTAATTAAAAGAATTCCTTTGTAGGACTTGATTAGCAAAGAAATCAAGATGGACTTCAAGAAAGTTTCTAAGAAGAGAAAGTTCAAGCTTAAAAAAAAGAAAAAAGGTAAAAAGAAAAAAGGTAAAGGCAAGAAGAAGAAGAAATGAAATATTTATTCAAAATTATTAAAAATCTCCACTTATTCTTTGTTTGTGTGTACATATTAAAATATCTTTTTCCACAATTTAAAATAATTTATCATCCAAATCAAATGTTACCATAAAAGCAAGAACATAAAAAATACATATTTTTATAAAATACCTTTATTTATTTATCTATTTATTAGTGTTGGTAATATTTTTTATTTTCAACAAATTAAAATATAAAATTTTATTGAAAGTCAAGAACAAAAAAAATTGAGTTATAAAATAAAAACATTTTTTTTAATTAGTGTGTATGTTCAATAAAAAATATCTTTATTTGTTGATTAGTTTTACAATAAAAAGTATTGTTTTCTCCAAATTAAAATATTTTGTTATCTAAATAAAATTTTTATTTAAAGACAAGAACAAAACAAAATGAGTTATTAAATAAAAATATCTTTATTTACTAGTGTATATATACAACATTAATCTTTATTTAAAAGTGGATACAATATTAATCTTTGTTTATTAGTTAAAACAATTAAAAGTATTGTTTTCTATATATTAAAATAATCATATAGTTCAATTTTTATGAAAGTAAGAATAAAAAGAACAGAATTATTAAATAAAAATGTCTTAATTTATTAGTTTTTCATATAAAAATGATAGTTTAAAACAAATTAAAATATTTTATCATTTATATCAAATTTTTTCTTCTTTATTTAAAATGTAAGTTATATCTTTTTAACTTTTATTGAAATAATAAACTAATTTATTAATTTTGTTCTCTGAGAAATTATCAAGCTCATTATTGCTACTGTTGTTTTTTAACCATCAATCCATCTATTACAGAATAACCAGCATTTACACCTCCTTCATCATCAAAGTATCTCTTTAAAATAAAATAATATTAAATTTTGTGAAATCAAATTAATAAAGAATTACTTTTGATCTTATAAGATATCCACCAGGTTTGTTGTGAATAATTTTATCCTTATCTGAAATAAAATATGAAATAATTCCAAGCTCAGAAATAGAAGGAGCAACCTCTAATTTTCTATTTCTTACCATGAAAGTTATCTAAGGCTTAGGTATGATTTTTTCCATTAAAATATAATTTTTTCTTTCTTGGGGAGTAATTTTCTCTAAGAAAGTGTAAATGTTTTTTCCATAAATATTATTATCTCCACCTTCTCTTTAAGGTTTCAAAATATAATGCTATGGTTCATTCTTTACCAATTCTATAAGCTACTAGTGCTTAGTCTCATCTTCAAAATCATATATATTGGCAAAGTTTTCTTTTATTTATTGGCATTATTGCTCATTTAAAAATTTTTCCATCTAACCTGCTTCTTGTAATGTCTTTTGTAGTTTTTTGAACCCAACTAAAATGATGTTAACTGAAGGGCATTTAATAGCTTTGTTAAGTTCTATTTTCTCTCTAATATTCCAAATTTACTTTAAATAAAAACACATTCAAATATTTATCATTTTAAAATTGTATTTACTTCATTAGGGAAATGATCAGGAGAGTAACCTGTACGATAGTAAATAACTGCTATTTCGTCACCTTCTCTATTTATTATTAATTAAATTTATATCAATGCATAATATTGAAGATTATTTTTACACTAACATAGTTCCATCTTCTTTAACTTCAGTTTATTCTATCAACTGTTGGAAAGTTCTTCTTTTACAAATAATTCCATGGTCTTTTGCAAGTAAATATTCTGGGTATCTTTAATCATAGCTATTTCCTTCAAATTCAGAAACAACAATCAAAATTTAGCTATTTGGTTTGTTATATAAATCATAGGCATTTTTTAAGCCTTCAACAACTACTGTTACACTACTGCCTTATAATCCTTCATACTCTCCAAAGAAATCTTTTTTAAAATTTTCAAATTAAAACTCTAGAATAAAGAAAACCAAAATGTTACTTTTAAGATATGAATTTTTGATTGTTCTCTAAAGAGATTGAACCTATTCAGCAACATAGCCAAATGATATTGAGACAGTATTATATTCAACTTGAAGCCATTTATGTTTTGCAGCACTATGAAGAACATCATTTCTAATTAAACCCATTTGTATTTTCTTAATAAATAAATATGTAGGTAAAATAATGTCTTATATAAAATATCAAAGTTTACTTATGTGATTTCTGATTTGTTAGCCTTTTCTGCAATTTTTAAAAATCCTTAAAGAAGAGGGTCGCTCATGCTTTATTATAATTGAAATATTACTTCATAGTATTCAAAACAAAATTCTAAATTACTTTTTAAATATTTCTTTAGCCCATTCAAATTCTTTAGACATTTTATCAATAAGCTCATTCCAAAGTTAAGTCTTGCTATAAAACTCATCAAATTCTTTCTTTTGTATCTAAATGTTTCATTTATTTATGAATTTACTTAATATTATTTAAAGGAGGTAACAAATTACAAGCAAAGGAGAAACGCTAAATGGTATGTGATCTGAATAGACTTTTTCTTCACCGTTTTTCAATTAAAGTTTGTAATGGTAAGAACAATTTTCTAGATTAGCAAAGTCAGCAAATGTATTTAGATTTGTGTTAACAATTTTTTCAATTTCATTATAAACGTTTTAAACATGCTCTGAAAAAGGTTTTAAAATCAAGTTTAAATTGAAAATTAAAGGCTAAATTGATTCAGTTGTTTCAAATTTAGAAATAAACTCTGTAATGTTCTCAAATCTTTCATACAACGGTCTATTTAGGTTTTGAAGAGTTTATGCTAGTTCGTGCAATATAAAATCATAAATAGTTAAAAGTTAAGAACTTTAAAGGAAATGCCCCTTCAAATAACTATTAATTTTTAATATACTATCCTTATCTATTTATCCATTTAAAATATGATCATAAGCTGTTATAATCTCTTCTGAAACCTCTGGGATAGAATTAATAATGTTGGTTTTGTTTTTAAAAATACTATCAAAGTTTTAGTTAATATAATTGACAATATCTCTAGTCTTTGTTAGCTTTTATCCATTGAATACAACAAAAAGTTCATTTTGATTTTAAACCTATTCAAATTCCACTGCATTACTGCCAAACAAAGTGGCATATGGCTCACTAATTGATCTAAATTAACCTACGCTAACTTTAATCATCTATTTTTTTACTAGTAGTATAACTTAAATTTGATATCTTTAATAATGCAATCACTAATTTTAATCAAATAAAAAAGCTTACCTTTAAAACAAAATAAAAAATTTTAGACTTGTTCCTTGAGTTTTCTAAATTGTAAATAATTACTTTTAGGCACAGTAATTTATTGTATATCAGTTCTATTAAAATCAAATCAGTCTATTCTAAGTTAATTTTCAAATAAAATTTATTCAATTTTCATTCTAGCAAAAATATATTTCTATTTCAAAAAAATAAAAATT